>VZSR01000262.1:4414495-4425534 GCA_013398615.1 Brachypodius melanocephalos | reverse complement strand
TTTTTTTTGGGTTTGGTTTGGTTTGGTTTGTTTTTTTTTAATGTTAGGTTGTCAAGAAAGATACACATCACAGATTGCTGTGATACATTACTGCTGGCACCTTTCCTCTGCATGAAAGGAGGCAATAAATAGTGTTTTCTGTGAAGGGCCTTGATTCAAGTGATACCATATCTATTAATTTTCTGGAATCAATCCATGAATATTCCTAGGTGGCTATTTCGCTTGCAAAAGAGGAGCCATTCAAAAAGTAGTGGCTCCCCAAAATGCTTTTGAATTTTAATAACATACTCCTTGGATTAGGAATTTACTTTCAGGCTTCTGGAATTCTAGAATGTAACATTGATGTGGCCTGTGCCACCACCCAGTGCTACCTCTGGGATGTCTCAGGACCACGTGTCTGTGAAACTGAGGCAGCAGTGACAGCATTCAGTCCATTCTGCCCCCAGCCCCACTGCCAGCAGATTCAAATGAGCCAAGCCTCTGGTGGGGAGCCCCGCAGTCCCACCTCCCCTAGGGTAGGACACCTTGTCCCAGTCTCTCTTGCATCTGGATTTCTTCCTCAGATGGCTGGTCACAGGGCTCCTAATCATCCTGCCTCAAATCCAGAGCTGGGTCACTTTCCAACCCTGCTGACATCCGACAGGTTCAAAATCTGTAAGTGTAATACTGACATTACACAATCTGGTATGGGCCATGATAGCAAGCCAGGATTTGGCAACATACTTGAGCTCTTCTGCAGAATTCCCAGATTTCTGAGCCCAAGGAGATCAGAACAAGAGGGCAGACAAAATCTCAGACCAGGAGCACTCCCTCTAAAAAACCTGCTGAGAACATTAATTTTGTTAATGGTTAACAGGTGTTTTGGTTGGTTTTTATTTTTAAGCATTTTACTGAAAACCCTGTTTGTACATTGTATTTACTTGTAATGGACCTATTTTCAGTTCCCAAAGATTCAAAATTGTTTAATACTTGGAATTTGACAAAAATCTGTTTGCTAAAATGTTTTACATACTGTTCCAGGAGTAGGTTGAGTTAAAGGAAATGTTTCTTTTTAAAACATAACGTGACAACCTTAAAAGTTCCTAATATAGTATTTTTTAAATCAATTAGTTTTTCTGTGACATGTGCACCTCCTATCGTCATTAGGGAGAGGAACCTCAGGAAAAAAAAATTCTACAGAGTCACGTGGAAAGTAAAGGGAATAACAAAACTAATTGCAGAAATACCATTCCATCATTTCCTCTGGAAAATAGTTTTTACTGTAGAACGGTTAATATACACAGCTGGCCTGCTATAAAAACAAACTGACACAAAGCAATTTAGTCTTACTGCAAAGTAAAGTAACCATGATCAATTTTAAGCACGGACCAGAGAACTGACTCCTGCAATAAGCACCCAAGGGACAGTGTCTCCACTTGGAAACTTATACTCCAAATTACATTAAATTTGACTTGCTCTTTTGCAGTGGGCAAAGAATCCTTTGGGCAAGTGAAAGCAAAACATGAGACAACTGAAGTTAAGGAGCATGAAAAACAAAAGAAGGTACATTCTTGATCCCAAAATGTCACAAATGGGATTTGGTACACCCAAAGGAAGATCTCTGCTCAAGGGCAAGTACGAGCCTGAGAAGCAGGCAGAGGAGTACTAGGCTGGTCTCTGGCAGAACCTGACCCCTCCCAAAGGAAAGGGGAACTTATTCATTTCAGGGCATTTGCAGCTTTCAGTAGGGTAAGTTATGAGTACCTCTTCTTCCCCACTTCTCACGTTATTCTCTCCCTTCTCAAACCGTGCCTAATTCTGAAAGATAACAAATAAACTCTCCCCTCCCTTCTTCACTGCTCTTCCTCCCTAAGATGCTGGTGAAAGCGTGAGCATCAGCTCCTCCTGCTTCTCAGGGACCAGCTGCAGCTCCAGGTGAACCTGTCAGACCAGGCTGGAAGCTCCAAAAAAATGCCAATACATTACTGCTGACAAGTATTTGTGTGATTATTTTAACAGCCAGAATGGGTTTTTACGTGTCTTGATCTTAAAAGTTATCAAGGATGGGGGGAAATAAACATATTTGCCCTTTAAACCTTGTTGTTTCAGAAGAGCTAATTTAGTTTTGATGCTCAGGTTATTGAAATCCAGTAAGAAATAGATATTTTTCCCTCAAATCCCTGAGGTCCCAATCTGGATGGTTGTTGGCTTCAGGCACTCTTATTGTTGCTAGGAGGTGCACATGGCTTGTTGATAACCCTGCTGGTGGGACCAGACTTTGCATCAAGAGCATGTTGGCTTAACTGGGGATTTCCTTCTAAAGAAAGGGTCATGCTTGCACCTTCAAAAATTTTTTTAATAGTTAAGAAAAGTATGGTTATTACTGCAACCATGACCCTCATGCCCTGTTTTGAACAGTGCAGTAGCACAGAGAATTAAATAAATTTCACACTAAAAGTATTTGCAAAAAAAATTCCTTTTCAGAGCCCATTTCCTGAAGCAGATGTCTGAAATTTGAATACAGGCTATGAATTACTTTGTTTTGGAGAACTAAGTTCTTAAGCAAACTGAGAGCAAGGGATTCAGGACTATGCACAGACTGTTTCAGTGAGATGGTAGCTTTTTAATTTTCTTTCTTTCTTTGCTCAAAGCGCTTTTGCTAGATGCCAGTAGCAGCCAAAGAATTTAAAAGTAGAAATGGAGACAGTGATGCAATTTACAGCCAAATCAGACTTCTGTATATACTCTGAAATATAGACACAGATTTTGTGTACAGAAATAAATGAGGTCCTAAGTGTTCTCCTCAAACTCAACCTGGTGGATGTGGAGCTAAGATGTTATTCAGAGAGTGGCACGAAGAACTGATTTTATAAAAAGCATTGCAGCTGTATCACACTTTCCAAGAGTTGTTTCTTTCCTCCTGTATGAAGTAACTTCATAAACATGACATTTCTATTCCATTATTAGAGCACATCTGCTATCAAGAGGGCTGTGGAAACCCTGTTCCCATTTAGTGCAAGGTTGCATTATGTCCTTTGTCTATAAAATGCAGGGATACTTAGGTCTGTATTATAAATAATAATACACGTATGCAATGGATGATTCTAATGATGTAGTTCAGTTTCAGGTTTTTACTGCCATTCATAAACTGCTTCAGCAGACTTCTTGTAATTTATGATATCAATAGAGCCCCTTAAATTACATCCTAGATTCGGCCATGTATTGCCCTATGAAAGAAAACGGCTTTGTATCCAATATCAGTGTAAGAGGAGTGCTAAAGGGAGAATGAACCAAAAGTCAAGTGCCCTTTATTGAGAGCGAAAATTGCCTTCATGGTGTGCAATATGTGAGAACTGAACACTTGAAAACAACTGCTGTAATCCTCAGCTTCACTGTTTGCTTTGTACGTGGAGCTCCCTAACACTGGTTTGTGATAAGCTTGTCAAAGTCACAAGAAAGGTGAGTGCATCTATCACTGTGCTGTACTTTTTGGACCCACAGCTTTTAACTCTGAGAATGTCAGGGTCAAAATACCTGCTGAACATTTTTGAATTGTCCAGTCTGATTCAGGATCTTCTATGTCTTTCAGGGACCGTGTACCATGACATGACCTGTTTGGGGAGAAGCAGAGCTCCCAGGCTGGAAATGTTAGTCCTGAAGCCCATGTTGCCCAGAGTAGTGATGGCACTTGTAAAAGAGCAAAATATTCTTGGCTGTAGCACGGATCTGCACTGACAGTTTTGATTATTTCCAGTCCTGACCCACTACAAGTGCGAGTTGTCTTGTCTGCCTTTGTTAGGCAAGGGGATAAATCCCCATGCACCCATTAGAAGATGGATCACAGCATGGTAGGCTGTTTCCTCCACAGTGTTTTTCTCCTTTATTCGTCTTCTTCCTGTAAAACCCTCTAAGGAGGTCAAGAACTGCAGGTGGTGAGGGGACTCTTCAAAACTAGCAGAGAGAACTGGCCAATTTAGCACTGAGTTATTTTAATTCAGGTGCTTTCTTCTTCTGCAATGTGTAAACCTTCCTTGAGCAGAGGACTCCTGGGGGTTGTGGCTGGAGGGGATCCATTACTGTCTTGGCTCCATCAAAGCTCTTCTGGGGACAGGGAGGTGATGTGGAGGCACTGAACCCTGTTGGGGGACAGCTCATGTGGTTCTCCACCACATGAATGCTTTTATTCCTGTCTAAGGAATTATATTCCACTGCTAAAAATCAACAGAAAATGAAGTTTTACAGAAGCTATACTTACAGAACCAGACAAGCTCCTGATTTCAGAACTGCAAGCACATTCAGTTGTTCGTGTTTCAACGACAAAAGCCATTTGCATAAGATATTAAAGCTGGATTCAGAAGAAACACTGTAGCCAGGATACTGGCCAAAATATTTGAAACGTTAACAAGGTTTTTAATGGGTTATTCTTACTATTTGCATGTACTTCTAATTTTTCAAAATATTTAAATGGAGTTTGACCTTGATTGTTCCCTCCGAGGAAAAGCAACTTCAGAGATGTTCTTTTGCATGAGGTGCAAAACACAACCTCAGTAGATTTTATACAGGGAGGGGAAATCTTGTCGTTTTCAAGGGTGTTCAGCTGATATTGGAAGGGAATAATCAGATTTCTTTTGTCTAAACAACAAATGAGACATGAACAAAAGACTTGTTCTGAACATCCCACATAAATTTGAAAATGATTTGTCTTGGTCTGAACTTTGAGTATTAAATATATTGACACCTTGAGATCAAAATGCAGCAGAGGCAAACAAGACATAGCATGTGAAAATGTCTTGGCTTTTTAGATAGTACTCTAATCCTATTGTTCCTAACAATTTGTATAGTGGAACATATCAACTCATAGGAATGTTATCTAGACTACTTTTATTGCTTTTACTGTTTTATTTCTTTTTTTTTTCCAGTGCAATTTAATTCTAGTGGCAGTGTGTAATTTTCATCAACAAAAGAAATTAAATGTATACAGTAGAAAATGGATCTTGTTTTAAAATGCTCCAACCTGTCAGATGTCCATTAATATATATACATTCCATGTAGGAAGTAGAAAGCAATATGAGTTTTCACATTCTTTGTATTTAATATTTACCTGTGGGCATGTATAAAAAAATTCTAATAAATCCACAGCTACTTACAATTTACAGAATGGGACTAATGCTGGTAGTTGATCCTAAACTGACACAAACCAGATATTCTCTTAATGTTACTCCAAGGAATTTTAAACTGACTCTGTTAAAGCCAAGGTTATTTGCCTTGGGGATGCCTAATGGAAGGGTTATTATAACACTGTCCACAAATAGGTGTCTTGAGAGAGCCAGGGCCATAATACTCCATTGACACCTAATAGATTGTGCTATTGCTGTATCATAGTCATCTTTAAGGCCAAAGGTCACACCTCTTCCTTAATATTTAAATAAAGATACTTGACTGGAGCAGAAAACAGCTTATTGCCAGTGATGGCTGCTGCTCAATTTACAAGAACCTTTACAAAGTCATGCTAATTCCTGGCCTCCTTAGAATGCATGATAACCTTTCATAAATCCATCTTTTCCAGATGTCCTTGGAAATGACAGTTATAAAACTACAAATGATTTGTAATGCAAAATGGGACTGACAGACTTGGAGATTAGTTCTCAGTGTACTAAAATGACTAAAGACTATAGCTAACAGAAGACTTAAACTGCATCAATAAGTATCTGCCAAAACAGCTCATGAGTATCTTCATATTCAGTAAAAGCTGGAAAATAAGGAATATTCATGATTGTAATACGACAAGTGGCAAATTTCCCTCTAAGGGTCTCGGAGCAGAACTTTGTGTCTGTGGGTCAGTCTGGAAGGCAGATTTTGAATTGCTCATGCTTCCAATTCAGCATTTCATTTGTCTGTATCTTCTCATTCATGAATAGGACTTGTCATGAACCAAACACAGTTTTTTATGAGATGAAATTCTATTTACATTTACACATATCACAGTTCAAATTGATTATAGGGTGTATTTAGACTTAGAAAGTGCTGCTGAAAATACATTTTGTTAAAAAAGAAATACTCATTCCACCTTTAGGGAGAATATCCCCTTCAAGGTTTTGAAAGTATATATATATATAACTAAGGTTTCTGAATTTTACTAAAATACACTATAATTTATATTTATGAATAATTTTGTTTTCTGTTACTACAGGGGAAGTTTTATTATACAGGGAAAAAATTAAATATGACTGTATAAAGAGCCATGAATTTTTTAATAATTGCAGAAGTCTACAGAAATGAACAGAAATAACACTTGTTGTCAGGATTGCCTAGAAATTCAGTCTTCTACCTAAGGCAAAAATTATGTTCTAATGCTAAAAAAAAATTAGGAGAAGATAAACCCAAGTCAGATAAAGCATTAGTGTGGCACCAACAGCTCATGGAACCAGCTGTAGGAGAGCAACCTGCATTATGGCTTCTATTTATGACCCTTTGATTTCCTCTCTTAGTTTCAATGTACTGGCTCACTTTTGTTCTCAGATCCTTTGTCTAAAAGACTCTAACCCTGGGAAGTATTAATTTTCAGAACTTGGAAGCATTCATTGAGTTAATGAAGTATTAGATGAAGTAAATAAATGTTATCCATCAAGTTAAGGATGTATGTTATTACTAAAGTAATTTTGTTCACCTTTTCATATTGTTAAATCTACCTGGGAAAATAATAATAGAACAAATCACATAGATTAATTGGTCACAAATGTGTTCCTAGCTTTTGTTCATCTGGGAATTAGTTCACATTCCTGGTTTCTACAGTGGTATTTGTAATTCTCAAGTTTTATATGGATTATCAAAACATATTTGAGCCACTTGTCTGTTCCCACAGGTTTTACCTCACCTGTACAGTTTTTCTTTCATGCCAATGATTGTTTGCCAAGACATAATGATTCCTGCTCCCACACTGAATTAGTGAAAATTATTAATCAGTCACTCTGTAGTTTATGAAGAAAAACTTATTCATATAGATATTAAGGAATGGCATTAATAAAGAAATCCATTTGAAAAATAACTTTTCAGCTTTTCATCTATTGTTTGTGAGCCATGATCTTATTATTCTCCTAGCTCTATTTTGTTTATTTTCATTAAAAGTCTGATATTGTATTCTAAAGCTCAGACACCATCTCTGTGGTATCACCTGTTGTGATGAGCCAGGGAGGTAAGGGAATAAAGCCTGTGCAGAAATGACTTTGCCCCATCTTTTCTTTTTGTGGCTTGTGTTGTGACTCTTGGACATGTCGTGTGTAGGGCCACGAGTTGGATTCAATGATCATCGTGGGTCCCTTCCAACCCAGCTTATTTAGTGGTTCTGTGATTTTGTTGATCCAGCTGGGAGGTCTTTTCTCAGCTGTCATTCTTCATTCTCACTGCATGTCCTTTCTCCTCTCGGCTGGGACATTCCAGCTTGCCTCCCCACATAATTATTTGCAAACTACAGCTAAACCAACAATGCCAAGAGGAGGAGGACATGGATTTAGAGAAGTGCTCTGAGTGTCTGAGGACCATCATGAATTTGGTAGGGGTGTACATGTTCATGAAAGAAAACTGTGTGTGTGTTGGCTTAACCTGGTTTTTAAAATAGCTACAGGAATTTAAAATAAAGCCACATTTCAGATGTTGGTAGCCACTCTTCAGGTTTCTTAGCAGGAAATCCAATAGTGGACTGAGGTGCAAGGAAAAATGGTTTCTTTTAGTGAAGCTCTGTAGAGGCTGCAGTGAAGGTGAACAGCAGCAGCCTCAGAAACAGCCTCATGCACCTTGCAAGCAAATGTCTCACTACCGTGGTGCAAATGTTTGAAGCACCCACAGACCAGGGAGACAGAGGAGCAGAGGTTTGTGAATGCCACAAAATGTTGCCCAGATGTTTAAAGATATTTTTAGGTGCACAATAACACGAATATAAATTTAAAGATTACTGAGGCATTCTTCCATGTTTACACTGGAATATTTGTGTGCCTGGTGGTTTTAATAGTCATGAAAAGGACAAAAGTATTTTCTAGGTGTTTTCCCTGACAATTCAAGTAGTGATGAGGTACATGATTAACCTATTTCCCCAAAAAGTATACTCCTTCACTTATTCTTCTGATTTGAGGGATATAAGAACAGAGTGTTTGACTTCATAAATGTTTAAGAAAAATGTATCAAAAAGTAAAGAAAATAATTTTCTGACATTTTAAGTTTACAAAGTTCTATCTGTTTGTATTACCAGAAAATGAAAAATAAAAGTGTGAAATAATACCACAGTGAGCGAATCCTTTGGTTTGGGATTCCTTAATTCCAGAAAACAATCTCTGAACTTGCCACATGTACTTGAAGATTAAAAAGAAAGGGAGGGAGTATTTGATAGCTCCATATGAAATAGTTTTACTCTGGCAACCTGTTCTAAACCTATAATTCAATTTCAGTAAGAAAATTGAAACCATGTGCCTCTTTGTTGGAATGATTGGTAAATCACACTTGATTAACCATTTTCTTCCTGCTCATCCCCAATATGGTATCTTTCCTCACTTTTCAAACATTTTTGCAGGACTAGCAATGAATCTTTTAATGTTTAAAAGATCAGCACATATTTTATGCACAAAGATTGCAGTGCCAAATAAATTTCTGCAGTAGACCACCTCCAGCAATACTCTAAATAATATTTAGAGAGGAGTCCACCTACAGGGGAAAAGTAGCTCCGACACCTATCTGATCAGAGATGATGAGGCAATGATGATGAAGTTATTCACTAAAGTAGACTCTCCAGTTCTTCTGCCATAAGCAATATATTCAAGGAACTGATTGATAAGACTTGTTTTCATGCAATAAACATTTGAAGGATGAAAAACGAAAATTGAAGATACACTATATAAGAATAAATGTGATCAGAAGGCAAAAACAGGTGGCTGAGAGGAGATAATGCAGCATATGAACTATACCACTAACTTGTCTTTTGTCTTCCAAAAGGAAAGAGAAAGCAAAAAGTAAAAAAAAGAAAATCTGTTTTACTCCCGTTTTAGTGTCCTTGCTCAAACCACTAAGTACTTGTTTCCTCAGTGATGTACTACTGTCACCTAGAAAACAAAGCTATATGAATAAACTGTATGTTATTAAAGTGGAATCCATTGGAAAAGATAAATGCTCTCATTGCCAATTCCAAAGTGCCAGTTGTCGGATTCGTGGGCTTGCTGGAACATCTTCACACAAGTAACAAGTGGGTCATCTCAGCAAATTGCTGAGAACTGTTGGTAAAATTCCTGAAAGAACTGTGAATAACCTGCGTGATGAATGGGGTCGAGAAATCTCATCATCCTCATATATCTGAGGACAGCTTAATTAATTCAAATGAAGAAATTAAAGGTGTATGAAGGGGATTAAGGCAAATGCTGAAAATATAAATAGATCTGCAAAATGTTAAATCTCTCCTAGCCTCAAAAGAGATCAATTAAATCTTTACAAGAGGAAAGGCGCTGAAGAGGTCTTCTGTGAAGCCAGCAAAAAAATCTGAAGTGTAATATTTTGGAAATACCATAAATTAAGGAGAATACAATGTGTTATTTTTATATGCTGCAGAACTCCACAGCTCCACCTCCCTTTCCTTTTAAAAATGCTACCCAAATAGCTTAATACTCAAAACTCTTTGACAAAGTGTCCTGGATTTTAACACTTTCTGCCTATTGTATTTTCCGTGTCTGCAGCAGTTCCAGAAATCAGTTCCTTCAGTGTTATTATTCTCCATAAATCAGAGAGAGTGATTGATTCCTTTATAAATTATGTGAACCACATGGCAGACTGGCTGGTAAACATTGTGATAGTAAACAGGCCTTCTCTTTATACCTATATTTTTGAGAACCCTGCACAAGGAGTTTAAATTTCTGATTAACTGCTTGCTCCTTCTCTAATTAGCATTAACACTAAAAACACTATTCACTATTCATATTTGCTCATCTCCTTATCTTAGATTAACCACTGTTTAATATGTGGTTAAAATTATTCTGCACATCATCAATGATCTATGTGAAACAGCACAGAGAACAAAAGAAGCTTAATCTTCCATGAAGCTTCAGTCAAGTGAAACTGTACATAATCCAGAGACAAGTTTCTTTTTGATAACCTGCACTTAATACACAGTGCATGTCCCCTCTCTCTCTGCCTTTGCATTATTTTGAATCTGCTTATTAAAACAAAAAAATAGCTCTGATTATTATTGTTATTATTATTATTATTATTATTATATAATTTTGCTAGATTTCACACACTTTGGGCCTAATTGTGCCAACTCTTTGCACTGGGCATGAGAGTTGAGCTGTGTCCTGGACACAATGCTGTGCTTACAGACATGGCAGCAGCAGGATCAGGACATCCAGAAAGAAAGAAGACTTTGTGACATGAGACTTTCAATAGTGACTGTAGCTGCAAATGCCTTGAGACAAATAGTTGTCATTTGGGCTGCTAAGATGAAAAAGAGATTGAAAAAATAAACAAGATACTTCCCGTAAACAAGTAAAGCAACTGGATATAAATATATGAAATTATTAAGGTGTGACAGCACATTCTTATTGGTGAGAACCTAAGTTGCATCACTAAGTCCTGTATTTTTCAAAATTCCTCACTTATGTGGGTCAGGGGTCTCAACAAGCAGGAGCAGTAAAACAACCCAAATTTTCTCCGACTTGAAATATGTGATATTTTTAAAAAATCACATGGGATTTAATAGCAACTTTAATTTTTGATGTCACGTCCCGCAGCGCACTGCTACATAAAGCGGTAAATTAAAACCTGAAACTGAGAGAAAGGCACTTTTGTCTCTTTATCCTGTGGTAGCAGCGGGATGCCGGTGGGCATTCCCGCAGAGGTCCGCGGCCCCTTGCCCGGCAGCCTGCCTTCCGCACGGGGGAGAGGCAGGCGCGGTGCGGTGCGCGGAGACACGCGGTTCCGGTTCGGGGCAGGGCGGGGATTCGCACGGGGTGTTGCGGAGTGCGGAGCGTGAGGTGCGGGACAGTGGGGAGCGGTGCGGGGCAGTGGGAGCGGTGCGGGGCAGCGGGAGC
>VZSR01000262.1:4367946-4409379 GCA_013398615.1 Brachypodius melanocephalos | reverse complement strand
GTATGATAATCAAGCAAACACAAAATGTTTTCCTTGACAATGCAATATCCCAGTTATGTAAATCAGAAGAAGCAGTGAAGCTGTATATACCAGCTATAATTTTGCCTGTTAAGTTTTTACTTTCACTAAATTCTGAAGAATATAAACAAATAGTTAACAGCCACATGTATTTTTCAGCTTGATTCCATTAATCAGACTATGGTGCCTTAATGATATGTGTTCTGACGCTAACAGTCCTTTAACCTGTGGGTGTGTATGGTCTTTAAAGAATATGTACACAGGAGCAGATTCTGAACTGTATAGACTGGATGGTTGATCTGAATTGCTGTTACTTTAGTTTATATTCCCAAGTCTTTATTTACAAGAAACTTTAAAATCCTTCTATGTAACTGAGAGTAACAGGAAGCATGGGCTGCCTGTGTACAGCCTGATGTCACCTTAAACACTGTCCCTGATTAGACATTGATATATGGATTTACCTGGGGACCCTTGTGTTGCTGGTGATGAGAACACATATATGGAAATACCTCCAGTGAAATAAGATTGTGTCTTTAGCATTGCTGGGGGATGAAGGTAAGGACTAAGTGGGCTATTTACAGCAATGCATGAGACAAGGTGTGCCTACAGATATTTCTGATAGCTCTTCAGAGTCTGTTAAAGGCTCAATTTGCTACCAGAATAATATGGCCCTTGTTTCAGGCAGGGGTTGTTTTCCCTGCAGATGCAGCAATGCTGCAGCCAGGCTACGGAGCAGGCCTGCCACTGGTAAAGCTGTGCAGATAAAAATGGACAAGAAACATCCATCCTGCATTTTCTGGCTGTGCATCAGCTGCTGAAGAGGAAGAGCCAAGATCATCACCTTTAGGGATGGCAGGGTCAATGATATGTCCTAGTTCAGCCTTTGGAGAAGCAACATGTATTCCTCTGCACAGCCATCCAGGTCAGCCAGAGGAAAGCAGCATTTAGGCTTCAAGATTGGTTTTCCTGGTGTTGGAGCTTGGAGAGAAGAGGGAGGAAATGAGATGAAACTTTCCTGCTGCCATAAGCTGCGCAAGGACCAGGCAGGCATTCATCACTAGACAAAATACTATGATCAAGAATACAATTTCCACTGCTGCGTGACCTGAAGAAACTTTCAATAACCACTCTCATTTTCATATGATAATTCTTCATCTATTTTCATGGACTATGAAGAGACAGGACTTCAGCACAGATTCCTGCCTTGGGTATTTGCTGTTTACAAATCAGATTTTCTTTTGTTTCTGAGCATGTTATTCCAGCAGAGAATCCTTTGTAAATCTCTAATTGCTCTGTAGGCCACACACTATCTGATCCTGGTGGTCTATGAAGAACAATAAAAGTAGACTTACAATAGCCTTCTTTAAATAACGCTTGGCACTTCACCATGAACATGCATGCATTCTGGGGTTTCCATTTATTAAAAATCTAGTACTTTTTATTGAGGAAAATTAATGGTTTAAAATCACAATGAAATACCACTATTACAGCTGATCTTACCTAGAAAAATATGGCACTAAACATAATGGGAATGAACTGTTCTCTCTCCATTTTGCATACACTGCTGACATCCATATGTGGTGTTACAAAAACTGTCTTTGGCCTTTTTAGAAAAATCTTAATGTGTATTTAAATGAAAACATAAGTGGGTTACAATCCTCTGAAGTACTTTATTCAGTTAACTCTTTTTCTTTCCTCAGTAGAAAGATTTGAATTATTTTATATTGTTTTGCTCCCTGAAAGTATCTAGTGTTATTACTATGATGATGCCATTTGTACCACTCTGGGTACATTTATGTCATATTTTTCATTTATAACTCCTTGTTTCAGATTTTTATGATTAAACCATTAGGAGTCCAGTCCTGTAAAAAAAGACATAGACCCGAGTACTGGAAAAAAATGTATACATGTGCTTGAGTGCTCAGCATTTTCCTTATAGTAAAGTTAAGCATGAATTCAGTACCATGACCTTCTCTGTTTTATTAGACAGGCTAACTGCAATAGGACAACTTGGTTCATGGAATTAAGGTTGGGTGTATTGCATAAGTCCAAAGCTGGAGTTTTCTCTGGGATGTAACTATAGGATCTGAAGTTCAAATGCAGGTGATCTAAAGAAAAAAAAATTGAAGAAAATTGTTTCAGTTGTGATGCTGCATAAATGAAATGTGGGAGTGGTGTTGTATTAGATGCCTTTTTTAATTTATGAAACAAACAAAAAAATTAAAATTAAATTTTGCAGGTCTTTGGTCTTTTAAAGGCATAGAAATTAAAAAACTATTGTGAAAATGTCAGATAACTCATGTTTTTTCAACTGGTCATTTATACACAGATACACCCACAATGTTATTTTAAAAATAATATGTTTCACAACTGCTCACAGATTGTGCTGTATGTGCACCAGCCAAAGAGACGTGAAATTCCGAAACTGATTTAATGGAGCACTAGTAGTCTATTGGGGTTAAAAATCTCCTGTCTACAGGAATTTAAATATGCATTTAAATAATAGCCCATAGTGATTCAAAGAACTCCTATGCTGTACAGAAGAAATAGAATAGTTACTAATAGGAAGTCAGCTAAGTTATCATAAAGATATTTGAAAAGCCCCATGGCATGTGGGTTCACAGGTCGAGGAACAATGCCATGGAAAACCACAGCTTGCTCCTACCTGGGCTGTCCACTTGGCTTGCAAAGAGGAGATTCAACAGCCAGATTTTTAGCCTCCTGCTCACATTCCTCTGTGATTATTCATTCACACAATGAGTCCTATTAAAACCAAAGGGACTCCTTGGGAGAATAGCATTACTTGCCTGTGGGTAATGGTTTCTTGATTTGATTCCAAGAAAGTAAGATTTAGCAACACTGTGCTGCCCAGCTGTGGTAAAGTGTTTTGGCAAATTGACTTATAGTCTTGGCAAATGAGACATGCTGAAAGGCATTTACACTGCTTCCAAATTAGCACATGCTTGATCATCTCTGTTTACCAAAGAGACTGTCTTCAGTGGGGCAAATATACCAAACAGAAGGTTATAGCCTTTGACAGCATTTGGGGATGCAGTTTTCCTAGATTAATATTCCTTTTCCTCCAATTTTCTCCTTCCTGATGTATTACATGATTTAATGGCATTTCTGAGCTTCTGTGTATGTTCTGTTCTCATCCACTGAAGTCCTGAGCTGGTTAATAAACAGTCACACAGACATCTCACTAGTGTCTCAAAGACACTAGTCACAACAGTAAAGTTATTTATAAGTTTAAACCCATGAACAATGGTGCCTGTAGGATTAGTGCCTTAATTTAATTTTTTTGTTGTTTGTTTAATATTTAAAATTGATTTAAGTAGTTTTTGTCATTATGATTGAACACAGGTGAAGAGAACCATTTTTGGATACTTATCTTCCTTTCATCTTTATTAAAGTTTTTCTTTTATTGAACTGGAAAAATATTAAACTTTTCACCTTAGACAGCAGGTTGAAGTATGACACTGTAATTGTAATCCAGATGGGAAACACAAGAAGACGGATAAAAGAAAACGAACTGCAAAGGAACCCAAGCTGACGAGGTTGACAACGCTGTAATAGTACCTTCAGCTTAGTATCAAGCTGTTTGTTTTTGCAATGAACACAAGTTTCCGTTGTAACATTTTTCTGTATGAAAAGCTATGGCAATACCTCGGTTTCCATGGTGACATTTTACTTTTACGTACATGTTTATCCTCAAAAAGCAGGAAGCCCACCCCTTTTTCTCTCTTTTAGCACTTAATAATTGAAATCAAAGCTGATTTATTTTTTATGTCAGGGTGTCTTAAACACATTCCTCTGTCAGTGCAAACTCCCACAGTATTACAGTCATTACTGTAAGCAGTCTATTCTAAACATTATTTCAGGAAAAAAATTCCAGGTTTGAAAACTTGAGAGTGACCTGCCTTTACTCCCTCAGACTCAATTCACTCCAGGGCATATCAGGGCTTAGCTTTCAAGTTATTTCAGGGCACATGCCCTACACACAAAGCTTTTGGCTTCATTAATATGATATGCAAGAGATGCAGCATTTTTGTTTCTTGCCAGCGACCACAGAATACTTGGAAGAGCAAAATGTCTTATGAAATTAAGCTTTTTGGAAACAGAAGTGCTCTGTCTTCACCTGGCTTGCAACACTTTGCATTTACACAGCAGCACTGTTATTTTTGACTCCTCCACAACAGAGCTGAAAATAGTAAATAAACTAGGATGGCCACTGTGTCAGGTTTGCTATGCCTCAAATCCATCCTTAACCTGGCATTTTGCTAACACTTCTCAAGTGAAAAAAAGTTAGAAACTCAATCCAAAACTATTTTTCCACTCCCAGGTTCCCAAGCTGTAGTGTTTTGTTAACAGAGCTTTGTAAGTTAGAAGAAAGAGACCCTGGTGAAATATGTTGTCTAATTAGTTTTGAATCTAAAAGCACTAAGGATATGTGACATAATTAAATATACAAACGCTACTTGAACCTAAACAGCTCTTACAGAGATTGAGGTAACATCAGAGTGATACCTTCACAAATGTATTAAGTGGCAATGAACAAGGTCTGGATGCTATAGTATCTGGAGTGGGTGGGTCCCCCTAGGTGATTTAGTATGTGTCCTTAGTATTTACAGCATTCTTCATGATTCCCTGTGTTTCCCAGCAAAACTGAAAAAAGGATCCTCTGAATCCATGACAAACTGGTTCCATAAACCAATGCTGAGATGCCCAGCCAAAGTGGTAGAGCAGACTGGGGTTTGGGATAATGTCACCATGATGTTATGGTGATGAGTACATGATATACAAATGCAGCCATTCTTAAACTTGGTGGCTGTGAGTCATTACAGCACATTCCAAATTCCATGGGCTTCAAAGTGCAATGCATGAGATGACTATCAGGAAAATAAGAACTGAAGAGGCCTTAGGAAGAATTGTTAGATGTGGAAAATCAGAGGTGCTTCTGTCACTGCTCTCTTTCTGGCCAGCTGAGCTGAGCTGAGTAACGCCAGGCCACCCACAGCATAAGGGCTGCAGTGCTGTGTGCAGTGAGGGCTCCTCACTGGGATGGGAAGGGCATGGCCAGCACTGCAGATTCTCTGGCCAAGGGCCTGTTTCACTACCTCTTTTCAACTCCTCCAGACCCCTGGAGATGGGAATTACGTGTGGGTGAGAAGAAAGCAGCAATGAAATGCTGACATCTGCACTGCACTGATGGAACTGCACAGAAGTGGAAAGGGATGAGATACCTTTGCTTTCCTACTCAAACATCTCCTTCCAAGTACAGGACGCTGAGGCAAATTTCTCTTTCTGAGTGGCCTCTGTGAGGACTCTGTCTCTTTAAGGTGCAGCTCCACCGAGACTGGTTTTCCTCTTCTGCAGGGGACCAAACATTCTAATTGTTTGTTTGTTTGTTTGTGATTTCTTGAGAGCAAAATTTGTACACTGTTATGGATTTAAGAGTAAAAAACAAAAGCTGTTTGGATCAATCAGATTCAAACCCAAGACAGTTAGACAGATGCCCATACATATGTACACAGTTCCCACTCACATTGGTAGCAATATATTGGTGGACAATGAAGAAGCATGGAATATCATTAAATGCTGGACAGACCAAATACAGGCTTAAATATGCATATATACATATACATCTATGTATAAAAAGTGGAGAATTTTTGGATGTGGAGTGAGCAGCTGAGGTTTCTGAAAGCAGTATCAAGGTTAAATTTTCCAAAACTTCTTTATTCTTCAATATTCTCAGTTTGACTCTCTCCATTCTTTGTTTTCATATAACCTAATGAAGACAACATTTTTGCTTTCTGTAATATGTTTGCTAATGATACACACAGGTAGTTCAGTCTAGGCCTTGGGCATTTCTTCTGGATTTATTTATCTTCCATTGTAGAGCAGTGGTGGTCTTTCATATATGCACCAATAATGTTTACATTTCTAAAATGGAATGCAGACTTTCACTTGAAGTAAAAGAGCAGAAGGTCAAAGAAACTCAGAGATTAGATCTTCTGCCTAAGTAGGCTGCAACCTAATAAGACTTTGGAGATCTTGAGAGCTAATGTTAATACCCTCTCACAGAGCCAGAGGCCAAGGCCTTTTTTAGGACCAGCCTTTTTCTTAAAACTGCCTTCTAAAATTTCTTTCAATAACCCACTTACACCAGTGAAACCACAACTAACATAACTAGCTGTTGGGAGCGTGACCATGTTTCAGGCTCGTGTTACAGCCTCAGCCTGATCCAGACCTTGTAGGGAGGGATGCCATTTCTCCAGGTGCCCACTCACACCTCCTGCCCACTGCTAATGGAAATGCACTGCTGGCCATGAAACAAGAAATGTTATTAAACTCACTACTAAGATAGGCAGGTCAAACATATGATGGTGATTTTTAGTAGAACAAGCTCACCTATCAACAGCTTGGAAATGAAGAAAGTAAAAGTCAGCACCTTCGAGACTGGGCTGTTTGGGTAGCAATGTCCCTAAACAATTAAGTCGGACAAGCTGCAGAAAATCTCTGAAGGAAGGTTAACTCATGAGTTTTGGATTGATTGGTGGTTACATTTAATTCATTCAGATATGAAGAGACTAAATTAGTAAAATTACTGGAGCTAGTGTTCAAGTATTCTTTCCTAGGAAGACTTTTTGCACTAAATAAACATTGAGCATCATCTCCATAGTGTGCATGTCATTTCCAAAAGGAGTCCAAGTATATCTTGTTTTCCTCTCAGCTCCTATACTATGCTTTGGTGTTGAAACTTGTAGGCCCTGTTCAGCCAAGTTTATTTTTGTGCCTGTGCCTAAGGAAAGAACTTGAGTTTAACCTTCTCTGTTGGACTGTAGTGCCTGTAATAGTTTAAAGCTGTAAAGAGAGGCAAAGTAAATGGAAGAGGTTGCATCTGTTACTAGAGAATCAAAGATAGTTGAAAGATATAGAAGATATAAAACAGTTCCTGTAATTTTTGCTTTATTTCTTTCAAAACAAACAAAAAAAAGCAACCCCCAATGAAAAAATATATTTTAAAAATGAGAAGGAAAAGATTTGCCTAAATTATCAGGTTTTGACTGAAGTATTTTGACTTTTTTACCTTAAATAATATTTCTAGTTTTTCAGCTAAAAACATATGTTTGTTTTGAGCAATATAAATCTGCTTCATATTTAGAGAACCTCATGGAAGTGATAGTTCTTAGTCCCTTACACTCTCCTTCTTCCCTTTCTTATGGTTTACAGTTCAACCACTTGTCTCAAGGTCAGCAGTGGCCACTCCCTAGTAATGAATTATAACAATACTCAAGAGGGAATTTGTAAATTCCCTAACTGGCAATATGCCCCTGTTTCTGGGCTTTGTGTAGGAATTTTTCTTTTTGCAATGCTGAGAAAGGAAAACATTTCCTTTCCTGTGGTAAGTCTGCAAAACTACTTGCTTGTTCCCCTGAACTTCCCTGAGTGTCCTTGCAGAAAGATCCTTCTTTGTCTTGCAAGGTGCTGTGTATTTTGTGTGGTGCCCTGGTATCCCTGAAATCGAAACTCATCTTTCTTTTGTACTGAAGGACAAGTAAGGGATACTGTGTGTGGGTGTTTCAGCTGTGTGACTCTGTACAGATCACAGAGGTGTGATCAGCCAAATATGGAGCCATTTACTGGCTAAACAGGAGAAAATGCCTTCTACAAATTGTGAATGAAATGGAGACCATTAACCTTCCTGGAACCAAGTCCATGGCTGCAGGATGTATGCAGCCTGATGGAGCTGAGAAAGACGGAAAGGATGCCTGAGAAAAAATCAGTGGCGTTTATTTAGTTGCAGTCATAATGAAAATGGAGCCAAAATCAGTCACTACAAACCCAGACGACTTCAGACTTGAGTTCTGATTCCAGCCAGTTTCTAAAAATAACATGAAAGCCGTGGTGAAAACTGATAAAAGCTTGGAAATACCAAACTACAGCTGGTCACTGGGCTTGATTCACTGCTGCATTAAAGCCCCTTTAAACATCTTTGGCAGGGCAGAGGGGCTTTAAAGTGAGTGTGAATTATATGGTTAAATACTTGCAGGTGATTCATCCTAGCTTGTATTGCTGTATAGGGTTATGAAATATATATTTTCTAGTCCTGTTTTCCTGAGCTGTGCAGGTCTAAGGAACTCATGTGTTTGCAGGATAGCTGCAGCTGGAACACACAGAATGAGGCATGCTGTGGGGGGCTCAAGCTTAAAACAAAACCTCAAACTTCTCAGCATAGAATTTTACAATATACCAAATTATATTGCTATTTACATGAAACTGTTTGCATTAAGCACAAATTAAAAATGTTAATAAGAAATGTAGATGTCATTCTATGTAGATTTCTAAGTCTGGCAACAGTAACTGTAAATTTGTATCTAAAATTCAAGATTTATACTCTTCAGAGAGTTCTTTTTAAAAGTTGGTAAAAGCCCAAATTTCACTCTACAGATGCTATCTAATTAAATGATTTCTCCTTAGTTTTAACATGATTAGGTAAATTGCCCTGGCAACATTTTTCTCTGGGTTCCACCTAATCTAATTTTAAATAGCTATAATTGGTGATTTTCTAGATCAAGGGTTGTACTCAGATCAATGACAGTTACTTGTGTATATTGATTACTAACCATGCCTATGAAAATATAATTTGTTACTTCAGGAATGATAGTAGAAGGAGCAAGCTAACTCCAAACTGAAAGGAGATCAATGTGTTGCACGTAGATAAAAAGAAGCATGTTACCTGAGAGAGCATCAATTTTTCATGGACTATGGACAAAGCACAAAAAAAAAAAAAAAAGGAATTCTGCGGGTCACACACTTAATTACTGAGGTCTTGTATTATTTTCTTTTAGCATAAGAGTGACCTAAGTCCATTTTTTTAAAGTCATAGAGAAGGAGGACATTCTCTAAGGCATGGTGGAATACATGAGGACATATGCATTAAACGTGAAAGTACGTGCTGTGGTATTGCACTCAGTGGTTTAGAAACAGAGACTGGTGTATCATATTATAATAAAAACTCCTAGGCAGACGTGCTAAAACAGCCAGGGATGAACAGCTTATGCACATAAACATCCCAATTGTGTCCAGGCCTCCAGGAGCAGCTCACTTCTTCCCCTTCCCTCAGACATATGAAGCTAGAAGTATTCATATTTAAAATGTACACCTAATTAAAAAGTGTAACATATTGGAGTAATAATAATAATAACAAACATGCTTCCGTGCAAGCACATATTTCAGACTGTTTGTTCCCCTACTCTGAGCTCAACACTGAGGTGGATTGGCAGATCATGGCAGATTAGTTTTTCTGCTGTAAATGTGCAGCAGAAGAAGGGTTTTGTCCACCTATCAAGGACACTTTCTGCAGTTTAAGGAAGGATGAGATATTCTGCATGGGAAATGGATGTGAAGGACAGAGTACATGTGCAGAGCTGCTCTGCTGAAGTGCAGAGCAACCCAGGGGCAAGGGAAATGAGTTTGCCAAGCAGAGGAGCTGCAGATGTCCTAGAGCCACAATGGAGAACCCCCAGTCTCTGCAGACAGATCCATGGCTCTGGGCAGCCACAGCGAAAGCCCTCTGCTTGCTCTGTAGTGAGGGGGAGAGAATGAAGGAGTGATCTCATGTACCTGGAGACAGGTCTGATGGAAATTTCCCAAAGCCAAGTTCCATACTGTTTTGGAACTATGACTTTTTGTCTGGCTTAGTTGTCCTTTCTGGTACACAGGTGGCAAACTCTCACAGGTTAGGCTGCGTCACTAGACCAGGAGATGGTAATTCTTCCTTCTTTTGTGACACTAAGAAAGGCACCAGTCTACGGGGACTTAGCTCATCCCAGATAATCATAATTCCCTGATGAACTCCAGACTTATTTAGTAGGATCTTTAGGAAGTTACTCAAGTCTAAAGTAACAAAACTTTTTTTGTGGTGCTCTTATCTTGAGGAAAACAGTGCAGGTATTATAGTCAGTGAAAAGTCATGAACTGAGAGTTTAAAATCTTAGCCTGTGTCTAATTAGTTTTCTGTCTGATCTTATGACATTTCTGTAGCATTTCTTTCACATCGTGTTGTGGTGAAATGTATGGAATATGGTGGCAAAATATCCGCTTTCTTACTTTTGCATGAGTATTCAATTATTATTCCTCTCCAAAAAGGGAAGGGAAGGGAAGGGAAGGGAAGGGAAGGGAAGGGAAGGGAAGGGAAGGGAAGGGAAGGGAAGGGAAGGGAAGGGAAGGGAAGGGAAGGGAAGGGAAGGGAAGGGAACTTTTTAGAATGATTTTAGAAATATTGACTGTTGTCTGAGCTTAAGATGCAAGATAAAACAGAAAATCTTTCATTGATTCCACATTTTTCTTTCTTTTGTGATTCTGTAACCCCATTTGTGGTATTTTAATTAATTTGTAAATTTGGCAATCATAAGTGAAATTATAGGTGCTATTAAAATCAGAATAAATTGAATAGTTTTCAGTCATAGAGTGTGAAGGATTTCCACTCTACAAGCTGACAAAATCCTAAACAGCCTGTACCTCTTCTCATATTTGCTTTTGACAAAAGAAATACAGAACAAAAAGAAGTACAGGTTTTCTATTTTATTAGTGAGGACAACCATATATACAGAGAGTTTACAGATTATTCACTAACACTTCAAATAAACAATCTTCCACAGTGTTGCTTTCCTAAAATATTTTGGGTGTATGTAAAAAGTCAACTGCATTTACCCACAGATAAAAAAATATGAGAAGTTGAAAGCTTGAATACTACTGTGGCTCAGAGAACTTCTAACTAAAAGTAAACAAGTTAACTCCAATGTTAATCTTTTATTTGTTTTTAAAAATTGAAAAAAGTCATAAAAACAACTCACAAAGAGGTATTTGGCATCTGGGCAAAGTGAAGAAGTGAGATCCTCATCAGAAAAGAAAGAAGTGTTGATTTTAGCCAGCTAAACTGGATTCACGCTGATTTATTTTTCTGCTGCTGTTTTTTTTTTTCTCCTTTGCTTCCAAGCATTAGACAAATGCTGCTTTTCTGTTTTGTTTCAAGCAAGATGATTAAATGTAGACAGTAGCTAGCTTGCTAAAGGAAAGATTGTCTCAACAATTAGCACTCTTATTAAATGGTTCAGATTTTAAATCAAAATTAGAAATAAGTCTGTCACCCTATTGTCTATGAACCACAGGGCAATTTTCACATGCACAAACACTGATTAGCATTTCACTTGAATTTGTTAATTTAATTAGTTTTGTTTCAGATATTTTAAATATTGTTTGAGCAGAAGGCCTGTATTTAAAGCTTTCATGTGAAGGTCATATGGCCAAATCATGTTTTGCCAGGTGGACTGTCTACAGTGCTCAGAGTCTTGATAAAAAACAGCTGCAATGGCCTGATACTGGTTGAGACTCAAAAATCAGACTGTGCAAACAAATATATCTTGGCCCTAGATACTTGCCACATCTGCCAACAATTAGTTATATATCAGGACTAGAAAGGGGCACAGAATAAACAAGATCTGATTTCAGAATAAGCAAATAAACAAGGAGCTCTGCATCATTATTCATCTAGTGGCTGTGGAATAACATAAGTTGCAGGCTTGGGTTCACAGCTGTCAATCCTTGAGGTTTAGCTAAAAGTATTAGGTGACGGAATATCTGATTGACAAATACTTTGCAGATGCTCTGGAGCACATTATCTCACCTGCTTGCTGACTCCAGAGTGCCACCCAAACACTCAGCCAGGCTGCTCCTGGGGGGCAGATGCTGGGGGCCAGCTGGCTGTGGGAGGAGAAAGCCACTTCCAAAGAGCTTCTCACCATGGTTTTTAGGGATTCTACAAATGGTGGTGGTGATGTCATTCCAGGAGTGTTCAAGACATCTGTCTTTTCAGAATTAGATGGGAATCTAAAACAAATAAATACTAATATTTAGAAGCCTGAAGGGGTTTTTAAAACCATTTAATGAGGATTGAAGGAAGGAGGGAAGCTGAAAATCAGTGAAAATACTGAGATTTCCTGCCTTGCAAAGTTAAGTTGCTGTGTAAAGAAACCATGAATCCTGACTCTCATGTTGCAGGAAAAGTATTCCAAGTTTTGAAGATATTCCAAAATATTTTGATCAGTTGCCTGCCTGAGAGCATGAAAATGAAACAATATTGAGTTTATGTAACAAAGAAGCATTTAATGACACTAAAATTGACAAATAATAGGTCATGTTTACTATTTAGACAAAGCAAGGCTTTCTCATATTGCATTTCACTTAAAAGATTGTTTTCAACTAAAATCAAAGCAGGAAAGGAATTTTATTACCTGAATGTAACGTGGGATATGATATAATGACCTTCATTCAAACTCCAAATCATTAAAACTAACTGGTGACCAGGGAAGACTTCAGATTCAGGTCCAGCAGCAGCAAAAATATGAATAAGATCTACAGTTTAATTGAATCAGTCATTGTAAACCATAATACACAAATGGCATGAGAAAATCAAGAATGTGGAAAAATAAGTTTTCACTCTCAACTGTTACATTTTATTTTGAATAATTCTTACACTCAGCTGTGCTGGAGAAGACACAGGAAGGCTCTGCACACTGTCAGCTCTCTCTGATACCCCAGCTTCATTCTCTCTGGAGAATCCTCTGATAGCTGGCAACAAGCAGGAACCTGCTAACAAAAAAAGAGTGGGCTGCTTCTCCCTTGCACAATGCAATTCCTGTAGTGGACCAGGACCAGAGTTCAGAGCAAATCAAGAGTAGATATTCTTCTGATGCCTGATCTGAAAGGCATATGACAAAAGGCATTTTTGCGTTTATGGAGTGGGAATTACTGAGCATGTTTTTCTCATCCCTAGATTGATAATTGTCGTATAATCACACATTCCACTGAAATTGGCTTCAAGATTTTAGTTGATTCTGGCCAATTTTCAGTCTGGCTTGCAGACAGCAAACAGGCAAAGGTACGTAAAGGTATAAGTTATTTTCCCTAAGCTTTGGGGAAATCAATTTTTGTTCAGAGTATCCATGAATTAGGACATATGCCTTAAAGGGACCCCAAAAATTATCTTCTGTCCCTTTGTACAATGTGAGAGTCACCACAGAAATTCATAATGACCCATTTAGGTTTTGTGGGATAACCAGGCTTAAGAGTTGCAGTCATTTTGCTTTCTCATGGATTAGAAAGAAGAATATGCCCTGGCCAATAATAATGCAGTCATGTCCAAAAGGAAAACTAAGAGCTTTCCTCAGAAACACAAATTTCAGAGAGGAGAATAAGATACCTCTCCTCCACAGCCTCAGATAGCTGTATTCAAATTCCAGAGCTCACAAGAAGATAAAATAGAATAAAACCTGAATTCTAATCATACTTTACACTGCCTTTAAAACTCACATATATACAATGGAATATTTTGTCTGAGTTAATTAAAAACCACTCTTTTCATCTTATTAACTATGCTTAACCAAACCAGTTGAAAGTTGCTTAAAAATATGAAATAGGAAAGGAACTCATTAAAAAGTGAATTAGCATTTCACTGATTTGAGTTTAATATGATTGCATTTATACAGTACAGAAAAATTACCACTTTATTAGAAGTCATTTGTATACTTAACTGCTGTATGAATTCACCTTTGATGTAGTAGAATATTATTTGTATTAACTGTTAAATATTATAAGGCAATTAGCCTTGCTCTGTTCTGCTTCTAAATAGTGAGCTATTAGATGAACCTGATATGATGTGAGTCTTATGATTTGTGGCCCAAAAGTCTCCATTAATCTATTGGGATATGTCTCTGTAGTGGCTTGTCCTTATGGCAGAGAAATTATTATTTTAGGAAAAGTCTTACAAACCTGTTGCTGATATGAAAGGACCCTAAAGCCTAGTTTTTCCCTCTGACCAGTCCAAGAATCTGGAGAGTGTCTGCAAGAAAGTTGGCATGATGTTTCTTCTGGGAGAAGCACTGTGACTGAGTAACAGTGTGCACATAAGCTGTTCCAACATCTGAATCCTCCAGGGAAGTTTTTTCTGAATTTAGTGTCTTAAAACAAAATTACAGTAGGAAAAAGAAGAGTATAAATATATTTTTCATATATCTAGAGAATATGTGATCAGCTTTGTGTTCTAGTCCTTCCTGATTCTTGAAAATGTTGAAAAATATTTCTAAACCACCTTTCAAAGTCATCTCTTGTCTTGTTAAGGACTTCAAGTGGTGTCAGAGCAAAGTGCACCAGGCTGATGTAAATGTGCCTTTTAAAATGAAGCCAAAATTCTCCGTTGAGTCCTGCCATGTCTCATTTAAAGGTCACAGCATCTTTCTTTAGGAAGGAAGGAAGGAAGGGAGGAAGGAAGGAAGGGAGGAAGGAAGGAAGGAAGGAAGGAAGGAAGGAAGGAAGGAAGGAAGGAAGGAAGGAAGGAAGGAAGGAAGGAAGGAAGGAAGGAAGGAAGGAAGGATAGAAAAAGGGTATGAAAAAAGGCAGGGGAGTGAAGAGGAAGAGGGAATGAGGGAAAGAAAAAGAACATTTCACAACACTTTTGTTTTTTGAGCTACTCAGGAAAGGTTGAACAGATTCAGAAGATTCTCTTCTGGTGTTGTTGGTCTGAAAATTTATATTATTATCAATGACCAAGTGCTCATTCAGAGATGTTGCATTCTTTTCTCTTTGAACAGCATTGCAGTCTCTTAAAAGGATAATCCCTTCATGTCCATGGCTAAGGAGTTTGGAAGGTGCTCTACAGTGACTGTTGATTTTAAGTGAAGTTCATACAGAGGAGTATGCTTTATAAATAATCTTCCAAATATCTGATTCATTCTTAATTTACAAGGGATTGAAACACCAGAAGCTGATTTCCATGTTCATTCATATTTTCTTTCCCTTCGAATTTAATCTAAATCTTGCCAGGTTTCTTTTGGACCATATTAATTTTACCATATGCCTACTTTATAAGAAAATCTGATAGGAAATCATAATTTATTCCCACAAGTCATTAAAGAAATTGAATTTTTAAAGGATTTTAATCCTTAGCAATGTTTAGCCATTTTCAGTAAGACAACTCACATGTGAAAATCCCAAACTGTTACTTTTAATCTGAGCCAACATTTTTTTAATATCTAAGACCTATATTTTAAAAATGTAGAAGCATGATCAGTTGCAACAGCTATCATATTCTGCATTTGAACACAGTTTAGTATTGTTTTAAACAGTGCTTTTGTCCCAGTCCTGCAAGAAAAAAAGAAAGCATTAAGAATATTATCTAACTAGACAACAAGTCTGTTGGTCTATCTAGGTGTGTTTGGCTCATACGTCTCCAAGGATCCCTTTTAGCTTTTTAAAAGGAGGTAAAAATCCTAAGTTTCTGCTGTCCCTTTTTTCTCAGTGTTGAAGCAGTTGACAAGTTTGTGTGTGCCTGTGTACATTAGTCAGCTATGGATGCATACTTGTGTAAAATAATGGGTTCATTAAGGACAGCTGAATTGAAAAATTATGCACACCTCATTTTTAAAACCCCCTTTCATTTACATGATTGTTGTGAATGAATTCACAGAATCTCTCATGGTCCTTAAGACCTCATTTTCCAGGGCTTGCAAACAGTTGCTTGTAGAATGAGAGGTTTATTTCTGAAGGGGTAAGTAGAATCTCACAGATAACTTTCCAGATTCCTGGAGGAGACTGTAAGTATCAGGACGGAATTTTGTCTTTGAATTTTGTGTTAGGATGGAGAACTCCAACTTGCAAAGTCTATCAGCAGTTGTGTTCACAGGGAACTGTGTTGTTTAAAAATGCCCTGCTGCTTCCTGCCACAAGAGACCTTTGATGGAGGGAAGCTCTCATCTTTTCCTGGGGCTCTTATGGAATCAGAGCCTGTGGAGTTACTGTGCTCTCTATGGCAAGTTCAGACATGAGGTTTAAAACGAGGCACAAATTTCTGGAAATAATAAATGTGATGCATATGTATACATATATATATGTATATACTAGACTCTAAAAATTTTGATAGTCATCATTGGTGAGTATTCGGAGGATGAAGATTAATTTAGTCAAAGGCATATTCCCTCAGTAGTGAGATATGATGCAGAAGAAGCAAATGCAGAAGCTCGTGTCTTTATTTGAGTTTCTCTCTTGGCACACTATCAGGCACAATGAGAAGGAAAAATCTCTGTGGAAAGAATAAAAATCTTGCAGCCTGCACCACACCCCCCTCCCCCAGCCCTTCTTCACTGCCCAAATCACTTTTTACTATTTAAATATGGAAAAGCAAAACTCTGAATACATTATAAAAGAAGGTGTTGAGAGAAGATTAATAAAATGTGTGTCATCTTTTGCATTCATGTCTTCTGTTACAGAGGGATCTGCAAAGACTATAGTGCACGCTTGTCATCCTTTCCCTAGACATAAAATAGTAAGGAAGGCATTGATTAGAACTAAACATGTTTTGATTCTAGTCACTCGCATGCACATGTGTGTGGATGACGCAGCACTGCTCAGAGCTAATTTGTTAGAGTTAACTTTCCTATTTGTTACTGGTTTAGTAATGGTGGATATGTGTTAAACAGAAGTCAAGGTCGTGGTTTTGGAGCATCATTCAAATTCGTCAGACTGCACCCATCTTCCCGTACCATCTTTGCTTTGTACTAAAACTTTTGTTTTTCAGATTACTTCCATGAGAATTTTTATAGTATTGCAGCAGTATACTCCTGTATGATATTCAGAACCCCTAAATAGGGAAATTATAGTACCTGTCACATTGATGCTCAAACACCACTGTGCTTCTGTGGGATAGTTTTCATTTACTTTGTTAATTTTTGTTTTCAAAGGTAAAGTCATGTTTGTATCAAGTCGAGCTGAAGATATTTATTATCTCAGTATGTTAAGTAAAACAGCTGTAGTATATAAAGGCAGATTATTGACTGAATATTTTGCAATCAATTTACAGTCTCAGAAGGAATCTTTTTTCTCTTTTCAATTCTTTGTAAAGCCACGTGTAATAACCTTGTTTTCTGAAAAGCATATGCCAACAATTGCTAGTGTGATAATGTATTATTAATGTAACTAAGCTCAAAACCAGGCACTTGTTTAATTCTTTCTTCTGTTGTGGGCTGCTTTGGATGGATGGGGGCTGCATCTATGCACAACCTGCTCTCTGAAACCGCCCCCTCATCATTGAGAGCCTCATGGCTCGTTCTTAGCTGGGCTGGAGGTAAAAATCTTCTTGGGTTTGTGCACAGGCAGGGAATTCATCCATATTCCACCAAGGTTTATTGAAGAAATAGTATTAGTGAAACTTCTGAGTTCATTGATTACTCTCCTGGTCCTGAATTTGCTTTGCTTTTGCTGGACCTGTCAACTCCTCCATTTTGGAATTAAAATGCAGGAGGTTTGATATTGCTCTTCAGTGGCATTAGCAGTAGAATGGAGTAATTGGAGGGACATAGAGCTTTACTTTATAGACAAAGGTTATTTAATTCTGTTCAATTCTTTTATTCTTCTAAATGACATTAATAAAACTTCATATTTGAAAATTATACAAAATTAGAAGATGTTGCAAATAAATGTAAGGACAGAAAAATAGTATAAGAACCACAAAATCTGGTAAAATGCAGTAAAACTAAGTTCACGTAGGTGAGAGACAAAGCGGAAAAATACAAAATAGCTCTTTATGAGATGAAGAGAATATGAAATGGAGGTATTCACCAGGAAGGTAATACTTGAAAACCAAATGGATCACATGGACCTGTTCTGAGATATTTCAGTATACTTGTTGAACTTACAATATGCTACAATGGAAAAAAAATTCCAAAGAGTAGTTGTTTCAGTGAATTTGATTTTGATAGCAAAAACTCCTTTTTGCCCTTTTGCACCTACAGAATATTTTAAGACAAAGTCACTCTCCCTTTTAAGTATTTTATTTTCTATCCCAATTAAAACCTCAGAGTTTACAAAAGAGGAACTTTTTAGTATTTTACATAAGAAAAGGAATAAAACACATATAATTGTTCTTCTTGCCAGCTTGTATGGCTAATGCTCTTTTGAGAAGTTTTAACTACTTTGTTTGCTATTGTAATAAAGGTTTTATCAAGGACTGCCTGAAGATAAAAGGGGTAGTGTACCACTTTCTAAAGTCCAGTCTGAAACAGGATTAACCAGACTGTTTTAACCTTGATATCTTGGTGTTCTGAATGTACAGCTGGCCCAGCATGATTCATCTGTAGTCTCTGTATAGTACCCAGCAAACCTTAGAGAGGACTTTATGGTATGGATTTACCTATTTTTTTTTCTTTTTGATCCTAACAGGTAAAATGGTCTTGCCGACTGATTTTTGCCAGATCTGATCTCATTTACGGCTGCAATCCAATGAGATTTTTCCTGACAAAAGACAAAGTAAATACTTCAATGTGATCCATTTGGGATTGCAGTGGAGAAGCAGAATTTGGGTTAGCAGTAAAAAATGTCAAGCTATTTCAAATACAGCAGTCTATGAAAGTAGCTATCAAAACAAGGTCACTGAACTATCTGATTTTGAAAAGAATTGCATTTGCATGCACCAAAGCTTAAGGATCATAGATATTAAGATATAAGCAGGAATGAGTATGCATGGAGACCATTATTAGAACCTGAACTTGTAGCTCTTGTGATTTTTGATTTTGGAATTCTTTTCTTGAAAGTTATACTTCAAGGATTGGCATCAGAAATTCTAACCAAAATGATTGTTTCTTTAACAAAATTCAACTTATTTCTCCTCCTATAGGCCTGGCTTCTGATTATATTCTTATGTGTCCTGTCAAGAATGCAGTTATTTGTAAAGTGTCTGTGGGTGCTGTGTAGTCTAGTTTGAACACTCTCAGGGCAATACATTTTCTAGAGTATTAAATAGTTTGAAAAACTCTCTTTAAAAGAGAAGAAGAAGAAGATATGAATTAAACACTCAAACTCCCACGTTTTCAATCTTTTAAGTCTTCATCAGTACAAGTGAAAATGTCTGTCACAGCTGTCATGACTCATGTACTCCTTTATTTTTAAAATGGTGTGTGGCTTCTGACATTGTGGCACTTCTGTGCTGCTATGTGTGGGTAGATGGAAGAGAAATTTATCCACCTTTACCAAGTTTTATCTGTTAACTTTTGACGAGACTTTTTCTTTCCTCTCGCATTGTGAATGCAGGGACAAATGAGAAATACTGAGCAGTTTTCAGTTGTCCATAGTCTCACAACATAATGAATCACAGCTGTTCCTAATGGAGTGTTCCTGTGTGCACAGATATTCTTAGGAGGAGAGTGATGGAAGAGGCTGGGGCAAGTGTTTCTAATCCCACAGGCTCAGGTTTTCTCTCACTGCTGAAAGGCAGTGAAGAATGTGTTAAGTATGGAGCTGCTGGGTAACTTCTCTGGATACATCATGGTTTAAATACGAAGGTTCTCTCCGTACATGGAAGAAAATGCTTTGAAAAGCAACAAGCTTACAAAAGGAGGTCTTCCTGATTGTGCTGTGGAACCCGTCTGTGAACCTCAGCACAGCTCTGAATGATGCCCTTTAACAAATCAGACCTTCAGAAAGTGAGTCAAAGGGAGTAATGATGCATGAATGGACCAGTGGTATGAATTTTTGTAGTTACCAAGTGGGTACACAGGAATATGTTAACCTTTAATAACTTTTTTATGTGTTTAGGAACTTCATCTTTTATCTGAACTATCTTGAGTATAAAGTCTCGGACCTCCATATTATTATCTGAAACTAAGATCAGAGCTGAGATCCTAATAAATGCAAAATGTTTTTGGTTTTGTTTTCTTTCCTCTTTCCTTGTAATATGAGGTACTACTTACCCTTCAGATGGGTCAATGAAAAAACAGGTGATCATTTCCCTGGACCAATAAATTATGTAATTTAGGGTCCAGTTTGAAGCTAATTGAAAGATCAAATTTGTTTTTTGTTTATATTAGTATAACTTCAATTACACTGGTGGATTGGTTCCTGATTTAAACGAGAAAGGAATGAAGCCAACAGTTCTGTCAAGGGAAATAGGTTTGAATCATCTGGTTTTGTTGGCCAATTTTTCTCTATTCTGGGTCTTCTGCCCTCAATGACTTCTAAAATTTTAGACTTGACTAAGTTCTTTCAACACTCGGTTTTGAGAAGAAACATCAATCCAGACTTTCTTGCCACGTTCCCACTACTTACACAGAATTGATTTGCATTATCATGTACCAGCACAGAAAAATAGTTAAATTGGTAGTTATTACGGGAATAAAGCATGAAGTTTAGAATAATATTGCTAAACTACTTACAGGTGACCTCTGGAGGACAGGAACAAGCAATTTAAGGAGTACATGCAGTACAGTGGTTATCTTACTGAATATAAAGCTTTTTACTACAACACATTATTCCTTTTTATTTAATTTTCCGTTTATTAAATGGCCTTAATTTCAGTGGAGGTGACCTCCTGCTGACAAAATGGTGAAACCATTGCATTTGGACATGAAAATTCATGCTTAAGATTAGATGACAGAATCAATTCCATCAATACTAAAAAACATAATCATTGAATATATTTGTATCTCCAAAAAAATCACATCTTCTACTTTTTTTGATGGAAGTAATTTGACATCCATCTTCTTAGAATTCTGTTTAAAATTTCTGTATTAAATTATGTAATAACATGAACATATTCAGATAAGAATAAATGGCCCAAGTATGAAGATTTGTGTACTGATACACAACAGCCTAAATCATCGATGAAAGAAAGTCAAAGTGTTGCCACTATGGGAAAGCAACGATGTTTAGAAAAACTGATGGAAGCTCAATTACTCTTTCCATTCTTGAAAAACTGGTCAGTCCCAAATCAAGTATCTGAAACAGTTTGTGATACCTATGTGTTGGAATCTGAGGTGAGTTCCTAGCCAAAATAATCAGTAAAGCCTATTAGACACTCTACTCACCCTGCAACTGTTGCGGTTTATAATCAAAAATGTATAATATTGTAATGGTTCATCCCTCTTTCCCCTGACACCCCCCATCCCCACCCCTTGGTGGCATCACCCTATCTGGGCAGGGTGCCAAGGTGCCACCTTCACCCATTGTGATGTCTCCGGATCACTCCCCCTACCTTTCCCATTGGATCAAGACCCCCCTGGTTCAGGTTACACCCGAACTGAGATAAGGGCTGGACCTGAGTCCAGATTCTCATTCTGCATCCTGCCTTCCACCTCCTTGGAATAAACATCTTCCTAAACCACAGCAGAATCCATCTCTTCATTGCCAATTCCCCGACCACGCGGCAGCTTAGGGATAGAACCCCACGAACTATCTAGTGGAGCAAGGGCTGAGGAACGTCTGCTAGCAAAAGCAGAGAGCCCACGCCACTTTATGCAACCTCATTTAGGGAGCTGAACTGTTCTCTTGCATCCATTGACTGCAATAGCAGATGTCTATCAAGCTCACAAAAGATCATTCTGTGAAGACCACAATCCAGTATCTTTGTCAAGGCAAGGAATCCCATCCTGCTGTTAAAATTCAGAGAACACCTCTAGTGTGACTTTTACCAGTCCTGAATGTCTCAAATAACCCAGAGTGCTTCAAAGAGCAGTAGATGCCTGCATGATGACAACTCTGCCAAGTCTTTTCCAGGAAGGACCTACATTAGTGGGAGAAACTTATAGAATTATACAGAAAAAAATTGCACTCGTGTAAATGCAGCTTCAATCAAAAATTTACAAAACACTTTTCACCTGGTTGTTTACAGATGGTTTTCAGGCTCACTCTAGGCCCATGTGTACTTTGGACCTTGTGTTTGCATCACAGGGTAATAGAGAGAATATATTTTTTCTGTCACTTCTAAGTCACATTAGCATGCCAGAAAATATTGATCAGGCTTTTAAAACTCCAAAATTTGCAGAATGATAATATGGAATAATATTTTCTAATATATTATAATTAATATAATATAATATAATATAATTAATATAATATAACCGACATGTCTGCTTATTATTCAGAGACTTCCCAACAACTCCACAAAACTAGGGCTGAAAGCTTACTGAACAACTTGTTGTATGTGTGTTATTTTTTGTGATGGTTGGCTTCATATTGTGATGTGTGAAATCATCATACTAAGGGGATATGCTGGAAGTGGGATGTATCTGAAGTCTTTCTCTTCATAGAAGTGTATTGTATAAATCAAATGTATACCTTTTAATGTTCCTAAAATTTTTAACCTATGGTCCCTTGAGCTAACCTGGGTTCTTCTTTGCCAAGTAGAAGAATATAAAAATTCATCTGGCTGGAAATTCATGTACAAATTGTGAAAGGATCTTTCCTTCTTTAAATATACATGGTAAGTGGCCTCATGAAAAAGAGACTAATGCATTCTTCTATTTCCTTCATTGAGAAAGAGAAATTTTCCTGAAGTGGTGTTAAAACTGTATGCAACTTGAACCCTTCATGCACAAAACTGAAAGCTAACAACTGCTAATCAAAAAAAAAATAATCCTTGTACTTGAAATAGCAAAACAAAAAAAAAAAAGGGCAAACTGTATCTACCTATAGGTATACTTACAGCAAGTCAACCTCAAATTATATCGACTTTGGCAGATTTTGAAAGATATTAAATCAGGAACCTTCCTGAAGGTTTTTTACTGTTTGTGTGAGTTCCTCATAAAAATTCCACGAAAGGTTAAAAAAAATTCCCCCTAAAACCCCAAAAAATCAACCAACAAACCAACCAACCATACCCCCCCAAAGCAACAAACAAACAAACAAACAAAAACAAAACCAAAAAAGCCCCAACCCCCAAAAAACTAAAACACCCCAAAAAACTTAAGTTAAAAGAAAAGGAAAACTGCAATTACAGATTATTAAAAACCCCCAAAACAACTAATTCTTTTTATAAACAAGTATTTCAGAAAAAAATTAATTTGGGATTCAGAGGAAGAATTAATTTTGAGAAAAAACCCTGTTTTTTTGTTGTTGTTACTGTTGTTGTTGTTGTTATTGTTTAAAATTTACTAGGTTCTGTGAAATTAGTTTGCTTTCTTTTTTTCATACAGTGGAAAATGTGGTAGGTGTATATTCGTTCTAATTAGTATTGTTTTGCATTAAGGGCTATTTTTACACAAAATGTATTATTCAAAGAAACCTCAGACCCAAATGGAAGTTTCTGACAAATAGATAACCTTCTCCAACTGTCAAATGTGAATATATGTGATATGATAGTACCAAATAATAAAAGACATCTACTTTTTATGTTTTCATGGTACTTTGTACACCAAGCATGTGATACATGGATTAGTTTTACTACTATTAACCTTGAAAAGGGTTCATGTCCTCTGTCTTAGTGTGCATTTGTTTACTGATTTCAAAATTTGATAAAAATATTAAAAATAGATCTAAATACTGAAAACATAATATAAAATTTTAATTTAATAAAATTTCTTATGATAGGGCAATATTAAAAATATGGTATTTTTTTAATAGTGTGTCTATCGAGTAGAGTTAGCCAAGAAAATATCAAAAGTTATCACAAAGTAAGTTTAAAAATCCCCATCTTATCACTTTCATATGTTATCCTAATTTTTGCTCTTGGAGTGCATTATAGGTTCTGTTTTCTATTTATTTCCCAGTTTGTAAGCACCAGGAGATTTTAAAGTTTGTCTTCTCCCAAAGAATTATATTATACATATTTTGTACTCTCAAATATTCTGTATTTTGATTGGATTGCCATTCCACTTTTGTCTGAAAGGTTATTGAGGCTGTCAACAGGAAAAGACTAGTATTACCAGCCAATCAAATTACAGAATACTTAAAAGGTCAAAGTAGTACAGCACACTAACATAATTCACAGAATATATGAGGCATTAAAACCCTAATACCTCATTCTCGTAACAAAGGTTGTAATGAGAGCAAGAAATGGCACAACATGAATTCGTTCACATGACTGCGATTATAACAAGAACCTGAAACGCAATAAACTTAACCCATTCTTGCTGCTAAGCTAAGACTCTACCTGAGCTTTGTTTCAAGCTACCTTGAAAATTACTTGGATGATAAACTTTAGGTAAGGTTCTGGGTAGTAAGTTTTGCTCATGCACCACCTCAAAGTAATTGTTAATCAGGATTTTTAATTAGTTGTCTATGACATACGCACAAAAAGCTGCAAACCAAACCAGAAATTATTATTGGATGACACTTTAAAGTTTGTTTGTTTGTTTGTTTGTTTGTTTAGCAAAGAGTTTCTTGATATCACAGATGCAGAAGGGTTACTTCTATTTCTATTTCTAGTATTAAACTAATGTTGTCTAATCAACTACTTCAAATAATAGCAATATAGAAATCCCACTCACAAATGTAGACATGACAGATTATTTGTAAAGTAAAATTCATGTGTTGCACAGTTTCACAGAAATGAGACTGGCTTTTATAGGAGTCTTTACTATCTGTGTCATTGCAGTTATTAGAACATGTAAAATCTTAACAAGTCTTTTTTTCCTGATACAGCATTCCACATTAGATCACAAAACCTTTCAAGGCAAAGACAACTGGCAATGACAAGCAGTCCAACCCCTAACTTTCCAGCATTTTTTTTTTTTGGGGGGGGGGGTTTGGGATGGAGCATAATTGTAAAAGCATTTTTATTTTATATTTCTTTTCTTCAGTGATGTGTGTAACATAAGCCACTCTATCCAATCCTGTCTACAGAGAGGAAATAAAAACAGATTTAACCTACAGACCTTTTGTTAACTTCTTCCTAAACTAAATATAAAATGTTACCTCATCTTGCTCGGATTAAAAGGGGAGAGGGGGAACTCCCCCCTTCACCACACGTTCCCTTATTGAGAATCTCTTCTATATAAAAAGAAGAGTCTGCATATAAAAGACAATCCAGAGACATCTTTGAAGGTTCTCTTTCAAAGCGTCTCTACTTCCCTGAGTGTCTGGGGATTTCTGTTATTAATTGAAGTTAATTTTCTAGGATATCAGTTTGCCATGCACGTGGGAAAGATTGATAGCCTCTTCGATTCTCAAGAGTGTTGGAAATGACACTGTTCCATCACCGGGTGTCTTCACTTTTATCATCACAAATCAAATTATAAACATCGGGGCAACCTTGCTGGAATCTGGCTTCGGGAGATTTCCATAAGATTAATTAGGCGGCCAAAGCAAAGATGGTAAAATCTAAGGGCGGGGGGGAGGGGGGAAGGCAGGGGGAGGACGGGGAAAGGGGGGGAGAGAGGCACCATTCATTCCTTGTAGAATGGGAAGTCAATTCAACAATGGGTAATTAGCGTGGGCCATGGATTCTCAAAGGCACTGAGGACACTGGACTCTTTCTCTCACTCTGATGTTTAGTGCGGTATTGTGGACCCCTCATTTAATTAGTGCACTTTGATACCCACAGGAGCTTGAAGCTCCAGGGCATGCTAAACACAGACTGACACCAGCAAGCTTCTGCCTCCTTCCAGTCTAATTAGAGACACAATGAGCTGCAAAGACAATGTTTTACTCCAAGATTTCTTCTGCAGATACCTCTGGCAGGAAACAATCGTTTATTTTGTGTCTATATTGGTATTCAGATTAAATTGTTAGCATGCAAAAGATGAGCTAAGGGCACATATCTATTAAAAATGCTTAGCAGAGTTCAGAAATGATGGAAGCAATTTGTGGGGAAAAAAAATGTATTTTCCCCTTTGGAATTTTTTTTGTTCTCTTATCTAATTAGAAGTAAATGATTTGAGTAAGAAAACCAAAATAGGATGGACTCTAAAGCATCTCTTATGAAATGATTTTTCTCCCTTTGCATGAATAGTTTCTACCTCTCAGAAAAGATTTTTAACTTAACTGTTTGCAAAAGAGAAAGGCAGGGGAAAAAAAGGAAATAAAAAAATGAGTACTTCTGGTATAATTGTCTGTTGAAATGAGCACCCACCTACTTTAACAGGACATGGTGTAGAGAAAATGTTACTCATATCTGCAGTATTTCTTCTTTAGAGAAGAAATCCCAAAAAGTTTGTGGCAATGATTGTGAGTGTGTGTTTGTGCTGTGCGGGTATATAAAGTTATTTTTGATGGACAGTTCTATGCTTATTGGAAGAATATAAATATCCCAAGGGAAACTGTGTGTTGAAAATTAGTCTCAGCATACACTAAACACTTGCATGTGCTGCTTAACAATAGATTGGAGAACCAGTACTCCTAAAAATTCAACTTCTTCTACATTTATAGTATCATTACTTTCCTCTTTTTCAGGTAATTAAAGAGAAACAGACCAACATGTATCAACGTGTCAATTCTCAGGCTAGAAAGGTACTCTGCTGGTTAAATTATGGTAATTTGGACAGTTACACAATTGAATAAGTGGTTATAATATGGGAGATGGAATGGATGTGAAAAATAGGAGAAGAAAATGCAAAACAAAATTTCTATTCAACTTTTAGATCTATGAGTCTAATTGTGGACTGAGGAGCAGCAAGGGGAACAGTCTTGCCCTGTTTCCTGGCATTGTGTGAGATGCTTCCCACTGCATTTGTTTGTCCTTTGGTGACCCCTTGCAAGCTGCTTCCACTATCTGGGAATCACCAGAGGGTTACAGACATCCAGCGACCCTCCTGTATTCCTCTGCAACACCTGCTCCAAGGAAAAGAGTCTTCAGTAGCCCCACCAGCTGAAACACAAGATGAGTTAAGGGCACATATCTGTTAAAATGTGCAGAGAATGGTGATGAGTGGAGTTAAGTACAGCTGATGGCTGGTTTCCATTGCTGTTCTCCAGGACTCTATATTGGGGCCAGTCCTGTTTAAGATCTTTATTAATGACCTGGACATGGGGATCAAATGGATGCTCCATCAGTTTGTAGGCGACACCAAGGTGGTGGGTGTGTTGATCTGCTGAAGGGCAGGAAGGCTCTCCAGAGGGATCTGGACTGACTGGATTGAAGGATTGAGGTCAGCTGTATGAGGTTCAGTAAGGCAAAGTACAGGGTCCTGCACTTGGGTCACAACAGTCACATGCAGCGCTACAAGCCGGGAGATGAGTAACTGGAAATCTGCCTGTTGGAAAAGGACCTGGGGGTGCTGACCAACAGCCAGCTGAACACGAGCCAGAGTGTGCCAAGGTGGCCAGGAAGATAAATGGCACTGGAGATGGTGTCAGAAATTGTGTGGACAGCAGGACTAGGGAAATGGTTGTTGCTCTGTATTCAGCACTAGTCAGGCTGCACCTTGAATTTCGTGTTCATTTTGGGCACCTCACTGCAAGAAAGATGTTGTTTAACCTGAATAATACGAGGAGACCTCACCTCTCTCTACAGCTGCCTGAGAGGGGCTTACAGCAACCTGGGGGTCAGTTCTCTTCTCCCAAGTAATAAGTGATAGGGCAAGAGAAAATTGCCTCAAGTTGCAACTGGGAGATTTAGATTGGATTTAGGAGAAGAAGTCTTCACAGAAAGAGTTGCCAGGCATCGGAACAGGCTGCCCAGGGAAGTGGTAGAGTCATCATCCCCAGGGGTATTTAAACACTGTGTAGATGTGGCATTTAGGAACATAGTTTAGTCGTGGGCTTGGCAATATTAGATTTATGGTTGGATTCCTTGGATTCCTTGGTCTTAAAAGTCTTGTCCAAGCTAAACGATTCTATGGTTCTATGATCAAGGTCTAGTAGAAAGGAAAAACAGGCTCCAGCCCTGACCTGAAAATCCTTGTCCCCTTGTCCAGATTTGAAAAGACCTCTGAACAGAGATATTTCCCCTGTTGTAACTCCCATCCCAAACTCAGAGGCTATGTCTGTATCAGTAAGCTAAATGTAAGGAACACAGTTGCTATAAACCAGACATAGATATGATTTTTCCAATATATTTGATTAATAAAACTTATAATGTTTCCTTTCTTTCACAGATATTTAACCAAAACATCTCAAGCAAGTTTGTGGTGATGCAATAATGAATGCTGACATAATTTGGAAACCATATATCAAAACGGAATCCACAGAAGTATTCCAGACAAATGTTTAAGTAATCTTGGTTTTATGGTAGTTCCTGGTGTAGTAGATCCAGTTCATAGACTTAAATTGTGGCCTGCTGTCACTCATGGCATTGTACACTTTTGCCTTTCACCACCTAGCACTTTCCTAAGCATCTCCAGACACTCACTTAGGACAAGCACTGGTCAGAGGCTACCAGAAAAAGGGAGTATGAAAAACTTTACAACATGACTAGCTTCTTCTCCATGCTAGAGTCCTCCAACACAGCCCAAACATCTTCGTGATCTCCAAAGACACACTTGTTCTAGTCCCACAGAGGAAGGTGTGAAAATAAGTTACCTGTTCTGGACTAGAAACCTGCCAGTTACCCAGGCTGCAGGGAAGCATTCACATTATTTCATGAACTTTGAAATGAGGAAGGCACTCCCCAGCTGATCAGCATGTTTTATGATGGTGACATTCGGTGACTCCAGAGGAGATCCAGAAGCCATGTAGTGGAAATGGAATCAGGGGGCACAGCTTGACCACGGACCTGCAGCTGGGCCATGGTCCCTGCTGTTTTCTCTGTCAGAGCAATGGAGAGGACAAGACATGAGCTGTCCATTACAAGGATGGTGAAAAACTATTCCATTTCCTAGTGAGAACTGCTGTCCACTGTCATTTGACATTCTTTTTCTCATATGGAAATGGTCCAATAAGATTGTTGTTGGACAGAATTTAGATGTGTATTACTTCTCATTTAACAGTTTTGTAACAGGCACATGTTACAAAGGACCACCTTGTATGGCTTACTTTTGTGGGAGGCTGTAATCAATGATACAAGCACATGAAAGTGTTAATTTGTCTTTTAAATATCAATTCAGTTTTCTTCTTTACTTGCAATCACTCTGGTACACCTGGTCCCAGAGAACTTGCATTGGGGTGTGACTGATGATCTTCTGAGGCCGTCCCTGAGGGCACTAAGCTGTGCTGCTGCCAAATGTGCAGCTAACACTTCATAATTTCACTAAAGACCAGAGAAGATGAGTCAAAAAAGACTCTGAAACATGACACAGGTAGACAAGAGCAAATGAATTTCCCTTTCCACTGCGCCCAGAATGAGATGGGGTTGACAGTTGATGGTAGCAAATCCTTCTGTACTCCAGAACCACAAATGTGGTCACAGGGCTTTTAGGCAACATCTAGATTTGGTGGGCTTTTTTTATTTTTTTATAATGAAATTTAATTTTACCACTCTGCTTTCCATCGTTGAACAGAGAAAGAAATAGTAATGACTATATGCAGTAGATATCTTCTAGTAATAATCCTTTACTATAGCTAGACTTTAAAAGCAGGATCTGTTCTCCCCAAGGCTACTTATTCCCTATCTGAACCATTAAAGTAACTGCTGAATAATTAGCCGTTGATACCTTGGAAATTAATGTTTAAAATGCAGAGGAAAAAAATTGTACATTTTCTTCAAGAAAAAATATTCAAGCTGTAAGTTGAAAGTGCCTAATCCTTTCAAATATCCCCCACTTTCCAAGAAAACAAAAAAGATTATATTATTACTATTTACCATGTATACCAAGCTTTTTGTCATTTTTGGTGCATTTCTGAAAGCTATAAGGCAATTAATTAGGCAAACTCTAGGATTTCAATGTGCTATTGTTCACGTGCTAGGATTTTCTGACATGATAACGTGCATGATATATAAAAATTATAAACAGGTAGAGGAGACTAGAAGTGAATGGAGCAACCGAGCAATAATTAGGTTTTAAATATTTAATATTGTTGAGAAATAATTAGGATTCAAAAGTGGACGTAGGTATCAGTCAACAATGAAACCCAAGAAGCTTTCTTAGGTACATGTGGGCTTTCCAGCCATTCATTCCTGTGTAATTAAAGCTGTCATTCTGAATACACCTGTCTGAAAGTAAATCAATGGAATCATGTCTTCCTGAGTATGTACAGCTTCACAGCTTTTGCTATTTCTTACTGGTTTGCAGAGTCACAGGAAAATTAAAACAACCTATATAATCAGAATCTGCAAAATAACCTCAAATTTCTGCTGCTGCTTCCCGGGAATACAGTAAATTATCATGTGGGATCTGAAATATGTAGCCGTGGTTGGAAACCGGAATTTCATAAATTGGCTCTTTAACTAGAAAAAATCTTGTTGTGGCATTCACTATATCTATTAGTAAAAGACAACTCTGAGAACTCCAGCTCCTAAGCAGACCAATATCCCAGGAAAAGAGTGCTGGGTATTTCAATGACTTGCAATTGCCAGTAGGAGGGAAAAGATCTTCTGATCAGTTTGTATGACCATGTCTCATTGACAGGTGATTCCTCGATACATAATTGTCCAATATGACTGAGTAGGCTATGGTCAGTAACTGGTTCGTATTCCAGTTAGGATCAAAGATGACAGGGTCCAAAATCCAGGAACGCCCTAATTACATAAAAATGTTTAAAATAATCTCTGAAAAAAGACTGATGTGTTCTACAGGGTTCCTGCATTATTTTAGATAATAGTAAATGAATTTTCAAAGAGTAGTATCAGCAATAAGAATCTGAGAAATAAGAGGAAAAGGGTGTTATGCCCTCCTTACTTCTTTCTTGTTGTCTCCCTTATTTTCATTTGAATATTTCCTCTGCCACCCCTCTATCTGCTCCTTTTGTTTAGAAATTCATCTCATTCCCTCTTGGATTCCATGATGCTTCTTGCTTCAGGGGCCCTTTATAGTAATTTATTCCATACATTTCTAATCCTTCTGTGTAAAATAGTTATGCCTTAGCATTTCTTTTCTTGTTCCCAACTTTCCAATTTTTAGATCATGTCTTCTAACTTCTGTGGTCTTGCAAGTGTAAAGAGCCTGCTTGGATCAATTTTATCAGTCTTCTTCATAATTTTAAAAACTTCAGTTGGGTTACATGAAGTCTCTTCTTTTCCACTGAGAATATGCTCAGCTTTCCCAGTCTTTCCTTATAACTTAAATCATTGATATCTGGTATCATTTGTATAATTGCTCTACACAGCTCCCCTGAAGAGCAATTAAACCTTTACAAAGATATAGAGGCCAGCACTGTATAAATTACTCAAGGTAAGGATCTGAACGATAAAAATTATTCTTAAATAAAAATAATTCTCTTTCTCTTGATTTAGATGGAAGTTCCTCTAGCATCACTGTTCGAATTCCAATTCAGTTTGCTATATTTTTAATTTCATTTACATAATGGAAGGAAAAATGATTTAAAATTATTTGCTCTGTACAACAGGAAAATGGAAAGAGGAGGAACAGTTTTCTGCTATAAAGATGATATAACAAGGAAGAGGAAGGAAAAATTGGAAAACAAAGAGTTGTGACCCAATTGCACTTGACTCTAAGGGCTCTTACGCCCTTCCTACCCTTCTAGGGGTCAAAGACTCCAAAAAGTAGTTCCAGTAATGAAAATAAAAAAAGACCCCCAATTACAAAACCTTGGAAAGAGTACAATTCTAGAGCTTGACATTGTCTGTACTTTCAACTTAGGTATAAAGAAAAATACTTGTGCTCAAATCTATAATCATTGCTCTGGCTCACACACATTTCTCTTAGTAAGCAGAAGTACTAGTTTTATGAGTAAGCACATTTTTTCTTGTCTCTTTACCTGTGAGGCTTAGACTTGCTCACAGCCATACTTATTTTACCCTGCTGAGTACATGTTTTTTGTGAGAGAGGCTAAAACTTTTAGACAGCATAGTGGCACATTTACATGTTTCTTATCTGTTGAATACAAGTGTAAATATCTCTCTTTGACTGACCACACATACTACGGTGTCGTCCCAAAGTATCAGTTGCATTTCAAATATGCTCATTCACACTTTTTTCCTAAGTCAAAATTGTTTAAACCTTTCTCGAAGATCTTTACTAACTATTTTTTACATTTTATTTTCTACTAATTATTGTCTATATTTTAATTTCTACAAAATAAAATTAAATACATATTTTTCAAGGCCCTTCATTGACTGACATCTTTAGAACACTAAAGGGTGTGGATGGCCTTAGAAAACTGCTCTCAAAAACTTTGTGGTAACATATGCTTTTTACTGTTTTCATATTTATGGTAGATAAATAGAACTGATCTTTAAATGTCCTTCTCTTATGCAATGTCCTCCTCTTATGCCTGGGAAACTTTTCAGTTCAAATAGCAAGACATTGACCAGCTAACAGTGTAGTACAGTGTATATTGCTGCTGTTCTGACACCTCAACTGGCTCTCTGAGAAATTGTTTAAGAAATGTCCTGAACAAGAAATAACACTGGCATTGATGTCTTGCACCTTTCTCAAATATAGGATGTTTTCTATTAGCTTCAGTGTTGCGCTCTTACATCCCTGCCATCTAACAGGCCAGACTTTGTGCTACAGTAAATCAGCTTATCTCCAGGAATGCAAAAAGGTGTTTGTCATACAAAACTTCTGAGGATCTTTGCCTCTAGATTATTCATATCTTGTTTAGGTGTTTAGGTACATAAACTACTCAGCTGAGAGGGACAGGTCATCTGCCTTGTAGTAGAATCGGGGCCAGAATCTCTGGGCTTCTTTGTTCAATCCTGAGAAGAAAGAGTTCTGGTGGTAGTCCCGGAGGGGTAAAATGCTATCTAAAAGAAAGATTCTCCAGAGAAGGATGGAAAACTTGCAACAAATTCCCTTGTAGTTCTCAACATTTCCTTTCCTAAATTAGCTGTTACTTTAAAGTAAGAGATATTCACTAGAAACTGTTTTCAGGAAACCAAGATCTTTTTGGTAGGATGATGTTGATACTATTTCTGTATCAACCAGAGTATTCTTTCATATACATGCAGTCCCATCTTCTTTTTTTTTTTCTGTAATAAGTAATCAAGCATCTTAATTAGTTGTAAATCATCTATTACCCACAACGTGCACATAGTTACATTACAAAATTCCTCATTCCTCCCAGAAATCATTATTAGTTTGTCACCCTACACTTGCCACTCTGTCTCAGAGATATGCAAACAAGAATTTTTCCTCTTTTGTGCCACTGAGACCTATACCCAGAGAAAACATTCTGTTATGGCATATTCTAAATCTGTTCTGTTACAATAACAGTAAGTGTATTTCTGGCAGAGAAGTCAGGATAAAAAAGAGTGCATGTAAAAATGTGTCTTTTCCAATATGTCTCCATTTGATGGGCTGTTTTTCCTGACTGTTGTCCACTCACCTTTCTGGGATTTGATGTGCTCTGCCAACCAAAGTTTGCCACTCAGCAGAGCTTTGTTCATGGTGCACATTTCCCTTACCATCAACTTTAACTCTGTCTCTTTACATACCTCACTTTTCTTTTTCCTGTTCCTCTTCCTCTCTGTAGGCTCTTCTCAGCTCTTTTCCATTGACCTCCTTGCTACTTCTCATTTTCCACATTTAAAATTAACCATGATTCATTGATAAATCTCTTACACTCCTTTATCCTCTCAAGGATCTTTGTTTCTCTTCCCAGCTTCTCCACATTCAGCTTAAGATTCTTAATTGTTAATTATCCATCACATACAGAGTCCACTCTGAGTTCCTCAGTTTTCACATCTCCAGTGACTGATGGCAGAACTGTTCTCACTTCAGAACACTCTGTTTCATACAAAAGAGAATGCTGATATAAACTGATGGACACTTCCTGTTGGCACAATAAAACAATTTTACAGGAAATCATGCAAGAAAAAGAAAGTCATGTGAGTCTGATGGTGATAACAAGTTTGGGGTGATTGGCACAATATACAAAAAGAAAGGCACACTGTCCATTTGCAGGTGCAGCTCTTTTTGGATGCACAGCCCAGTTTGAGAATGCCCAGGTACAGAAAGAGCCTTTCCATGAAGCTTCACAATGAACGGAACAAGGAAGGTTTCAATTCTGTGCACCTACATGAGCAACTCAAAGCCAACCACACTCCCTATGAAATCTTGTTGAGAGGAAATGTCTGGAAATCGTGACCAGGACCAAGAGGTGAAAATTAAATGATAAGATTTGTTAACATTTCCTTTTATACTATTTTTCTGAATTTTGAAATTTGTAAAGTTGAACAAGCTTCTTTGATCCCCCTAGGATCCTGTGCTGAAATAAACCATCACTTCTAGGAACAGCTTTTCTGATATGTGACAATGCTAAGATAAAATGACAATTTTATCCATTAGAAGGCTTTCTTCAGATTTACTTGGAAGACCTCATGGTATCATATCAGTGTGTGAAGATGTGTTGTTAAGATACAAGTGCAAATAGGAGAAATTATTGGTTTCTGTTCACACTCATCTGCAACACAAAAATAGCTCTTTTATTACTGTTTCCAAAGATGATATTCTCATATTCCCCAAAGGTTGGGTATGGTAGGTCTGCTCAAACCTATGAAAATTTCTATTTGTTGAGATATACAAAGTTTATTGTCCTTTCCCTGTACTTCATAGGATCAACCTAAGAGGGAATATCTGTGCTGTGAAAATTTCCTCCCCCAACCTAAGACTTTTTCATTGTCCTTAATCTAATATTTTTCTCCTATAACTGTTTCCTCTTTTGACAGACAAAAAAAAAAAAAACAACAAAAAAACCCCAAAACAAAACAAAACAAAAAAACAAAAAAAACAAAACAAAAAAAAATTAGATCTGACAGTTCCTTGAATAATTCTATAAAGAATAAATATTTTACCATTAAATTATGCATGGTATATTAGTATTTTCCTGCTGTGTGTTTTTCATTGGTTGGTTCTATCATATTCTTACCTAAAATCTAAAGAATTACTGTTGCCAGGTGTTTCAGGCTGGTTCTGAGTTTCATATGCTAATGACCCAGAGTTTATATAGCCTATTAGTGCTCCACACTGGAATTTTCCTGAGGCCTCAGTAAGGCTGAACTCAGTTGTGATGTACAGCTGATGGTCAGTGGTAATCCCTGCCCACCAAAGAAAGGCTTAGTAGAGGAGGAAAGAGAAGAAACACGACTTCCAGAATAAAAAGGCTATAAAAAGGCTACATAAAACAGATGGTTACAGGGATGGTCAATAAGGGTCAGCATTCATATCCTCCCCTAGATTATTCACAGCTGTAATGGACAGTGCAGGTTTTAGTTCTGATCTTGGAACTACCACTAATAAATATCCTGATTTCACTAAAAACTCAACATTTGTTCCTATTCTCAACTTTCAATTTTAAAAGTAAATTTTTATCCATGGCAGTACTGCATTTCTAGCCCTGTGGTTATCGAGTTTCTTTACTGAATCTTATCAGACATTTTATCCCAAGGCTTTCAAGAGTCAAATGTCAATTTACTTTACTTGTTCAAATTTTAATAAAGTGTTTAGAATTTGCAATGACTTTTATTACAATTTAAATGGTTTAATTATGTTGCAGTAAAACTGAACTGCCTTATAGATTTTTTTTCAGGTTAGAATATATAATTGCTATTAATTATTTTTATTTATTGTGTCATATTACATCAAGGGAATGTCCTTTATCCCTTCAGTGCATTTCTCATTCTATGATACTTGCCTGGGACTAAATCACAAAACATTGTCAAAAGTAACTGCAAAATGTTATGTTGGTGAGAAGTGATATAAAATCTCAGAGAATGACAGTGTCAGACTCTTGCCCTGCTAGCATGTAGCAAATAAACACAATATGCAAATAGAAGTAGACCAATGTGTCAGATATTACTGGGATATCTGCAACCTTTTAAATACAGACTATCTTGTATATGCTGCTATGACAAAGCATCTTATTCAAATAAATTTATGCTACTAGAGATGCTCCTGAACAGTGAAGATTTTGACATGAAAAATAAGAACAATCAAACTTTGTGGAAAATAATGTGCTTTCTGTACTATTTATTAGGGTTAGAGTAATTTCTCCCCTATGCAACTTGTCCAAGAGCACCTTGGGGTATTTAAACAATCTATTTGGTCATGATGACTGTTTTGATTTTTATTCTTTTGAATGAATATGCTGTGCCTGTTTTTCTGTTGTCAGAGGATGGAAATCATCTCAGATTCATACAGTCAAGAGAAATTCTAGAGTGTTTAAGTTCAAATAATTAAGATTACTGAAAGAGAGAAATAGAAATATTACACTTTCAAGGTGAAAGGGCTTATATACACAGTAGTCATCCATTCTTTCTTATAAATGACATTTCCTGACACTCCTGGTAGATGGAAAGATGGACTGGGCTGACTTTTTAACTTTTGCTTTTTTTTTCCCCACTTTCTGTCTGCCTTCTCTCTCTCTCTCTTTTCCCCAGTGCTTTATTCTTTTACTCTTTCTTCCTCACTTATTTCCTTTTCTCTGGCTGTTTCTCACTATTGCTTTTCTCTTGTCTTCTTTTCTCCTTCACACAGAGTATATTACAGCTATAATGCAGTTCTTATTTTCCCTATTGAAAATATTGAAAAACAACCAAACTCTCCTAAAGAAATTTTGGGAAAAGGCCTTTTTGACTGTGCCTTAAGATCTAGAATTTATGGTGAAATATTCTACCTTCCCTGTATTTGTATTATTATATCAAAGAACTTAATGGGTAACAAAAACTAAATTTTGCTTTGAGAATTATTTTCTTGTTTACATTATATGCTATATCAGGTTGGAATTAGATTGGAAAAGATTTCCTAGATCATTGAGTCCAAATCACAATAATGCTTGGTCATTGTGTATATATGTGTCACAAAATCCATGTTCTTGTAAGATTATGCACTAAAAAGACAAAAGCAGTGTGAGAGGTAGAAGAATCACCATACTTATTCCACTAAAAATAAGGTCCTTGGGTACATTTTCCTACTTACCAAATTCAAGTCAAGCCAAATCATCTAAACACTGATCTCAGGTTTTGACTGTTGGTTGTGCTTAATATGTTAGCAGCCTTTCCCTCACTTGTCCCTGGATTTTGATGGAGGCTGAAACCAATCCGTTGCTGAGAAAGCAGAGTCCAGACCTGCTGTGAAGAACCCTGCAGCATGATGCCCTACATAATGCTGCATCATAACCATGGCACATCATCAAGGAATCATTAATAAAATTGAACTCTGTGTCTGAACAACTCTGGTGGTGGGCGGGTTTGAGATCTGGCTAACCACTACACTTCTATGTCATGACAAACATCTTTTCCAAGATAAAACAGGAAGTTATTTTAAGCTGGTTTATGCTCTTGATCAGACACAAAAGGTCCTTCATCTCTGCTTAATAAGTATATTCACTTCACATACACAAAATATTAGACATCAGTAGATTACAGTTCGACCTTCATATCTCAACATATGGCTTAGAAGACAGGACTATGTTCTCACCAGGATGTTTATCCATATTTGGTTCTTTTGATTTGAAAGGCCTTGTAGTTCTTGAATTGGTCAAATTGCACCAGAACCAGGAACTGTAGGACTCTGACTTGGAGTGTGAAATACTCTCTGATGTTATAGGGACAGAAAGAGCTAACCAGAGAAATTGCACCTGACAAAGAGCCCCAAAATCCTAGTGAAGGTCTTTCTTATGGACAGAGTAAAAAGCTGTAAATTAGCCATTTGCAAGCTGGGGATTCAAATTGGGGATTAAATTATTTTTTTTATTATATAGTGTGTTCCAGAATTAAAGCACCACTAGCCAGTGCAGGTTTAATCCAGGAGATTCCAGGGTCTGCTGTCTTGGGTGATTTGAAACTGTCTCTGAAACTGCATCCCACTTACAAAAATGACCAAAGGTTCACAGACATTTGGCTCATGCTGACTTTAAGGAAAAAGAGGATTGCTCTGAATAAAAGAGAAAGGAAAACCTTACAGCAACTTAGGGAACAATCACCTGTCATCTTAGAACAGGGCATATAATAGACAATCTGCTTCAAGTCCTCTGTCACTTCCTCTGAATTTAAATTCAAAAGTAACGATGTTTTTCCTTTTTGCTGCATAAAGACTTCTTTTTACTCATAACAAAAATAAGAAAAGATGGCTATTACATGCAGCACTTTGGCAATTTTAATCTACACTTCCCATTTTCCCTTCCACATCTAGAGGGCTATTGTATGTCCAGTGGTCTCAATGTATGTACTACTGAACATATAAAGAAAGAAACATATAGCATGCCAAAATAATTTAGTTTTTTATTACAATTTTTTCCTTCCAATTTTCTACTTACAATGAGCGCATAAAAGACCCCTTTTCACCCTATTGTTTTTAGTCTAAAAGCCACTTTATTCTTAATAAAAGGAATAATAAGTGCCAGTTGTAAAATACTCTGTCAATCACTCCCAGCACTTACAATTGTGTAACACCTTTCTTTAGGACCTCTTAGAGTGCTTTAGAAAAGATAAAAACAAATAAAATAAAATTACAATTACATTTAAATGCAGAATTAGACTATCAGTTTTAGATCACTTGAATTTTGTTACTAAAGGTTGAAAAGAGACAATATGCCTCTGAACACCCTGTAAGTAGCTGAAAGCTGCAGTAGCCTTGTCCATGCTGATCTTTGAATGAGCTATTTCACAAGACCCTCATTAAAAGCAGCCTGAATTCTAACAGAAAACATCTTCTTTTGCCCTGATTCCCCATAGCTGATACTCTTCATCTTACATTATTTCCATTTTCCTGTTTTCCTGCTGCATATTGTTTCCTCTGTGTGCACTGGTCATGGTGGGAGAATTATTTCTTGAGATAAAAAGGTAAAATTTGGATTCCTCAATAAATCCTACATTCAGGTTAATTGGAAAGGGTGAGGAGTGAAAACTAGATGTGATGAAAGCTCAGTATGCTGGGACTAATGCTTAGCTTGTGTATATGGATATTTAATTTAGGTTTTGAGACTAACGTAATTTATAAACTCAGGAAAACAAAAATGTGGGTCAGAACAGACAATATTCAGTGATCGAAAATGCTGGCTCTCCTTGCAGTCACTAGTTAAATGTGTTTGAGACACTTAAATTAGATATCTATAGGACGTGCTCCCATGTCTTTTCAAAAGAAGCAGTGCAGCTGTGGGTCCTCAGAAAGGCATGTCAGTAGTTCATCATTCAGTTACCCTTTTTTGCAGTTATTTTTGGTAGCAGAGGTCTCATTACAAGATCATAATCCATGGGTTTATGAAACTACTTGTTAAAGGTAATGGGAATGTGACAAAGGCACTGTGCTTTTTTGTTTTATTTTGTTTTTACTGCCAGACAAATCAGCTCCTCTAGATATGCTGCTTTCTCATCTAAGGGCCCCTTCAGATTAAAAAGAAACGATGATCATCTTAATTTAATTGTAAGAAACCTGGTGAAACAGATTATATCCATTTTCTTTCTCATGCCTTAAAGTTCAGCAAGTCTGAAGGGATTTTTTCAGTGCTTTTTCAATGAAATACATAAAACACTGATGAAGGCTATTAAAACTCATGCACTGTTGGAATGTAAGGAAGTCATCTAGTCAAATCCCGTGAGCAAGGCAACGCCATGTCTACTGTATGGTTGATCATCTGCATTAACCATAAATAAATAGGCAGATGCTCATAAGAACTGACAGTATTTGAAGAAGGAGTAAATGAAAACTGATCTTAACCCATAGCCAACAGAAAATTAAACAGAGTAGAGTCTAGCTGACTTGGTCCTCATGCCATCTGAGATGTACTAGGACTTCCTATCTGACCTCTACTCTTTGAAAAGGCACAGGTATTCTGTAGGTCCTGTGGAGAATTTTCTAGCCCCAGAGAAAGACCTCAAGGCACCCCAAAAGGCAGCTGATCCATATACTTAGGCAATGGAATGCTGCTATTATCTCATGGCAGTTTCCACTTGTAGATATCTAATTTTAAAATTCTGTTTAGGTATTTTCATGCCACCTTGGATGTTAAGTTCAGCTGGATAAACAGAGATGACTAGAGATGACCAGGATTTGAGGATCCTTTGGCTGTCTGCAGCATCTAAAGAAGGCTGATATGTGTGATGTGGATATATATCCTTCTGGACATAGCTGGCTAAGATTGGGTATGTTATTTTTGGCATTTTCAGATGACACTAAAAAGCCTATACTTCAGCAATTGAAAAAGATTCCTATATCTCTGAAGAGTATGACGGCATTCTAGGAAACTAAGTTCCATGCTCTAGGCACTGGATGCTGATTTATGTGCCCTGATCAGAAAAAAACCCTAAAACACTTCCAGTAGCAAAGACATATTATCAGGAAGGGGACAGTGGTCAGGAGGAACAGCCATGCACAGATTCTGGAGCCCTGGGATGTGACCCCGCTATGTGGCTGATAGGGCTTCCTGCAGCAGATTTTCCCCTCCTCAGCTGCACAATCTCATTCCCTCATCACATCATAACCTCTGCTATGCCAGCAAAACCGGCTGTGGGCCTCTGAAGTAAATCAGAAGGGGAACTGATGCATTTCTGGTGGGTCATTTTTTACTGGGTCCCTGAGTGTGTTCACCATGCAGCTGTACAAACAGCGGTGCCAGCACGGGGAAGGGGAGGAGGGAGAGAATGACTTGTGGACTGAAGGAACCAAGCCTAAGTAGGCTGAAACACCTGCCAATATGTGTGTATCCACAGACTCCATGGCTCTCTGATCACACCCCTGCTCTGAATGTTTTCCTTTTGAAACTCTCCTTTTGCCTGTTTACCTACTGAGACGGATCAGTCACTTGGCACCTGTGTTTGCTTCCTGTACTTCCGCTTTTATTTTTACTCATGGTCAGTGACTGAGCTGTACTGTCACTCTGACAGCAATAAAAAATCGTCATTGGAATTCCTCCAAAAAAGACCCAGTTGATGCTCTCAGTTTGGCATATGTTGGGGGTTGGTTGTTGGTTTTTATCATCTTTTCTTTCTTTCAGACAGTGGGAATGAACACTGTCTCCACTGTAAGATTCCAGCATAGGGATGAAATCAACAGGTCTTCCATGTAAATGGGCTCATTCGCCATCAGTTCATTTCCATTATTTCCTTCAGCTTTAAAAGAGACTAATTGTCCATACAGTCATAGTCAGCGTGTATGAGGATGCAAATTAATTTATGACTTACTGCAGTGAAGCTCTCGAAAACATATGCAGGACTCTCAGAGCAGTAGTCCACAAGATTTAAACACGTGCTTAAAAGAAAGCCCCCACTTAATTCCTTTGTAAACATGTCATTAGTGAAAAACACTAATACCTGCTGTATATTCAGCACTAGTGCATCAAAATTTTAATAATTTCAGATCCACTCTTTTCTGGGTTAAAAGCTGGTGGACTGCTGGGCCCAGAGCGTGGTGACGAGTGGTGCTGCATTCCATAGGCAGCCAGTCACTGGTGGTGTCCCCTGGGGATCAGTGTTGGGGCCAGTCTTGTTTAACATCTTTAGTGATGAGGGGAGTCAGTCCACCATCAGCAGATTTGCAGATGACACCAAGTTGGGTGCGAGTGTTGATCTATTTGAGGGTAGGAGGGCTCTGCAGAGGGACCTGGACAGGCTGGGTTGATGGGCCAAATCAAACAACATGAGGTTTAACAAGATCAAGT
>VZSR01000262.1:4295752-4367846 GCA_013398615.1 Brachypodius melanocephalos | reverse complement strand
GGCAGAGACAGGACAAGAGGACACAGTCTTAAGCTGGGCCAGAAGAAATTTAGGCTGGACATGTGGAAAAAAATTCTTCATAGAGTGATTGGACATTGGAATGGGCTGCCCAGGAAGGTGATGGAGTTACTGTCTCTAGACATGTTTTAAAAAAGACTGGATGTGGCACTCAGTGCCATGGTTTAGTTGACAAGGTGGCGTTAGGTCAGAGTTTGGACTCGATATAAAAATTCCTTTCCAACCCAGTAAATTGTGTGATTCTGTGATCCTTTACATAGGAAGTGTGATATCAAGACTTGACTCGAAACATAGTAAACTATTGTAGATTTTGAGGAAAAAATTCCCAGACAAACATTTTCTAATTTTCAAGCAGGGGAATAAAAAGCTCAACAAACCCTTTAACCACATAAAGTTTTAAAAAAACACTCTTAAAGAAAAGTTCATTAAGATTAAAACATTCCTCTAAATTAATGTTTACTATTCCAAAAATACTTTAGAGTTGTATATGTACACATCTTAAAGTATTCAGTGTACAAGCTAATAGTCTGCTAATGTTTAAACAGCAAATGTATCTCTGTACAGCAATCTTTGAGTTTGACTCTGTATGTAACAAAAAAGTTAAAAGCTTGTGAGAAAAGCTGGCGAGTGGAGAAAAGTCCTAACTTGAAAAAAAAAAACAAAAGGAAATAAAATACATAAATTATATGGTTATAAAACAACCCAAACTCAAATTCAACCTGTAGGATACTTATTATAAAAAAGGGCCAGGCTTAAAGATGCATATCCACTGTTTTAACACAGAGAAATAAAAGATTATTTTCTTTTAAAAAATGCTATATTATATTTGTAATTCTATACAACTTCACAGTATTAAACAAAATTTCTAAAACTTAAAACATGCCACTTTTATTAATGGTCCATTTTAAAGCCACCAAATATTTTTATGTCAATTACTAAAACAAGGTTTAACGCTGTCAAAAAGCATTACTGCTAAAAACAGTCATCTTCTCAGTGTTTTCATCTGCAAAGCATTACAGTTTATAAAACAATTTTAACTTGGAATACGTAAGTCTCTGTACGAAGACTTCCATATGTTAAAAATTTTATTTGTGTGTTTGAATTTAAATTGCTTTGAAAAAACAGACAGTTGAGGTTTATAGAATGGAATCTTTCTTTTAGGAAATAAATGTCTCAAAAGTACAGGGCACCAGCAGTAAAAACATTCTTACCACAAATCAGAAACACATTGAGAAGTGTTTGTCGAGTACACCTTCTGAAACCAGAATTTGTTTCTATTTGCCGGAAAATTGAAAAATCTGTTGTATCTTGGCATGCTTGTTTGGCCCCTTCCCAGGCTGTTCATGCAGTAGTGGCATTATTGTGCAATAAGGCTTTCAGGACTTATAAAGCTTTCAAGTTCCTCTTCCATTTAATTTCTAAAATGCAGCATATTTTTCCAATGGTCTGCATAGAGCCCAATGACACTGTTGTTTTATAAAGCGAAAGGCAAGAGTGTGTATTCCACGATACTTTATTTTTAATAAAATATGAGGTATTTTTAAGAAACAAAGACAATTAATCAGTGTCTCAGCTTCTGCATGGCGTTTAGCCAGAATCCAAGCAGACACTTGAAGTTTAGGGATTGTTTTTGCAAGGCTAATTTAAGGTGAACTTAGATGGATTCAAGATTTATAAGCGCTACAAAGTCTTGACTGGAGCAAAGTTCAACTAAGTAATCCACAGCTTACTCTGCAGATGAAGTGCTGCAGCCGAAACTTCCCTGTGATTTAGTCTACATTCAATGAAAATTTTCAAAACAGGCAGAAGGAGTGAGTTTCACTGTTTCACTTCAAAGGTCTCCTAATAACTGAGAGGATTAAACTCTTTTAACCAGTTAAGAAGGTTAGATGATTTTGAGTGAGTAGCTTTACATTCATCAATAATTCTAAGTTGAAAGTTTAAAGATATCATAAGCATACATGCCCTTTAACTCCTTCAGGGTTGCAGAGCAACAATGCACCTGTTTTGCAACCACATCCAAACTGCTAAATACATGACAGCTGTTTATAGGTTGCTCTACTGAAGAGAAGTTATTGGTAAGAAGATTAATTAAATTGCTTTACTGAAACATTTAGTAAAATTAAGAACCTTTACACCACTTCTAAGAGACTTCCATCTTTCCCTGCTAAATAAATATATAATGAGTGTTTAAAATCATTCTAATGTGAGCTGTGTAGGCTTTGATATTAGTACCTTTTACCTCTAGCATGCTAACGCCATATGTATATTTTATCAAATAAGAAGTAAGTTTCAAATGCTCAGTCCCAGTGACAAAGGTACTTCTGAAGTAAAAAAAAAGCTGAGGATTTTGAAACTGAAACGAAAAAGGCACATGTAGGAAATGGCTATAAATTTCTTTTTTTTACAGGGAAAGGTGGGAAATTATAGATGATAATAGTAAAAGAACTATCCTTTATCATATCAAGTGGTTCTTCTTAAGTTCTTTTTGCTCACGTTTACCATTATTAGTGCAGTCAGAGAGCCTGGTTAATAAAGAATTACTTCTGCATTATATGATTGTACCTCAAATCTTTTGCAAAGAAGTCAGGATAACATATGTGTTGTGAATTCTGACAGAATGGGTGACAATTTATTGTGAATTTTATACAGCCTATTTTAGCATTAGTCCAAATATTTTTTTTAGAACTCTTAAAAGACAGAGAGAGAATGAAGAAGTGAAGAAAAGGCCATATAGGATCACATACACTGGACCAAAAAAATCCCATTAGTATTATTATTATTACCAATAAAAACAACCATCACGTATGTAATGCCTAGGAGTCATAATACTTTTTGAATAAAATATCAGAGACAATTGGGAAAAGTAATTGCAATTTTGATTGATAGAAGGACCACCCATATCTTATATCTACCCAGCCAGGTATAATACAAATGGACTTTATTTCTCAAATGAAAAGTTGAAGGAGTGGAAAATAAGTCAAATCTGTTATTATGGATTTTAGAAGTAGCTGAAAACAGGCAACATTTTCTCTTGGAATGTCCTAGACACAACCACATCCTGCTTCATGAACGTCACTAGCTTTCTTTGTAACCTTACATACATGAAATATAGAAAAAATGCATCTTAAAAAAGCATCACTTAAAAATCAGAATACTAAAAAATATCTGATGGAATATCTCATCAGCTCTTCTTTCCTAGCCATCTAAAAAGAATGGAAAGATGTTGATTTTTTGTTTGCATTGTACATATAAGTTTTCAAAGCACTGACAGTCTTATTGATGTGTGTTAGTGAAAAGATAATAAATACTTGACTCAGATCTATGATCACATGGTAATTCATATAAAACTTAGGAAGATCATGTCAATAGAAATTCTTTTTTGTGTTCTTTAAGCTCTCAAAGTTTCCCTTTGGCTTCTATACAAATTACAGTTGGGAAGTTGAAAAGAAGTTTTTGTGTTCCTAATGAAAATAAGTGTTTTTGCAGTGACATGGCTCCAGAGACATGATCAGGGCTACATATTTGTAAGAGTTTTGATAGCCACTGCACAAAACGTGTTTCCTGGCATTTAAAATACCTTATTGCAATTAGACTTAGTGAAGTCATGCTCGGTTTTATCTGCTCCCTTTCTTGATCTATGAATCTTGCATTTTTAACTACTCTGTGTCGCTACCTAAGAATTCTATGGTGTCTTTTGTGGATTTTGTTCTTAATTTTTCATTGCTCTCAAGTTTTCCATAATTTACTGAGACATTGTTGAAATAAATACATTAAAGATTGAAAGACACAATAGGCTGCAGCCTAAGTATGATGGGTAGACAGTAGCTCTAGATGATTTTCATTGAACTGATAGAATTCAGTGTGATTAGGGAGATTTTTGCCTGGTCTGATGCTTTGCAGAAGTGTCAGTTTATCATCCTGAAGTGTATCTAGTGTGCTTTGAAGATTAGAGTATGTTCCTTGTGTCTGTCTTTTGGGAAATACATATCACCCTGGAGAAGTTACTAATATTTTAAATATTTTGATAGATATGTCTCATTCCAGAACCTTTAAAGAGAATTTGAGATTTCATTTTCCTTAATGATGTACATAAAAATAAACTGAGCAGTTAGATGGGTAAATGGGATCTACAGGAGAAAAAACAGAAAAGAGAAAGTTGGCTGGGAGAGCAAATCTGAAAACGGTGACTTAATAAGCATACCTTAGTGCATCACAAGTGCCACTGGATGTGTTCGTTTAATTTCATTATTATTTTCCACGTGGCTACTTATGAGGTTTTCAGTTTAACTGGGACAAGACCAGTACTTCACTGAGAAATCAGCTTCAAAGGCTGATCGTTGGTGAATGCTGGAACATCTCTTCTGCTTAAGAGGCACAAAGTGATGTGGCTCCTGAAGGGTGCACTTCAGTCACTCTTAGAGTGGGCAGCTTTGGGCTGGGTGGATGGGAGTCCCTGTGAGCAGCACCCGTGCACTTTACCTGTCACAAGAGTGGACAATGTGTTTTGTCCTCCAAGATTTCTTAGGCGTCCTAAAATGTTACTTTTTTAACAGTAGCTGGTTCAGCCTGCTTAATAGTGCAGATGCTTCATCAACCAGTGCCTGGCCATACCACACAGCCACTGGGGGTTTTGTATGATTAGCAGAGTCCTTCTTGGAGATAAGCAAGGCAGTCAGTGGGAATTGGCAGTGCTGGCCTCTTCATGAGACGTGCTCAGCACCTTCCAGGACTGAGCCCTAAATAACAGTCTGGATTTAAAGCAGTGTATTAAACTTCACACTCTTTTTCACACGTGGGAGGAAGGTCATGATGTATTCTATAATGCCTTGGCCCTGGCAAAGCTACACCTGTATGCATGAAAAACAAAATATAATTTAAGAAATGTACTTTAAAAATTGATCTAACGACTGCAGAGGCACTGAAAAGGCTTCAATACAATTTCTTTTGCAAAAGTGGTTCTAGAAAATGTAGAGGGCTAAGGATAGAATGTATACATTAATTTATCTATGGTATGTTAATCTGGAATAAGGAAGTTTGTTATCTTTTTAGTGCAAGTGAAACAGACAATCTTCATTTTTGGGAAATGAATATTTTAATCCTTTCACAAGGAATTGAGATAGTAATGTGGTATTTGTTCAATGATAATTTCAATGCTCTAAGTAGTGTTCTTTCCATTAGAAACATTTTTTTTTCATATTTAGAATTAACAAGTAGGAAAATAATCAATGACAGGCATACAGTATGCACATTTCCCTAGTATTAGTGCTACATTAGAATTTTTTTCTGATTAAACAGTAGAAGGATTATTTTTTTCAGGATACTAAGATTTTTTTTCAGAAAAATTTCTGACAATTTTTAAAAATTTGCACTCCTTATGTAGGCAGAACTCTCAGTGAAGCCAATAAGTATGCTCTAAAGAAAGATGCTACCAGGGCTCTGAATTTAACAATATAATTTTATCCCCTTAAGCTACCTCAGACCTTCTAGGGGATGGGTAGTGCTCTGTTATACTGGTATATTCCAGAGCAAATTGCCCTTGCATATGATAGAGTTGTTGACTGGGATCAAATGTGGACTGAAGCACAGAGGAATTTGGCCCAAGGTGTGTAATGACAGTACAGTCCTGACCAGCCACTCATGTGCATGTACTCATTTCAAGTTGCTGTCTGAACTGCTGGAGTATTTTGAGCTCCTAAGCTCTTTTCCAATTTTAATACCAAATATTAGTCCTACTGAAATGGATGGGGAATGAGAAAAAGTATCAACTTACCACTTTTAAAAACCCAATCTCAAGTCCTTTTATAATGTTCACCAAGTTTTTTCATGGTGAACCATAAAAAAAAAAGAAAATCTTTAATAAGGGGCTTTTTCTGCACAAAATAGAATTGTTGAGAACTATACAATATATTTGAAAACCTTAGAAATGCTATAAATGTTTTTCTCTCCAGCTTTTATCTCTTTCAACTGTCTCAAGCACTGTGGCTACATTACATCTGGTGAGACTGGAGGGTTTACTGATGCTTGGGAGAGATGAGTATTTCATACCTCTCCATCTCTGCAAATAATCCACAAAAATTTAAACCAGAAAGAAAACCAGCTGCTGCCATTCAGCAAGAAGTCTATTACGAATCCCTAGGTGGCATGGAAAGCATTTAGACTCATTTCATTCACATGTCAGGTAAAGACTTTCATTTAGAAGTGAGATGAATGCTGAATAATGGACCTTTTGAATAATGTAATTAAGAATTCATTAAAACAGCCCTTAAAATAAAATCTCAAGAATTCAATGCATGTATATTTTCCCCCTCTAATGTACTAGAGGATCAAATGAATGAATGGAACATAATATAATACTGATGTTTACAAAATTTTCACATTTAAATTAGAGGAACTCTCAATATAATACAATATACAATTTTTAATGGCTTCTGAGTAGGAACAATTAGAATTCTTGAAAGAGATTGGTGTCCTTGTTAGGAGGAAAATTAATGTATCCAGACTGGACCTGATCTCTCAAAGTCTGCCTTTTGCAATACATGTTTACTTGAAAAATCTTGACACCTCTGAACTCTATGGAAACTCTCACACAAATAGTTTTGCTTCCTTCAATGTGTATACAACTGTTTTGAGCAAGCAAGAATAAAAATTCTGGTGTGGATTTGTGCGCTACCTTTCTGATTTTCAGCAAAGCAAACCTCCTCTGTGAAATGTCCTCCAAGATGTTCTCTACATTCCACCCAATCATCAAGAAGATTTTGTTTTAATTGCACACCAAATAGGAAAATGCAGCATATGCTCACAAGCTGGTATTCAAAAAGGCACTGTTATACACCAGCACCCACCTAGGACAGGATGTTACTGAGAAAATAAAGGTCATCTGTATGTTCTGGGAGTGTTTTTCCAGTTTTTGACAGTGGGAAATCTGGGATGAGAATTGCAGAGGGCAGGATTATCCTTACCAAAATTAGACTCTCCCCTGCATCACCCTCTGCCCATGAGTAGGACAATAAACAACAGCAACATCAGGATCTTGAAAGGAAGCCTTGAATTTTTTAATTTTTTTAATGTTCTGTTTGGATGTGGAAGTGAACTTGGACTATTAGAGGGTAAGAGCTTGGTCCAATTTGCAGACATGGATATGTGCAGAGGGACAGGGATAGTTTCATGGACCTTGACCTCTGGCATACAAGGATTGGAGTGTCAAGGAAAAGATACATTTTAAGGAATTTAATGATGACAAAGGTCCTTGAATATGCAAAAATGACTAAAATCAGGGTGGAAGTTAAATGTCTGACTAAGAATCTAAGCAAACAAGACATTTATGAAAGGCTTCATTCTTAAATTTTAAACAGCCAGGGTTAGTAAAGAAGAATTTCATTTAGATTTGGCCTCAAACAAGACAAAAAAAAAGTGGCGATGAATGAATTGAAGAAGATTTTATGTTAACAGAACAGTAGAACCTCAAGATAAAACGTGGAATGATAACTGCCTTGTTTACATTCAGACTTATTAATGTAAATGTTCTGCCCGGTACCCAAACCACTTTCTGTTTTTTTGGAGAAAACCTAGTTTATAGAAAGCAGGACTAGATAGAACCAGAAAGACTGTTTCTTGTTATGGATACTTTTTAAAACATTAGAAGTCCTTAACAATTCTGAGAATATTGACCTGCATTTTAAAGAGTGAAGTATTAAGATCTGACAAATGTTTTCTCCTTTTTTCAGGCCCAGTTTTGGAAATCTATCTCTACTGTACCACAATAAGAATATAATCACAATTCTACAGGCTTCAACAGATGGAGCTGGTGACATCTTTACTCCTTTCTCTCTTTACAGTAATGTATTCAGAAATGTGGAAGGCAGGTCCATCCTCTTTCCTGGACTTGTAGTGATGATGAATGAAAAAGCTGCCACTTCAGCAACCTCTGACTAGATTGTCCATCAAGTTTCTCAGACTTGAGAAGACCCCATATAGACAATACACAGATCATATAGGTAGTACAAATGGAAAAAGAGAATGGAACAGATCACAATAGTCCACTGCCAGATGCTTATTTTTAAAGAATGACACGTGGCAAAGAAGATTTTATCACACTTCTTGCTGGAAAAAAACCTGAGAGATTTGAAGTACACAAATATTTCCCAGGCCTTCAGAAAAAGTAAAAACAACAAATAAAACCAAAACATAAAACCATCATAAGCTGGCATTATTATAGACTGCTTTTATCCTATGTATCAATATGTGGCTTCCTGAATATTTTCAAAAGACTTTTGCTCAGTTGTTTACAAGGAAGAAGGTTTTCACTCTCACAGGATGAGATCAGTGGAAGTTATAAGCTGGTTTACTCATGTGTGAAATCTCCTGAACCTTACTTTCCTCCCTGCTCTAGGTTTCTGGCATGTATCAGTTGACTGTATTAAGCATTGACACTCGAAATTTTACATAACCAATTTTATCCAGTTTGCAAGAGACCAGGAGTTCTTACAGAAGTGACAATTACACCTCAGAGGATATGTGGAAATTTTCAGCAGTCACTTTAAAATAATTTCATCCTGGTATCTTTCAATTATGAGTCCATTTTTGGTTTTTTCTGCCTGCACAACCAGTCAGTGAACTTTTCTTTGCCCCTGCTACTTTCTGGGCTGAGCATGGCAGCACACTGCAATGCCAAGATCTCTGTGTTTCATAAAGCATCTTACAAAGTTGTTCAGAGAGAAGATACTACAGAAGCAGAAAGTGCTCCTGTTGTGACATCACTTTTGGTGGGCAGAACAGTTGTGCATTGAGGAATTTAAGGGGAGGAGCAGAAGTGTCAGAAGGAAGGTAGACAGCTGTCAACAATACAACCATTTCCAAATTGCTCTTGTAAGCAAGGCAAAGCAGGTCATTTCTCTAAGTCATTCATCTCACAAAAGTCTCTGTCATTGCTTCGTAAGAAGGTTATTACACTGCTGCATGGGAACCTACAGAGCCTTCAGCTCAGACCACATGGGCCTAATGGATGATTCTGCCCTGAAGGGGAGAGTCCATCCTTTCATTAGGAACTTAGGAAAAAGGCTGTGTTTGATGATAGTCCCCCAATGTCACTTGTAGTTAATCAATTGCCATATGTGCCAATCAGGCTAGGAAGAGCTATAGGCAACTCTTTTTATTTGTGTCTGAGAGACTGGGAATAGCCTATGCAGCTGGGAAGCCAAGCAGACCAAAGGATTTTCTAGAAGCCAGCAGTCAAGGAGGCAATTTATTGAGGGAGAAACCCCAGTGCAAGAAATTGAAAAAAAAAATAAAATAAGGTAGTGATATGTTTTACATTACAGAATTTCTCTCGGTATGGGTATCAGCTTCTGAATATTTCAGCAATATGGCATCTCATCTCTCATCTGCATATTCATTGAGAAGTTTTCAGCAGAAATTGCCCTTTGTTCTGCAGCACAGAATTAAGCTGACTTACAACTCACTGCTATGCTTGGGACCTGAAAACTGAATACACTTTGCGATGATTTTAGAATGGTTTAGTCTTTACTTTTGTCAAACTAAACTTCAGGATTATCACATGAAACTTTTTCAAATGTCCAAATTAACCACACATGACAATCAATTTTTTATTCTAATCAACAGGAACAATCTGTTTTGTGTATTTGTGGGGGTAAAGGGAGTTACTTAGTAATGGAATTCTATGATTTGTGAGAGTGCTTTGAATTACACATCATCTTGTCCTGCAAAACCACTAAAAATAGGATGTCTCCTTCAGAGGAATCTTCTACCTTTCTTTTGGGTAGAAGAAAGTATATCTAAGCATGTATATCTAAGTATGCAGCTATGTTTGCATACGTATATATATAATTAGAGGAATAAATTCTTGCCTGTTTACTCATCTGGGCAATAAGAAGGGTGTGACACGTTTGCTATCGTCTTGATGTGATAGAGTGTAAGTTGGAGCTAAGTGCTCATATCAGGAATGAGTCACTGCCAACCATTTGTGTCAGTGGTTATATCAACCCACCGTCAGCTGAAGAATTTAAGATAAGCGCTGCTTGCATTTTAAATTGATCTCGCTTTGGAAATATAGATGACAGTTCTGAACATAAAATTGTCAGGGTTCTACATAGACACCATGTTCTTCATACACTGAGAACCAAATCTTTTACTTTTGGGTTTATGGTGATTTAAGCTTTGCTAGATGCCAAGAGTTCACCAAAGCCATTCTATCTTTCTCATCCTCAGCTGGACAGGGGAGAGATGAGTTGAGATACAAACACAGAGAGAGATCCCTTAATGATTACCATCACAGGCAAATTCAAAAAGAAAGACTTGTTGAAGTTATTTCAAATTTTAGTAATCAAAATCAGAGTCGGATAATGAGAAATAAAAAAAGTCTTAAACACCTTCCTCTCCCCCAGCCCTCGCTCCTTCCCAGGCCTAACTTTAGCACTGTTTCTCTGCCTCCTCCTACCCAGGAGCACAGAGAGATGGGGGTTAGAATCGCTTTATCTGGTTTCTACTGCTCCTTCCTCCTCAGGAAGAGGAGTCCATCCTTTGCCCCAGTGTGGGGTCCCTTTTATCCCATGAGGTGCAGTTTTTCAGTAATCAGTTGCTCCAGTGTGGGTCTCCTATGGCATCCCAAGTCTTGACAGCAAACCTGCTCCAGTGTGTGCTCCTCTCTCCACAGGGCCATGTGTCCTTCCAGGAGCCTGCTCTAATATGGTCTTCCTGTGGGCTGCAGGTGAGTACCTGCTCCATCAGGACCTCCTCTCTCTTGCTCTTCACCACCCTCGAAGTCTGCAGGGTTGCTCCTCTCACATGTTCTCACTCCTCTCTTCTTTGGCCACAGATGTTTCTGTGCAATAATGGTTTTTCCCCTTCTTAAATACATTATCCCTGAGGTGATACCAGTGTCACCAATGGGCTCAGTCTTGGCCAGCAGCTGCTGTGCCTTGGAGCCAGCAGGAGGGAAAGCCTTTAGCAGCTTCTCACAGGAGCCTCCCCTATAACCTTCCTGTCACCAAAGCCTTGCACAAAGCAAATACAAACACAAAGTAATCTCTATAATACAGTTATTAAACAAAAGCTGAAACAATGGTGGAAACAGTTACCTGTGCTTTCAAAAATTATTTTAATTCCCCATTAGCAAAAATTGTTAACAGTTCCAGTCTGTTAGGAGATAGGAGACTGTCCAATCTGGACAAGTCACAGCTTAAACACTTCTGGAAAGAAACCAAGGATTGGGAGTATTAGTATATCATATATTAGGGAATTAGTTACTTCATATATGCCACATTCTAGAGAATAATCTGTGTATTGTTTGACTGGCAGTTAGATTTCTGGGGTTTTTTAATTTAAACATATGACATGACGCACCAAAGCAAAGAAACCTATACCCATCTTTAAATTGTTTTTTCTGTGAAGGAAAAAAGCTGTTCCACCTTCTAACAACTATAAATCACTGTAAATTTTGACTCATCAAGTGCTAATCTCTATTTCATTTGCATAAGGAGTGACATTTTGAAATATTCTAACTAAAGTATCACTTCACTATGACTTCTCTTTATCTCATGTGAATAGTCCCATCATGGGAACAAACAATTCCAACGTTAATTGTCTTTGTAAATGCTACCAGTTCATGGTGGCATAGAATCACGACTTACATTAGACATTGTGGGACTTTTTCTGGGTAATCAGAACTTCCCAAAAATCCTCTCAGCTATGTTTAAGGCCACTTTGCTCCCATTCAGACAATAAATTTTTAGTATACAGAGTGTGGTCTATTGTAACAAGATCCCTAAAGAACAAATGAAGAAATACTTAAATATTTGCTGCAGTTCATATGATGAGTACCGCTAAAGAAACAAAATGGTTATCCTTAGACAAGGGGCTGAAAACCATAACAATCTTATGAATCATTGTTTTCTCCTGATTTTTTTCCCTCTAACCTCATTTTCTACCTCTTCTTTATTTCACAGTTGTTGAAAGGAAAATACAAAAGAAATGTTCATATAGATAACCAGTAGGATGCCAGAAAGGGCCTTTTTCAGTGAGAAATGATGTGTTGCCCTCTGGATAATCAATTGTCCCTGCAACACTTTAGGATTTTTCATGCACTGAGATGCAAACTGAGCAATTTCTTCTTTTTTTTTTTCCCCTATATAGTTTGTTAATACTGGAAAAGCAATTGGACAGTGGGGCCTCCTCATTCTTGGCACTATTTCAAAAGCAACTTGAAATGCCCTGACAGCAGTTCTTCTCACAAAGTAACGTGGAGGTTGTGACACGGACCAACAAAAGGCTGACACACTGTCGTTATCTCACCCTGTTGTGCTTAGGTAATGGTGGAGCCTCAGATCTGTGTGTGATGTTAGCACTATATATTCTTCAATAACAAGGTGCCAGAAGATGAATTGAATGTAGAACGCCGTCCTTAACTTTGAATTTCTAAGTTTAGACTAGATCTTTCTGTAATATTAAAGGCTGACTCTACATTTATTATACGAACCCACTGATAATAAACAGATCAGTTCCTCGGAGATGGCCAGTATTTTTTAGCATAATATTTTCAAAATTAGTATGTTCTGGAAAAATGCAGCAGTAAAGTATCTGAACTGTTCTTTCACACAGTTATTCCAATGTTTTAAAAATCCTGGCCATAAGCTGACATCCACAAATTTCCCACCTGTCCAGCAGTGCTCAAAACTGAGATTTGTTCTAAATCTATTTCTGGTTTTAACTAACCCAAACCCCACTATAAATTGTTTCCCTTATACATTTAATGGGACAGTTTACCCAGATCTGAGATTCTGGGTCTGAGTTCCATTAAAGCCATGGTAAAATAATAAAAATAATTAGACTGAGAACGGCATAAGTAACACCCTCATATTTTTTTGTCAAATTGGCTAATATCAATCACTGTGTAAACCACTCTTGCCTGTTAATGCTTAGCAGTTTCCAGCGCCTGTAAAAAGAGAACTCACATGTCTGTTAAGCCAAAAAAAATTGGCTTCTCAAAGATAACAAATTCAGTATTTTTACACCCTCCTGTCACTTTAAATCGAAGAATTAACTGTGCTTCTCTCCTTACATTCACTGTGTTAGTGTGTTACGGTGTTTGGTTTCTTTCCCTGAAATTCTGAACTGTTATTTTTTTATGTAATTATATAAATATGATGAAGAAATGCACTTTTGTAAGCTTTTAGCTGATCTGGTTGCTTTTAAGACTAGCATCATATATAGACTTAAATTTTCTGGATCACATCTTGATAGCTAAACATAGAACATCAGCACATTGTTTTTCTAAAAGCAGAAGGATGCCATCCGTTTCACTGCCTGGTCTTAGGTGATTTAATAGTCATTTGAGGTCCTGTGTCTGGGAAGAAAATGCTCAAATGCTTCAGAAGCACTTTCTTGGAACCCTTTTTATTCTTGTGTTAGCATTACATTATGTGAATGAGGTATAAGCTTTAATTCCTGGAGTAGGTACTCATTGTTCAGAAAATTTGCGGGCAGAACAAGTAAAATTTGCTTTGTGAGCTCTCTGTGGGAGCCAAATGACAAGCTCTGTCTTCTCCACAAGAGGAAATATCTGGCATGGTATTATCCAGTTCCTGAGACAACATTTTTCACCCTTTTCTTTCATCTCCTTACCCCTTCCTCAGAAGTCTTGCCCAAACCATAGCAAGCATCTTTCATCTTTGACTCTTGATCCTAAAGCAATTGAGAATAAATGCTGTTAAAAAGCATATCACAGAGTATCCTGGAGGATTTGGTCCTTTAAGACAGGGTCATTCTGGGGGAGATGAGGGAATTTTCTCTTTCTCTGAGAATGAAGAAGTTAGGTTGGAATTTGACAAATATTGCCATCTGCATCTCTGCACATCCTCCTTTATAGTCAGTGGAGAAAAACTGGCACTTCTGGGGTGCAATTAATGTCAGCCTTAGGTAGAGGTCTCAAGTAGGTGAAATGAATTCTTCCCTTCCATTTTTCCCTGAGACAAGTTCAGATTCATTCAGATCCCTGAAGTCAGGTGGATAATTTCCATCCTTAAAGTTATATAGTGTGCTCTAAAATCACTAGCATTAAGTCGAGACTTCTGAAGTAACCAGAGATGCAATTTTGCAATTTTTTTTTTAATGTAAGTGAACTTGAAGTCACATAAATTGCATCCTTTCAGAGTACTGGTATTCAAAAATACTTCCTCACATAACTTGGCCCCCTCGGATAACTGAGACAGAATCAGACATGAATGTGGTGGCTAAAAGGGATATGAAACATTGCATAAAGGTATGGTGAAAAGGATGTTTTAGGAAAAAGAAAGAATAAAAAAAGAAGAAATGTGATCTCTATCATATTCATTGTTGCTTATAATCATCTCTGCTGAAGCACAGAGTCTTGCTTGTTTGTTTAAGAAATAACCTCTTGTTCATGCATAGGAAAATATATTAAATATTCTAAAAATTGCTTCTTTTTTTCTGTGTAGCAGAGAGTCAGAGGTCAAATTCTCAGCTGCCGTAATCCCCATAGGATTTATTCTCATTCATTACTGAGATGGGCTGGATCCTGGGCTAAAATAGGCTGGCATAGCCCGACTGAAGACAGAGAGAATGTGTTGATTTTTTAGTAGGTGAAAACCTGGTCCTTGAAATCAGTAATTTTGACTAAGCCCAGTGCTCCAGGTCAAATTGTGTTCAGTATTTACCGATATCTGGTATTTTCTTTATGAGTGTACCTTATCAGCATTCAGTGTATGCAAATAGAAAAATCCCTGCAGTAGTGTTACAACAGTGGGTGGCAAAAACGACACCCACAGTGTCTGTTTTCACTCTCTGCCCAAAAAGATTTATAATTTAGTCTACTTGTGGATGATGTTCTGCCACCCAAATCACCTACTCTGTTGTTTGGTATCTGTAGCAGAGTCTCTGGCACAATTTTTTTTTTAATCTTTTTTTTAACATTTAAGTGCACTATTGTGAGCAGATCACCTCAGTGGAGTAATGCACTGGTGCAGAGGAGTACTAAATCAAATGACAAATTGAGTGTAACATCAATTATGTTAGCTATGCACAGAAATATATACATTTGATGGTCATTATGACACATGAATGTTCAAGACGAAAAGTGAAAAATACATTTCAACTTCTGTATATATGAAAAACTGACGATGATCTGTAATTTGCGTATCGCATAAAATTCTATAAATCTGCTGGTGTTTGCAGCATTGAAAGCTTGATTCTAAATGGAAAGGTCATTATCATTATTAAGTTTTATAAGAAAATCAGTACGTGTACTAGTATCTATTTAATAACTGAGACATCATGAATGTCAGACTTAACACACTTTGCTGGGTGCTAATAACTCTTTAAGTGTACCCTTGACTCGAGTCGAAGGCAGTATTGGAATTTTTATGTTATCTGAACTGCCTGGTAGCATTTAAAAGTACTTCCATAATAGCCAAGTAAAAATATAGTGACTTGGCACAACTTTACCTAATTTTGCCCCTGTTTCAAAGGTTAAGCTAAACCCCTTTCTCCCACCTTATGAAAGAACTGGATGTGCAGGCAGGTGAGTCACAGTGGACCTGTCCTACTTAGACATTCTCTTGTTTCTATTGGAGCATATTGTGCTTCCTGAGAAAAGGATGTGTCAGTAATGTCAACAAAATGAAATCTTTTGTACCCAAAATAAGTGCCCGGTAAAATATTATTTGCATCAGTGTCAAAATTACTTTTTGATATGTCTTGGTGGAATGGTGCCTATCTAAACATAAAATACATATTTATTCAGCATTTGTAAAAACTTTCGTAAATCCTGCATTGTATTATCTTTAATTCAAGTCCAGTGGAAAGTTAATACATCTTGTTTCTTTTTCTATTATATATTTAAATTAAAAATTGGAAGATGCAATTCCTATTAATGAGTTTTGCAGGGGTCTTTTAGTATTATGTCCCTAGGCGAGTTTCTTACTTGATACAAAGTCCTCATAAGAGGTGCTTGTGCACTTGATTAATTCATAAATGGCATTGAGGGCTGCATATTTGCACAATTCTTGTTAAATCATAGAAGTCTGCCATTTCTCTGCCCAATATATTGCCAATTGTGGTGCTCATATTATGCACCTAACCACACAGCTGTACAAGTCCCGTATTTTCCAGGTATCCTCATCTATGAAACATTCGCCTCCTATGGAAAAGGTCAAAGTACCTTGGCAACATTTATATCAGTTCTGGAGCAAAAGAGAAGACTAAAGAAATATTCAGATTGCTGAAAAATAAGATCAACAAAAACAAATGAGTAGCCAAAACTGTCATATTTCATATCACTGAATAGAGGTTCTAGCATCTAATTCAGTACTAATCTACATAAGAGATGACAATAAAAACTTACTGATATCTTTAGATATTTGCTCAGACTTTGGAATGGGAGGGAAGGCCAGTCACAAATGCCTATGCAGGCAGCAATACTATTTTCCTGACTGATAAAATGTAAGTCTACGGGAAGAAAGACAAGCGAATACAAATCCAGATATTTTTTCCAACTAACTCTTGTAGACTAAGAGGAGTAGGTTTTTTTAGGGAAGTCAAGAGCACCGACCACTTGTCAACATGAGCTGAGAATTCACTAGTATTTGAAGGCTACAGTCAACAAACCGTTTTGCCAGGATATTCACAGAGTGGAGTGGAAATAGACAAAACCACTTCTATAGCACCATCTCGTAAAAGCCACACTGTTCTTGGCTACATATTGCAATATAAACAGGGCCTTATTTATTTATATGCAAAGAAAATGAGTGTTGTTAAAATTGTTTTGATAACACACCATTCCTTTGAAGGACTCAACTTGTTCCATGTTGTTACTGTTGAAACTATATCAGGAGGTTTGTTGCACTGCATGCCAACGAAGGCAAAAGATATGTGGGAAATCTTTTTGTTCAAGGCAGTAGGCCTTCAATTTTCTTTGCATTTGGAGGCAGAAGAAATTATCTGACTCTTTAATCTTGTGCACAAAGACCTTTAACTCAGATATAGATGCTTGAAGTTCTCACTTATCATCTGCAAAATACGTTCACTTTATGTAAATATTTTCTTTTTAAAAAATGTATAAATTCATCTTAGGGCACAAAGAGAAAGCTAATTTGCTCAATTGATTACTTGTTTCTAGTGGGGGAGGGTTTGCCATTCACCTCAGACAGAGGGTTCAAGAAAATGTGGCAGCACTCCAGCAGTATTTAAATGAAAGACAGAAGTTTCCATGGCCCAGACTTCGAGCCATTACATACCAAGGGGTCAGACCACCTTACAAGTGTATGTCCAGATTATGCCATTTCTCTCTCTTCTTTTGAGGTTAAAATGTTTAATTTTTGACTTGGCTTTAGTCTGGGCTCAGTTTCTTTTCATGGTCTAAATAAGTAGAGGATAATTTCACAAAAAGAAACTCAGTTTCTTCCACTCTGTTTTCAGCCACTTGTCAAACAATTGGATGCTCTGTGTGGTTGTATACTGTATTAAAAACTAAAAAAATTATGACACTGACATCACTAAACTAAAAAAGTTGCATTAAATTCTCTGAAGATCTAAAAAATAACCAAGATCAATTAAAGAGAAAAATAAAACAGAGAAACCCAAATTGATATACTAGATTAAAATAGATCCAATTCCTCACATCAGAAAATGTGAAAGACAACAAAATTTAGAGCCCATATTTGGATTAACTCTTAGGGATGAGCATAACTTTGAGCTCATGAACAGCTCTTTGAGCTCGAGTGAGACCATAAAATTGCTCAAAGACCCAGGTGTGAATAAGGTACTTTACCAAATTAAAGCCATTGTGCAAGAAGAATACAGTGCCACTGGTATAACAACCATGCTTCCCAGGAAGGAACTTTTTTTGTGTGAAGCAGAAGTGCTGCTATTGAGGCTGTGTACAATCAGGCTCAAAAGTGTTCAGTGTTCTTTGTTTCACCCCACTAGGGTGCTGTCTTTTCCCATATTACTATTATTGCGTGCTCTCTGGTAATAGAAGGCTAATAGTTCTCCTTAAATTGTAGCCTGCATACCATTACTGATAGTTACAGTACAGAGCAAAGTCTATTTGCACACTATACATCTTATAGTGTTTTTGTTTGTTTGTTTTTTTTTATCAGAAAACATCAGAAAAAGGCTTTATGTCCACTGTCTCAGATGTACTGAGACAAGTTCAGCCCCTGAAGTACGCAAAATAAAATCTCTGCGTGATTGATGGGTGATGCTTCTGCTTATATCATTAATGAGGTACCAAATCTAGTCTATTGCATAAATAGCACCACAGATGCTGCAAAAAAGGACACAGTCCCTATTGTATCTGCTCTGTGCCACCTAAATATCATAAACACTACTCCTTTTTGTAGGAGTAGTAGTACACAATGAGGTGTATCTGTCACTACATGGAGAATTTTACATCCCCGTCAGAAAACAGATTTCGAAAGGGGAAATAGTCAAAGGTGCTGTTTTACTGACTTGCCATTTCACTTCTTTACTTCTATTTCTTAGAGCAACTGTAACACAAATTAGTTTTAGGGGCATGTGTGGAAAGCTGTATTATAGTCTAGAGGGAGCTCACAGTTTGTTGTACACACGGTACTCTGTGATTGCAGAATGCTCCAGTTATACGTGTCCAAGCAGTGCAGCAGGGACACTCGCTTTGGTTCTTCTGCTAATACCATCTGACACAGTGCCCTGGGGGGACCTGCTGGGAGCCTGTGTATTGCTGAACTCTTAAATGGTCAAGCTTCAGTTTTACATGTCACCATACGGATGGAAGATTAAGCAAAACGTAACAAGGCTTGTGCTTAGAAAAATAAAAAGGAGCTGACATCCTGCTCAACTGCTTTCACAGAGATCCAAGAGAGAAATGAGCACATATTAGAAACTTCTAGGGCAAAAACAAAACTATGCTCTTTACATTGACAGAATCAGGCCACAGTTCTGCCCCAAATTTCCATCAAAACAGAAAAGTATGGGAATGTAACACTTAAAGATTATTCACGTTACAGTATAGACCTGATGTGAACACCAAGCAATCAAGGCTGACAATACAAAGAAGGCTTTGATGGTTTCTTAGACCACTTGTCCAGGTGCTGTAATCTGGGATCAATACACAAAGAGCTATAATTCAAATACTATGAGTTTTCTTTCTTTAGAGCTTTGGAATTTACTATGTTATCTAACTGCAACCACAGCAAAAGAAAAGATGTATGACTTATCTTAACTTTCAGTGGTCCTTCAGCCTGTATTCCAGGTTAATTAAACAGCTACACACTGAATGTCATAACAGTCCTGAAATGTCCTAGGAAAAGCAGTCACATCATAACTCCTCTGGTTAGTTATGCTGACATAGGTAAACTGTTCTGGCACCCGTGCTTAGGGTGCACCATGGTTATTAATTTAGTGTGCCATGGAAAGCTTTCCTGGTTCCTATTTGGGTTGTACTTGGAGACTTGTAGCATGTAGTAGAGATCACTGGCAGGCTCTGAGCAGCTACTTCCTGGTGGAACTACAGCTGAAGACATGCCTGGGACAGCCTCTTACGTGCCCATTGCAAAGGGGACACGAGTGCCTCCAGCCTTCAGCTCTCTGCTCATGGACAGTGTGGGCCTGGGCCAGACACAAGCACTGAACAGTCTTTGCTGTAAAGGTATTTTTCAGGCATGGGGTCCCAGAGCCAGAACACATATTGCTGAATCAAAGCCTAGGCTTTTCCTCTTTGCACTACTCATATGACAACATAAAGTCCATCAAGCCAGTTCAGGTTTCTCAGAACTTCAATTTGCAGTGTGGGCAGTGTGGCTGAGTATGAGAATGGACTGACAATTTCCATTGCTGTTGTTGTGTTACCTCTACCTGCAGTTCCCTAGAGCTTCCTTTTGGGAGGTGCAAGCAGAGGTAATCACATTCCACATCTAGTTGTCTTTTTCTTAATTTGCCAGCCTATAAAAACCTGCTGGTAGCCAGAAGTGAGTCTATATTTTCCCATTCTCACTGGTTACCTGCTGACCATTAAGACACAGGGGTTTAATCTCAAACTCTTGCAGTATTTTTGAGCAAGACAATGTGGCTATATTAACATTAGTAAGCATTGTGGAGCAAAAGGACCAGATCTCCAGAGTAAAACATTTTATTTTGAGGGATTAAATTCTTCACTATCCACACTTGTGTATTTTCTACTTCAGATTAGCCCTAGTTGGGTCGCATAGACCATAAATTGCATTTCTGTGACTGAAAGACAAGAGATGTGTGCCAGAATTTTGCTCTCTGGAAGCTTTACTATCATTGCTGACACTGCCCTTGATTTGGATGCGAAGAGTTGGGATAGGCAGCCTGTAAATGCACAAGAAATCATCTGTTCATCCAGCGCTCTGAGCACCACAGGAATCAGCACAAAACGATGACCAGCATTTAGTCTAGTTAAGATATTATGATATATGATATAGAGACTCTCATGCAAATTATGCAGATAAATGGAATAGTAATCTCAAAATCTTTCTTCTCTCAGACAAAATCCTGTTATCTCAGACCATTTGTTTTGACAACACTAAAAACTGGAATAAATAAAACTGAGGAAATGAATGCTAAGCCAAATATTTAATGAACTGCGTTGCAGCTTCCCGTGTATATTTTTCCTCTTGTGCCAATTGCTGTCTGTTTTGCCCATTTATTGGCATCTCTTGGTTAACAGTACTGGACTACAGAAAATGTAATACAATGTGAGTGATAATCTATCCCAAAATGCACAGTTTTGGTTTTTTTGGGTTTTTTCACAAATAGTGGAGATGGGTATGTCCATAAGTCTGTTTGTGTCAAGGTATAACCTCTCAGTCTCTTACAGAGGAAGATTAATTAGATAAACTTTGAGTTTGTCAAAGAGATCATTTAATTCTGAAGATGAAGCAAGAGTGACAAAAAATACAGCAGGAAAATACTTGGCTTTCCTAAAGTCAATGGGAGCTTTCAGAGTCAGGACTCCATCCTGAATGTTTTGTTTTTCTTCAAATGCCAGTTATGTAAATGTACCTGCATACAACATAAATACAAAGTGGTCAGAGAAGTGTACAGTGAATAGCTGAAACAGTTAACAAAATCAATAAGTGTAGGGTAAGTAGATGAAAACATAAACCAGACTGAGATATTTTTTCCAGACCAAGATTTTTAAGTCTTCTGTATTTTGTCATTTGTAAAACCACAAATAGCTATAAACAGAGCCACAGTTCAGAGAGTCTTTGTTTCTAACATAAACAAGGTATAGGGCATAGCTCTGTATGTCAGCCAAACATGACTATAAGTTACAAAAATGATATATATGTATAAAAGAAGTGTCAGGCCATAATTGAAAAATTGCATTTGGACATGAATAAATGTAAGGAACACACTTAACTCTGAAAAGGCAGTAAGTATTTAACAGAAAATAAGCCAGATTAGATTCATGCATACATTGTACTGTGTCTGTGAAATGATTTTAAGTCAAGATACTGAAATTCAAAAGATGGGGAACCTTGCATCATTGAAGCATCACTATTCATCCTGGTGTGTCTGTCCTTGTTGAGAAAACTTATAAAAACGATACTGAACATACACAACTTTTAATTTAATGATATCTAGGAGCAGAATAGCAGACTAGATCAAATTGCATTGAACATATTGCAGAATTTCTCTTTTTTTTTTTTTTTTTTTGAAGAGACAAGCTTAACAGGAATAATACTTTTCATCTAAGATGGCTGCATTTTTTAATTACTCAGTCATATCACAACTTCCCACATCTGTAACAGACCTATTTAAATACCTATTTTTTCACTTTATTTTTTCCTTAACTAACATATGCTGAGCATCAAGAACATTTACTTTCAAATAATTACCTTAAATTCTCTTACAGTTTGTTCTTTAGAACTAAAAAGAAATACAGCTCTCAGGTAAGAGAGTGTTCTCAAGTGTTCTGGTGCTGCATAGGTCACAGCAGTCACAGCAGTAAACAATGTTCCAAACTTCCAAAGCCTGCAGAGGTCAGTATAGCAACATCAACAAGAAATTATATAGCCTCACTGAATAGATTAGCAGTTCAAAATATTTACTGTTAAAACACAAAAATGATGTATCATTCTGGCTGTTCCCAGAACTGTGGGACTACTGTGGCATGTGATGGTTATTCCTGCAAACACCAAATAACATTGCAGATGCTTAAAGTTTTAAAGATGTATTTTTGTATTTGCATTTGCTATTTATAAAAGGGTTAAATATATTTTTCTTGAGAGTGTTTGAGAAAAGTTGGACAAGCATTATGGAAAATGTAAGCACACTCTTCTTCGGAAGCTGTCTTCTCCGAGTTGCCCTGTCAATGACCTCTGCTGTGACATTGAAGAAATACCCTCTGTGTGGGTGAGAAGTAATTTGCTTCAATAGCTCTTCTGCCCCAGACATGTATAAAAAGGAGACTGTAAACATATACCCCACGTTTGCTTTGGCACTGACACCATCAAAGTCATTTAGAGCAGAACTTTTAGCTGTTTGTGACAAACCAGATCAGGATGAATGACCAGAACAGTACGTGTTAAGCTCCTAGCTCAGTGCAATGAAATCTCAAAAACTGAAAGGAACGACAGCAAAACAGTGCTAATCAGGCCCTTGAACAAAACTATACAAACTTTATTTATCCTCTTGGCCAGACCTGTCTGCTGTTGGCACTAGATACCAGTTACATTAGTGTTTCACTGCACATTCTCAATTATATATTAAAGAATAAGAAAATATTTGGACGTGACTCTGGTATCTGCAGGGAAAGATTTTGAGAGACACCAGTTGGGCTTAAACATATACTATCTGTTTTATTCAAAGCACCACACTTAGGTAGGCAAAATACATGATAACCACGGCACAATGTTCCCACTTCTAAAAAAAGCTGGTTATAACTAAAATATTTTTCTTTCACAAATCTGCAAAAGTTCAGGGCAAGCTTTTTGAGTCATCAATGCACAATGTCTATTCTTGTCTCAGCTGTCCACCATAGCATTAGTTGTGGACACTGAGATGTTGAAAGCCGTTCTGTGTTCGTTTCCTTTCCCTATAGACATTTATATAACATATTTCTTAATAATTCTCTGCCTTCACTGTTTCTCAAAAGAAAACCTGAATTGCTCAAAACAGAGTAACTTTAATGTAAACATCTGAAACAGGGAAACCATCCCGAATATGAGTGATGGGTCAGATGCTCTGCTGCTTCTATTTATGCATCTCTACTTGAACATAAGGAAAATTAAGATCTGCACACAGATCTGTGGCAGTGAGAGGATTACATTTGAACTTTCTTGGCCTTAAGAGACTCATGCTAAAGTGCATATTTCTCTTTCTATGCATATATACAATTACATAGAAATTACATAGAGTTGATGCCTTTGTTAAGTCCAAGGTAGTAAAGCAAAATGACAAATGATGGAACCTGTCTAATTTCAATTACTGTCCCTGCAAATCAATACTGTGTACTAGTAAGAATTCATTACATATAAGTTAGTTCCCCTCAGGATTGGATTATGACATTTTTCTACATGAGAAAGTCATGGATTTGGGTATCCAAAGCATTGGGAAGCTTTAACGTAGCCCCATCAACTCACAATCAAAAACTATCCCTGAGCAGCTCATAAGAGCCAATTGTAAAAAATTTAATGGATGGGAGAGAGGTCACAGAGAATGTTTAAATGCATATTAAATCTCAACTTCTACTGAAGCAGCTGGTTGCCTGTAGCAGTACTAACATGATACTGCATCAAGTATCTGGTTCACATGGTTCCTGCAAAACCAGGAGTCTAAGGATTTCTTACACTGCCACAGTCGTAATAATCTTTCTGAGAAAGATAAAGAAATACAGTTCACAACCTCTGTCCTGATACTGTAAGTATTGACATGAAGTGTTTCCCTTATATATTTTCAAAAGAATTGTATTTTGCCATGTAGAAGATGAGACAGTAATGTGTAAAATGTATATTAGTGCTTAAAAAAAAAAAAAAACCCAACAGAGCCAAACAACAAAAAATACCTCTCATATTTTTTTACTTAAATCTAGATATTTAAATAGAGGAAGCTTAAACAGACAGGCTCACAGACTTTTGTTTTTTTAAGATTAAGCACTCTGAAGTGAAAAGCAGAAACTTTTCTAAAATACCCATAAACTAGCTTCCTCTTTCACATTCTGTTCATGCATGGTAGATCTCAGACCAGTTAAAGCAACAGAACATAAGGGAGTTTTTGTTTGAACCTGGAATAAAGTACAGTGACCTGAAATTCAAAATAGAAAGGTAAAGGTGAACAGGCTAGAGCTGGTAATATAGATCTTCACAACACTGCTTCTTATCCGTTTATTTCCCCCTGTGCAGAATGGATGCAGATTGGAGACCATCTGAGCAGAAGTGCTTCATCCTCACTTGTCACAGACATGCACGACTATTCCTCATTCTAATTATTTAAACTCAGTCGGGTAAAACAAATAAGACTTAAAACATTTGTAATTTCAGTAGGTTCAGAGTAACTGTAAAAGAGAACATTGAAACGTTATTTCCCCATTCATCATCTTCATTGTATTTTTCACACCTTCAAAGACTTGCATCAAACATCAGAGGACTGATAATTCCTGACAGAGTTTGTTATTCAGGTTTTTTTCATTCCTTATACATTAGCAGTAATATTGTAATTTTTAAGTCAGTCTCCAATTTTCCTTTACCTCTCCTCTGAAACTCAGAATTCATGGGAAGGGGACAGAATCCTCTAGAAAACCTACAACCTCAAGAGTTCATTTTCATTTTGTTTAGAGCAAAGAATATTTACTGAGTCAAAAATGAAAGACTGAACTGTTGGTAATGCAAGGTTGAAACAGGTGGACTCAAATATTTTCAAGATGTAACAGATCTACTCTAGCATGCAGTGGCTGCCCAGTACTGAAGAAAATACTACATTCAGCCTGTCCTCAAGGAGTCCATAGCAGAAATCTCACCATCTTCAGAAGAAGTAGGATGGAATGACAGCGTATTTTCTTCAATTCCATGGAAAGATTTTTTTTGGCAGAAGACAAAACCAAACTCAGCATATAGCCATCCTAATACTTGCCAAAATGATCTCCACTTCCCACACTTCCTCGATGTCAACAAATCACAGCAACAAAAACAGCTGCTGGAGGCAATAGTTCTGCTAATATCATCAACAGTCAAAGATGTTCAATACTTCTCAGTCTACACAAGTCACAGTCTGTGACCCCCATGGACATTTGGCTAACTAGAATCCTTTAATAAAATCAAATACTTGTGCCATGGGTACAAGCGTCTGTACGTGTAGCACCCTGGGCCACACAGCAGAAATCAGCATACTCTCAGTATTATAGAAAAGGTGAACATTTCCTGCACTATGTAGAAGACATCCTCATTATATATAATTAGGAAACTTATTTTCCCCCTGCTGTCCTAATTTGTTGGGTTTTTTTTCCTTCATTTTTTAAAATTCTCCATTGGCTTTAATTAGCTTCTGTCTGAAATCACCAACCAGGTGAAATTAGAGCACTCTTTAAGCTAAAAATGCAGCTGGGTTTTTTCAAACTTTTTAAAGTTGAGTTTTATTCCCTGAGGCCAAATCCTCCCTGCTCTTACTCATGAGAGTAGCTCTGTGCACTTCAGTGAGGGAGCTTTTCAGAGGAAAGCAGGTTTTGGCCCTAACGGGATATACCAAAGTTCTTCTAAATATGGATGTAAGATATATGAGACAAATCTTCTCTGAGGAAAATCAGCAGTGTTCTTAAATCAATGAAACAAAAGCCATTTACATGCACTGAAGAGTTTTCCTTATGTTTCTGGACTTCACAAGTCTTCACCAAATATTTACCACATGGAAAATTATATATATTTTTGAGAGACTAATGATGTTCCTATTCCTTCATTTAAAAATTCGTCATTATATAATCAATACCAGTGACTCAGCCCTTGCTATTATGGGAGTAGCAAATTTTACCTAAGAGAAATAGTTTTTGTGGTCTACATGACATGATATATTCTTAAGTGTTTTGTTGTTAATTAAGAAATGAAAAAAACAAGCTGTTTAATAAATATGACAAAAAAATATGAGTGGCTTTGAAATAATACACCTCTGAGCTTTAAAATGTTCTTTGGGTTCTCTGGAGCTGGAGATAGTCATGTCTTTGTGATATTTCAGTGACAATTTCTATTTTAAGTGTCAAAAAACAACTCTGCTATCTGGAGTAAGTAGTGTAGTTTTCTCTTCTCTTAATATTCTAATCGTGAGGTGTAAAATGAAATGGTTGCACGGTGTAATGGTGGTAAAGAAGCTGAGTGTCAATGAGACGGGAAAGGTGACAGACACGGAATGAGTCCCCAAGGTGCTCTTCAAGTGCATTGGATAAAGATTCCCCTGGGAAATTTTTCTCATTAGTTCTCAGACACAGTTCAGTAATTCAATAGCACCAGGTTACCATTAGTCACAAGACCAAAATACGTTACTTTCCATGCTTTAGCTCTTTGATTTGTATATGTCATTTTATGAGAGAAAATTATGAGATTATATATCATTCAAAGTAAGTTCATATGTTGTTTACATACTTCAGGATGATCCATGGCAAGAAGACTCCTATTACAAAGAGCATAAAAATTAAACAGAAAACAGACACATTTTTGATATTTGAAACTGCATTAATGAGTGATTGCATCGTACAGACATGAACAAAACATTGCAGATTGATTTTATATACTAGTATCTAAAAAATTAATTATAGTTTGAGCTTCAAACCCAAAATTATCAACAATTAAAATGCAAAAAAAAACCTCAAATTTTTTTCTGTGGATATTGCCAGGTAAAAATAATTCTTCCATGTTAGACATGAAACATGTACGTACGCAGCCAATATGGCTGGGAAAAGAAGCTAAAAAGTTTGATGGTAACTAATTTTATGTGTAATTACTCTGAGAAAATGTTAAACTGAATAGGTTACTCTCGACAATTTTTTTCCTATGCAATAAAAGATGCACTTACTTCTGTGCTATCAAAGTTAACTGTACTCCCACTCAACACTCGAAGGAATAATGGCTGGAGGTGTTGAGTCTCTCATTACCAGGATGGAAAAAGGAGTGTCCAGCCCTAGTGGTCATTTAAATCCTCATTGTTATATTTAAAAAAAAAAAAAAAAAAAAAAAAAAAGGAATGAGTGACAAAGTCCAGGAAACACAAAAATTAGACACATAAACACAGTAAGTTATTACGTTTTACCTGTGCTGAGTATTAGTTTGTCTTTTTTATGTATCCAAGAGTGTGCTGCACAATGTTTCAATTTAGTTTTCACTCCTGATTAATGTATTTAGCACTCATCACTGCACCATGCACTGCACCATGCAATATTAAAGAGACAGAAGCTACAGCTAATTATTCTGCCTAAAATAGTTCAGGAAAATACAGATATTTTAGCTTCTTTAAAAAAAAATCCAAAACCCAAAGGATGGATTCTTTGTAAGTTTTTCTTTTATTTCATTGTGGTTTATGGAATGTGGGGCTGTTGGGGTTTTCCGTCTCTTTTTAACAATGTTCAACATTTCATATGAGAAACAAACAAAATGTCTGTCTTGAACAAAAAATGTTGAGCTCTGTCAGTCAATAGGTGCCTAATTTTCAACCTGTCAACCTTTTGTTAGAGTCAGATCAAAATCATGCACCCCAAGGTGTGTCATTTAGCCTAAAAAAATCAACTCATTAGTAGAACTCCTTAGCAAGAGGAATTATATCCCCAACACCATTACCTGTGCAGTAAACAAGGCTCCCTGTTTTTTGCTGGATTCTGATATGTTTATTGTTGCACTGCAGAAGGGCCATATGTTCAGTGCTGTGGTATCTGTGCCAAGTAAATCATCGAGAACCAGTTTCTATTAATCTTTTGTATCTTCTTGCGCTGCTGTCGGATGTTTTGCTCCCCTGGTTAAGTTGAGAGAATGGCAGTTTTCTGGACGTGTGAACTCACCTGTTTCATGTGTATTATTTTCTTCAAAGCTGTGCACTGCAGTCTCCAAAGGAAGCTCTTCTAATTGAAAATGTTTCCATAACTCTTTAACACTAAGCTATCTTCCAACTAATGATCAGGCTCCAAATAAATATGCCAAATACTTATGGTATTATTTATGTGCTATACAGAAGCTCATCATTGTGTTATGAATTGTAAATATTTGTAAGTGGCTCATATTAAAGTAGTTGTCAACTGCAGCTACAGTACTTCACCTTCTGTCACTCCCAGGTATCAAGGGGGCTGATTCAATCACTCTCTTGTCAGACTACCTTTCTTCTCCTGAATACCCAAATCCCTAAACACAACAAAATATAAATGAATGAAAAGTGCTAATGATGCATCATTACCAAGAGGTATCAAGTTTTTTAAGGTCCTTTGCTGACTAAATTTTAAATTAGCACAATTATTCAGAGCATTCCCCAAGGCACCATTCATTATGCTTAGCCACTGAGTTGAGGCACACTGCAAACGAAATATGTATTACTGTCCACAGCTTACTGTCTGTCTGCCTTCCTGGAGTAGTTGTGTATTGAAAAACATGCAAGTGTGCATGTATTTTAGGACTGATCATATATCTGCATTTTGGTTACTGCTCTGTTACCTACAATATATTTGTGTGCCTAAAGATCCTGAATAACAAGGACACGCACTTAGAGATTCAGATTTTTTTTCAAAATGCTGTTTCATCTGCTTCCCTACACAGCAATTTTAATTTCCAGTGAAATATAAAGACTGATGAAGCCAGGAGCTAAAATGTCTCTGACACTGCCTAAGCTTTCTAGAAGCTTACAATGCACAGTGGATTATATTTTCCTTTGGCCTTGTCATTGGCAAAGAGGTCAGAGTGGACACTACGCTGCTGAATTCATTGGGCAGCCTGGATATCAAATCTTTTAGAATTCCCAATAGCAATGACCTGTGTTACACCTACCTTGTATGTCAAAATTTGATTTTTTTTCATGCACTAAATGAAGAGTCCAAAGCCCTTGTTCATGAGCATGTTTAATAGTTCTCTGAAGAATAAGACAGGTGACTTTGCCATGACAGATCCTTCTCGGCCTGTCCAAAAAGCAGATCAATTTGATGCGCGCAGCAATAGGCATGGTGCTATTCTTGTAAAATGCTAGTTGTATTTTTCACAAAAACAGCAAAACAACCAGTCCTTATACCCATGTTATAGCTTAGTACAAAAAGAGGAAAAATGTGACTGTTTGCTTGGTCTTATCAAACTGCAGAGTCTCCAACTCTTCCAGCAAGACACAGCACCCATTTATTCTCATGCAGATGAAAATAGATATATTCCTAAAGGAAAATTATTTCTGCATGTATCTAGCTGTAAAGTCCTGGCTTGTTTTTTTAACCCAATGACATCACCACACACAAGTTGGGCCCCACAGCACAGATGTGCTTTCATGTGCAGTGATATCACTTTCACTAAAACACTGAAGGCATGACTTTCAAGCAGTTTTAAAATTCAGATCAGTTCTGCTCATATTTAATCCAGACATGTTGGTTTAACACCAAGCCAAGCCAGACCTTTTAATGTTCAGTGGCCATGATATAAAACTCTTCACCGTGTTGCACCAATAAATTCAGAAGTGCAGTGTAATTTGCTATAGTCACAGAGACTCTTGTGAAATTTAAGCAAGAGTGGAAAGCAACCCTTCATTTTGTGCCTTACCACAGCACGTCAGCTCTCTGAAAAACATTTTCTTTTCCCCCAAGAAACAACTAACTGCGTGGACAGAATAATTTACGGCTGCTTATTTTGGTCATGTTGAGATTAAATTAAAGGTAGGCTGTAAAGCACCATCGGACTCTTCCTAAATTAGGAACAGTGTCGCTGCGGCATTATTTAGGAGTTACTTAAAACAAACAATGGAAAGAAAGTGCCACTTGACACTGACAGCAAGCATCTCTGTTCATTTTGCATTGTCAATAGCTCCAGTGGTAGCACTATTCTTTTGACAGCTAAAAGCAGATGTGTGGGTTAAGTATGGGAGCAATTCAAATGTCCATAGTAAACTGCAGGGGGGCAGAGAGAGCTCAGAGAGCAGCAGCTTTAAAGTAATTGACTAATACAGTAAGGATATTAAAGTCATTTAGTGCCAAAAGGGAACACACTGATCCTTGACCCTGAGCCACTTTGGAGTAATCTAGTATTCAATCCAGCGTGTAATGACTGCCAGGCCTGTCAATCCTCCGGGCTCTCCAGTCAAATGCCTGTGGCTACTATTGGCTTATGGTAAAAGGACAAAAATGCAAGGAAATGCCTCTCAATCAGGCTATGATGTGATAATGTTATTGCTCCAATGTATTCTATATTGTCCCTGCATAGTTTAATCTGTTGAGATCCATGTCAAAAATTGCCCTTGTTCCCCAGAGGTCTTTATTCAACCTTTTAGTAATACAAGTGGATTTGAAAGGAGAGGGGTAACTCACTTGATGAATGGTTTCCAGTTAATATAAAAAATAAGAGGTCAACTGTGGCTTAAAGGCTAACCATGGAACGTATAAATTAGAATAAGCATGCTAGTAATCTGATTAGTAAACCTTGCTCTGCATTTACCCCGGTGGGTAAAATATTTTCCAATAAATAATATTGACACAGAAATTTATTTACAAGAATGACATTTTTCCCACAAAGTTTAGATGTTGAGAGGAATTTTGGCTGGGAAGCAATAAGAACAAAAGGCTCACTTGCTTCTGTCCCTTCTTGTCCTTAAAACTTGTGCAACTACTGGGAATCTCATATTTTAAATTAGGCACCTCACATTTGAAAAATATAATTATTGCTACAGGCTGAGTAGTCCACTTGAGCTTGAAAGAAGGAAATTGCCATTTTTTGTTATTTTGATTTTGCTAATTAAAACAGGGAAAACTGACCCACATAGATTCTCTAAAGTTAAAAAGTCAAAATGGAATAATAATTATGCAAATTTCTATGCATTGCTGTAAAAATTATCTCTATATTTCATTATGTGGTCTCCACTATTTCCTGACCCTACTTTCCATGTGGTGTACATAAACTTTGGGAAGGGTGAAGCTCTAGTGATAGTGATGCTCCCACTATTTTAAAAGAACCATGAGGTTATATAACAGGCACTTTGCCTAATTCGGTTCTCTATGATTCCACAAAGCTCTCCACAGGGATGACACAACACAAAAAGGAAAAAAAAAGAGAGAACCTCTCCTGAGAAATATTTTGCTTATAACTTTGAAATAACTTTAGTGTCAAAACCAAATGACTTTCTCCAAAATTCTGCCTGTCCTCTCTCAGTTCAGTGCCCTAAAGTCATTATTCAGTGTAAGATTCTATTTATAAACCCATTTTCCAGCCTGTACATACTTTTTACACTTGAAAAATTATGGTTTTGTGGACAGTTTTAGAGGATGAATCAGAGAAAGAAGAAAACTGTACTTTTGTGCTCACTGAATTCCCTTGCCATGAGGGTAGAGGCACATGCAATGCAAGCTGTGGTCCCATCAGGCAATGGCTGGCTGTGTTCCAGCTGAACTGTTCACAGGCAGTTTTATCACAACCTGGTGTTTTCACTGGGAAAAAAACCCAAACATCATAGAAGCTCTACAAGCAAGCTAACCTGAAGCAGGATATGACAAGTGTTGTGTTATTGCCCTGTAACAGAGCAATTAGGCAGTGCCATGTAAATGGCACAGATGGGCAGAGAAGGATCTGTGCTCGGGAAGTCCTTATGGTGGTCATGACAGACCAAAAACTACTCACCTCCACCCATGTCCACTCTGAGAACTCACATCACTTTTCCTGCCATATCCTGGTGACTCTCCCTCTTGAGGGATAGTACTTAAATCATCATGGGAACCTATGCAACACTTCACCTGGGGTGAACTCATCTGGGTAATTTAAATTAATTACTTTCCTTTGCACCTCCAAAAGGAGGGTGCAACATGAATCCACATGGATTTTTTTCCCACTTCAGCAGTGCAAGTGGTGCCCTAGCAGGACCTACCAGCTGGTGTGGAAAGTACTCGACGCAGTGCTCACTTGCCAGGAGGGAAGGGATCATGCACGCCCTTTTATCTGTCTGGGATGCAGGGGCCCCAGTTTTTCACAGTTCAACTTCCTTTTGCTTTTGTCAGTGGCAGTTGTGGCACACAACACAAGGCGTAGATGATTTGGGAACAAAAGAAACAGAAGATACTGAAGTGTCCCCTGACATTTGTGCAGGACAGTCTCTTGTGACACGGCACACTGAGGGCTTGTATGTTTGTCCTTTATCCATTTTCAGCAAAAGTGACATTTCCCCCTTTTTCATTACTACTGAGAGAGCAGAGATGGGTGACATATTCTCAGCCTGAGTGGGGACTGAGAAGATCTGCTCCCTTTGCAGTGTTTAACGAGGAAATTGAGGCAGCAGCAATCAGTTTCATGGTTCCTACCTTCTTTTGCCCTCCAAAAGATCTGTTCATGGTTTCAACATGAAAGTGTAGGAAACTAATTTAAAAAACTGTGAAGTTTTGTGAATGGGGAAGGAAACACTTATCAGAAAAAATGCCAAGGACCTTTGCTCCAGCGTTCACAGGGTAGCCAGGTATGAAACTCCTTTCAGGGAGAGCTGTGTTCTTTGGGTATTTTCACTGGTAGCTCATCATCACACTTGGAAGGTGCTGCTCTTTAGAGCAATGATATTTCATTATGTATGCTTTTAAATTACAAAAAGAGAGGGAAAACCTTAAAAAATGCAAGAAAATTCCTGCTGTTCCTTAATCTACTTGGAGCCAGAAATGCCTTAAAGCTAATAGGTCGGGCATTGCTGAGAAGCCCACAAACAACTTCAAATGGTGTCTCAGCCCTAGCACATCTTCTTTGTTTCTCTTCCAGGATGATTGTGTTTTTATTTAAATTCCAGACTTTAAATGCAAGTCTAAAAGCCACCTGACCCCTAAGGGTCTAGATGTTTTTTGAGTGAATCTGTAGTCATACCCCCTGCTGTCTCCCTTTTGTTAAATTAGTGTAGTTTTGCAGCCTATGCAAAGAAAACTGGTTTCACACTCCCCTTTTATGAACACTTGAAACTGGTAAATGCATTTTGTAAACAAATTTTAAGATTATCTTTTTAAAACAAGACTTCGAACATAGACATACAGACACAGACCCACAAGAGAGATGCATGCATGCATGCATTCCGCTTTTATGACTTAGGAATAAAAATGCAAATGAATTTATTAGCTTAAGCATGGAGCCAAATAGAAATTTATGCACATACATTTAAAAAACAGACCCCTTGAAAATAATGCAGTTGCAACCTATTAATTTTCTTTTTTGACAGTTTTTAAAATTCTTCTAAAAAAATGAAACAGCATGAATACTGTCAATATATCACAACAGCCACATTAGGTTTTGTGATATACATCATAATATAAAGAGCACTATTAGAGCACAACCTGGGAACCATTAAATCATTCTAAATCACTGTTACATTCCATTAGTGTCAATGGTGAAACCACATAATAGGCTTTATTACAAACTTCACCTTGGTAGGCCATTGTCTCTAATAACCACTTCTCTATGATGTGGTATCATACCCAGAAATCCAGGGAGATAATAAAGGCTCCCTTATTTCTTTTTTATTGGATGGGTAAAGTTAAATTTAGCTGTAAGTAAAAAAAAAAAAAAAAAAAAGAAATCTTGAAGCTTTGTTCACTAACTGTGAGTTGCTGCTATTTGGACAAAAAAAAAATAGGTAGACTTGGGAGAACAGTTTGAAATAAATTTAAATCCTGGTAAATACTTAAGGCCAAGGTAAGATAGGCAGTCCTGCAATTACAATGTCATTTTTGAAATGCAGCTTAGTGCATTTATGCCCTTCTTTACACTTTTGTTCAGATACAAAGCATTGATTACAGAAACATTATAGGAATTAAATCCGTATTTTCATCTCTCCAGCGCCTAGATAAGAAATATCTATTAGAAAATGAAGGAAAGGATAGAGAAAGAGAGAGAAAGAGAGAGAAAGAGAGAGAAAGAGAAAGAGAGAGAAAGGGAGAGAGAGAGAGAGAGAAAGAGAGAGAGAAAAAAGAAAGAGAGAAAGAGAGAGAGAGAGAAAGAAAGAAAGAGACAAAGACAGAGAGCGAAAGAAGGAGAGAAAGAGAGAAAAAGAGAAAGAGAGAGAAAGAGAGAGAGAAAGAGACAAAGAGAAAGAGAGAAAGAGAGAAAGAGAAAAAGAAAGAGAAAGAAAGAGAAAGAGAGAAGAAGAGAAAGAGAGAAAGAGAAAGAGAGAAAGAAAGAAAGAGAGGAAGAGAGAAAGAGAGAAAGAGAGGAAGAGAGAAAGAGAGGAAAAAAGAAAGAAAGAAAGAAAGAAAGAAAGAAAGAAAGAAAGAAAGAAAGAAAGAAAGAAAGAAAGAAAGAAAGAAAGAAAGAAAGAAAGAAAGAAAGAAAGAGAAAGAAAGAGAAAGAAAAAGAAAGAGAGAAAGAGGCAAAGAGAGAAACAAAGAAAGAAAGGAAGAAAAAGAAAATACTTTGCACATTAGGGTTTTCTTCCTTCCTGAATTTTTAGAAATGCATTGGGGGAAAAATAGTGCACATAATTAGGGATACTTTTCTCCATCTTGCAGGGCTACACCTGGCTCACTTAATAAACATGATGACACAGATCAACTCAGCAGATTGTGGTGCAGTCACTCAGGATTAGCACAAAGAACCTGCCAGTTTTGGGGAGCTGGGGATACTCAGTGCTACCTGGACGTGTAGGCAGATGTGGAGGAATCCTGCCCCTCTGAAACTCATTAGACTTTGTCATTAACCTGACCAAGGGTTCCAACCTCAAGTTTTGGAACTTTTTTTGCACAGGAGCCTGGTATTTCCTGAAAGAACATTGATGAATTTTGATAAAAAATGTCTCTACCATCACGGCTTTTCACTTAGTCATCTTGCAAAAGCTGACTTGTGACTCCAGTTTAAACAACACTGCAATCCCCCACCATCATTATTCACTTATTGGAGTGTCTGAAAACATTTCTTATGGTGACGCCTAATGTATAGTGCCTGTCTTTATAATTCTTTCATGTGAGTTCACTACAAGAGTTGGAGTAACTGGGAGGTAGATGTGAAGAGACAGGTGAGTACCCCAGCCTTGTACTGCAGCAGAGTTAATGAACTGTATCCTCTTGTCCACCTGACTGGTTTCTAGGGCCTGATGGCATTTTATCCTTAAATTTTCCTGTAGGGGCTGATTAGGGATGGATGTAAATAAGAGCTGGTCCTTACATCATAAAAAGTAAAAGTCAAAGGTTTTTACAAGGTCAAAAGTCCTTTCTGATTGGATCAATTGTTATCAAAAAGAAAATATACCACTTCAAATGAGTTACGAACAATAATATGAAATAAAAAGTGATCAGCAATATCTTCTTCTAACTCCATAAAATAAAAAAAAATTCTTCATTCCACCTATTCTAAAATTAAACAATTCCTCTGAATAAATCCTCCTTTGACCATTTTTTCATTCTTTTTCTTTCCTGCATCCTGGGTTTTTCTGCATCTCTCTGAAATGTTCCTGTTTTTAAGGAATGACCCAGTTCCACATTCTCTGGCATGTCCCATATATTTGTGGCAATTTTGCACTTACCTTTTTCCTTCTAAATGGCAATTTTATGTAGCAGCTCAAAGACACTGCAAGTCTCCTGCATGTACAGGGAACAGCAGTCAAGGTTTGTGTTGTCTTTCCTTACATTCATTCCTTCAAAACTTCAGTTCAGTACTTTCAACATTAATTTTAGCTTCCACTGATCAGAATAATATCTTGCTATGTATGAAATACTGTTTTAGAAATACGAATCTGGTTTCTTCATCTACACAGTATGAATTTACCAATCTCCCAGGCAACCTGTACTGCCAGGTATAGAAGTCCTGTATCTCCTATATGTAAGATCTGAAGTTGGAATGTAAAACTCGCTCTGAACTTGGAATATCCCCAAAGGTAGCCAGATCAGTCATTGGAAAAAGGAAAACTGTAGGAGGAAGGGGGACTATAAAAGGACAAAAAGGTATGTCAAGGGAGATAAAAATGACAGTAATTCTGGGTGGCACATAATGATTAACTACAGATTTACTAATAAACTGTAGGGACTGGGCTTGCATTCATTTACTTCATTTAGGGTAACCTGAGACCAAGGTCACATTCCTCAGCTGTGTATGAAGTCAGATGCAGTTCAAGAAGGACTGAAAGGCTGGGAGAGAACGTGAAAGATGCCTGCAGATGAGAGAGCTGGGGAGTACATCTAGTCTTTTGGATACTTTTATCAAAGTCTAAGCCTCCTTCAATACTTCTAGTTTAGAGTTTGGCATGGTAGACACCAGCCTCGTTTCCAAGGTCAGATGTGCAAATCCCTCCCCTATTACCCTTGTTTCCCATAACTTGAAAAATGCTAGTGGTTTTTTTTCAGTGTTTAAAATAAGCCATAAGAAAGGGCTAACAAGACATAAGACACACATGTGAGAAATAATGAATAAAAATTAAAAATATGGGAAAAAGAATTTTGCCTAACAGAATCCATAGGAGCTTAGAAGAGGGACTGAATGAACCATGTTTAAATTTGGCCACATTTGAATAAATCATTTGGCTAAAATATAACCGTTGACTTTTTTTTCTATTTCTGGTGTATATTGTAATTTTTAAAATACACTGTAGTTTTCAATGTCACTGATACTGACAACGGTCTGGGCAATTTCTGATGCCATTTAAACGAGTTCCTCTGTAAAATTTACCTCGTCCTTGAGCTTCTCAATTTTTTATTCTAGCTTTCCTTTCTGTCTTTTTGTGGGGGGTGGAAACTAATACTTACAGGTGGTTAAATATTTAGAAAGCCTGATTCTGGGATGTATGAAGCATATGAAGCCAATACAAGGGAAACAGTGGCAGTACGCTTAGCCTTGGCTTTAATATTCCTGTGATGTTAACTTGAGACCTGAGGCCACTTTCCCCTCTTGAGAAGTGTCAAAATACATCATTTATTAGTATAAAACAAAAAATAAATTCATTGCTAATTTTAAGAAAGAGATGACTCAATACTTTAGATGGTTAACAGAGAACAGCAGCTATACCTTGTTACCATGTACAGCATCCAACTTAAACACCATATCTAAACAAAAAGCCAAACATCGTGAGAAGTTTTAATTTTCTACATTCTTCAGTATATTTTTTCCCCTGATGCTGTGATACAAAATGGTCCCTCAGATGGTTTCTTTCATTGTTAGCATTAAATGGTGGACAGATTTGTGTCTCTCTAGGTTAGGTCATAGCCCACTTCCTTTGCCCTTCCCTTCCTCTCCTCCAAAATGTTGCCACTGATCTGTGTGTGTATGACACTGAAATATTCGTCCCCACTCAGTATATGCAGAGGTGGCAAAGAATGATAACAAAACATCTGCAAGGTGGGAGTGCTTCCAGAGATCCCTCTGCAGATGCTGAAAATCTCATGTTATTGCACCTACTAACAAAATACTTATCCTCTGACTGAGTAAAATAAACATTTATTAGTATCTTTACACTTATGATCTCCTGGTTTTATGCAATTTGCGAAGCAAAAAATAAAGCCTCTGGTTGAAATAGATTCACTCTTTCTTCTCTCATAATTTCTATTCTTTTTCTGTTCACTTACAGTGTTGCTCAGAGAACAGCCTGTATCTGTGGCCAAGTCTTTAATATAAGTTAAAATTATTCTCAAATGTCATTTAAGAAAGTCAGCAAAAGAGTCAGCAAAATAGGCTGGCCTAAAACGGATCCAAGACTGAATAAAATTATTTGTATCCTTTTTCTGGTAACCACTGAGCCACCAGGGCTGAGGATCCTTGCTCCCGCTCCTTATTTGCAGTTGCTAAAAAAACCCCATCAACTGCTACCTGTTCTGTATCAAGCATGCTGGCCTGGCAGACTAAAAGGAATTAGAAAAAAGGAAGTGTTTCTTCAGAAATTAGTCCATGATGCTATGTGCATGCAATGCAGCCCAGGAAAAAGAAGCAGTAAGATATTAATGATGGATCTTTTTACAGAAATACTTGAGAGCTTGGTGTATTATAAAATATATGCAAGCATTTGGTGCTTCATGGTTTATAATGCCCTGAAGCAAATTGCAAGCCATCAGCTCACAGACGATCTGGGAAGATCAGAACTTTCCGTTTGGGTTTTGATTAATCAAATATATTATGAAATCTTTGCTATGCCTTATTTTTCAGAAAGTCTGTTTTTGATATTAATATGTCTCTGCAGATTAGATACAGATTAGATACAGATCAGTTATTTCATAAAAATAATTCTCTTATCTTTTTTCTCTTGCACAAAATATTATGTTTTTAAAAATAAAAACCATCAGATAAATATTTAAACACAGATTTTCTTCATGTGGGTGTCTCTTCCATGCTATTTCACTTATAAGTCTTTTTACAAATGAGGAACTTTGAAATGTAGAACCTTTAATATTCTCTAACTTCTGAAACAATCACCAGAGGCCTGTAGACTGCTTCCTAGGAAGAGACATCCAGTTGTATTTCATTCAGCATCTTTATGGCTGTGTGTCACAAGCCTGAGTCTTAAACCACGAGTCTCATCCTATTAACCCAGTCATATAACCTTGAGCTAGCCAGACTTGCAGATAACAACAGTGCCTCTAACATGTATATCAGTCAGGGTGTGGGCTTTTTATCCTGTACAATTAATGTTTAAAAATACCTGCATTAAACAGACAAGCAGGCATATTTTGAATCAAAAACATCTAGAGTAAATTTTCTAGTGTTAGAACAGTAATGTCAGTTATTCTGCTAGTGTATTAAGGGTCTGTTGGTAATTATATCATAATCCTCATTCAGCCCTTTGGAAAGGACTAATGAACTTTTTTCTAATTTCTCTAAACAGGAGAAAATGGATGTTTTTATTTTATAAATGTGTGTATCAAAAAAGGCTATTGGAATGAGTGGTCCCAAGTACATTTCTGCTCTCTTGCTGTTCATGAGGGCTCAATATCTTATTTGTTTTAAACCAAAACATTTGTGTACAAATGACAGTTGAGATAAAAATGGACATTCAAGACTCAATATTTTTAGTTGAAGTAGGGCACAGCTTTCCAATTCAGAAAGCAGATTTCCTATGGAAGTGCAACATTTTCCAAGTAAAATGGTAAAGCTCCTAACCACAGAATGCAGAGGTCCAATCCTGTGAGCTGCTGAGCAGCCTGAGCTCTGGCTGGCAGGGACTCAGCACCTTTCAGGATCAAGTCCATAGCACATAAGCACTCCAGCTACTCTGATACCAGTGACCTTAAACGTTTTGGTCCACAGGGTCAATGATCCATGAACTAAGACAGATTTACGGTACACAAGTGACAGAAGTGGTTTAAGAAGAATAAGTAAAGAAGTTGTATCAGCCCTTACTTTGACTCTCCTTGCTCACAATGCATACTTTAAGCCCTGGGTTTACCTATCTACCTCATGTTCTGTTTTTTCCATGGAGACCTCTTCTATGTATTTGTAAAACTTCTCCACACCAAGAAATAAATTTTGCTGAGTAAACAGTCAGTACTTTGGTAACCAGGATAATTGCACTGACAGGTTTACAAAATCACTACTGCCCTCCCTGCTGTGTGAATATTCATAAGAGGCACATGAGGACATACATGTGGCCTGAGGCTCCTGGATCAGCTGTGTGCGATGTCCCATAGCTGTGCATGCAGAGATCAGCGACCCAGGGAGAGCCACTGGATGCCCCTGATTCCTGGCCTGCAAGCCTGGCATGTGGCCCAGAAAGCACTAGACATACTACTCTCTTCTTGGGCTACATTCTTCATTTGGATGTCCTGCATCTTAAAAGCTTTTTTAGTTTTATTTGGATTTAACCTTTTTTCCCCCCCAATTCTTCCCAACAGCCATTTTCTTTGTCTTTTTGTGAGCAGAGAGCTTCTTATGCAAATGGATTTTTTTTTGGGGGGGGGGTGGGGGGAACAGGGAGGGATTCCACTCCATCTCATGGGAGCATTCAAGAGAGTTTTCACACCTGGAGCTATCTGGTCACCTCTAATGCAAAGCTTGAATTCAGCAGCATTTCTCTGTTGGCACTTCCTTCCACTCTGAGCTCGCTCCCACTGACTGCTGAGAGCCCAGATGGGGCTTTGAGAGGGGGAGCTGCTCAGTGCAAAAGATGTTTGGCCTCCTCAACACTCCATTCCCCTCAGCACCAGCCTCCTTCTTCGCTCCCTACACATAAATACTGCACATGCATGCACACACATGCAGTGTCATATAAATGAGTGGATAGCCTGGGGGTAAATGACTGGTCCTAGAGCATTTTTTAAGATATGGTTGATAGTCTCCAGCATACACATTGTAAACCTGTGCTTATGCAGGCAACAAAAGTACAAATGCATATTGCTTTTCTGTGTTCTGAAAGAAAAGCAGATAATTTTGTGACAGAGTTGGCAGGCAGATAAACAGCCACAGTTTAAAAATACATAGGATGATAAATAGAGTTTCAGAAATGAACCATAGTTTATCTTGTTAATTCATACTGTGTCTGAGTAGTGATGAAAGAAACAGTGCCAGAACTCAAGGATATGATGAATAAGAAAGAGCAAAATGACAACCAAAGGCCCTGGTGACCAGAAAACAAGCTACAGTTTGCCCCCCGGAGAGAGGCAGTGATGGGTTGAACTTGCCATTAGAGGGAAGATTAAGTGTCCTTGGTTCCTCAGTTAGTTAATTATACACTCAAATCTTCCCAGTATATCACATAAGCCAGGCATTTTGCTTTTGAATATCTGTATACTGACTACTTGGATTGCTTATTGGTTATTTCTCTTGACAACTCAAACCTGAACATTAAATCCCATTGGCAACAACTATCTGTCAAGAGCAAGGAAAAAAAAAAAAAAAAAAAAAAAAGATTTGTGTATTTAGTTTTCATTATAGAAGTGCTTGTAGTTGAAAAAATATGTACCTGTCAAGTTTTCGACATCTCGCTGGGGATGCAAGCAATGCTGTTGTGATTTCAAAACCTGGCTGACAAATTCACGTTCCAGTAGTAAAGACAAATCAAGGGGGTTTTTTTCTCTTTTTTTTTTTTTCTTTTTTTTTTTTCCTCTTTTTGCTTTTTTCACCGCTTTGACAGTCATACATAACAATTTGAGACCTAAGTGGCACTTTGATGCACTATTCCATTATTAAGTGGTATAGTCACTATAGAATAGATGACGGGCCTGTACTCAAGACATTGTGAATTAAACAGCTTTCAACAATAGGGGAAATTGAATGGCCTAAAGAATTCTGAAACATAAAAAAATAATGATTAAAAATGTGTTTCAGAATCAGCAAGGCATATAATTTAAAATAAAGCCAGGTACTGAAATTCAAACTGAAGAAAACAAAGTATGTTTTAGAAGAATCTTCAAAGTTCAGAGGAAACATGAAATAATTAGCAAACATCACTAAACCCACAATTACAAATTTTAAATATGGCTCCTTGATGAACCTTAGAAAATTAACATGACGTAAAAAAATCCTACCTAAAATTCAAAACGTGAAGACATAAAGCCTCTTCTCCTCTGACTGTACTTTGTTAGTATATTAATTGACTAGTTTTGTAATGGCATTTCCCTGTGTCTAAAGGTAAAGTTTTCAGCTAAAGAAACATTGACTTAAAGTACTTAAATTAATTCTTTTGTCAATAGCTATACAGCTAATCAATATACCTGGAATTAAACAACAGTTTTTGGCCAGAAGGCATGCTAATCCCTGGTCTCTTTTTGTTGCAATTCATTAATCATTCAGCCCTTCCCAATTAAGATTTCCCTGTCTGAATCCGAAAGTTTGAGACACCAAACATCCCACCATGGCAAATAGATTTAAAGAAGCTCAAAGAAAGGTTTCCAAAAATTACTTATTTCCTGGGAAAATAAAAATTCAAAAGCTACATTGATAATAATTCATGCTATATTTTTAGCTAATAAAATGTAAGTAGATATTTTTTCCTATTAAGATAAAAACCAAAAATGTAATACTTGTTATACCCCAGAGCATAATTGGTCATATATTATCTTTTGTTTTTAAGATTATTAAAGGCTGAAAAATTACTTTTCAAACATTCATCCAGTGAGATTACTGTTAAAAAAGACACCAAGCAATGAAAATTCTATTAATCCACAAAGTTCCTAAAATATTTGCTACAATACTTATCTTTCTGCAGTCCTGCAAACTGTATCAAACTGATCGGTATCTCTGAATAGGACGTGGATTACAATTTCAGTGCTTAGTACTCCAAATCTTTTTTTTTTTTTTCGTTATTCTGCACAAGAAAGAAAAAATTGAATTATTCCTTTATCCTTTTCAGTTGATAATCCTACAAAGCACGTAAAGCCACATTAGGAATGTAGTGTACTTTGCAAGATGGCATAGGGTATGACTCATATCTGCAAACAAAGGCCCCCAAACCAAAGGAAAAACCCCAAACTTCCCAGTTTGGGTATGATATTTTAAAAGATAAAGGTGATTTGAACGAGTAACTGAAAAATATTTCATCAATATCCCACTTCTACATTCTGAGGCACTAAGGGAGGAAAAAAGAAATGTAATTATGAGAAATAAAATAAGGATTTTCTTAGTTACAATTCCTGGCCTTTCACTGATTGCAGTAAATTATAAATTATGCAGTCAATGTAGGCCAACAAAAGAAGACATCTTCAAATCTCAGTCAAAGGTAATTACTTAAGTCGGCTGAATGTTCTCTTTTCATAGAGTGTGATCTCTCTTTGACAGCTCACACTGACAGATGACCTTCTCAGCGACGTTCTTATCCTTCGGATCATGAGCAGTGTGCCTCTCTCCCTGAATATCTCTATATATTTGTGACACTAAGCTTTCAAATACAGCTATTGACAAATCAGAACATCAGTCTAAGTGCTGGTCTTCCTATCACTCACAATAAAGTAGCTATCACTTGTGGTGTTGTAGAGCAAGCACATCTCTGAAAAATGAGTTCTCACCAAGTGCTAATTTGACACAGCTCGCTTGCCTTCCCATAATTGCTCTGTCATTGTCAGTTGGCAGTTCGGGCTCATTCCTGGAAGCTGTGCCGTACAATTGGATACAATTACTCCCATTTACCACCACTATTATGCCACTGATGTTGCCCAGTTCGCATATTGACATGCCTCATTAAACCTGGATGCAGGCCATTAATGAACATTGTTAGCATTTCTCTTAAACTTTTTGCCTCTAATAAACAGTCAGTGTTCCATGAAGGAGCACTGCCATCCTTGTGATATGATATTTATTATCTTATGGGGGAAGGGGACTCTGCAAATGGAAACTATCCAGATGCTGTGAGAGAGATGTATGGTTAGATCAGTGGAGAATAGCCCTGATCAGGAGGACCTTTTCTATCAGGGGCATCCTGCCATTAACCAAGTGACCTCCCCTATCCAAGGGAAGACAGGAAGGATAAACAGGATAACCTGGGGGCGGCCCAGTCGCTGCAGGTTGCTCAAGGTTGTCCCGGCTCCCGCGGCTCCCCTCAGCCCCCTCCTACCCCCAGGTGGTGCTGCGGGATGCAGCAAAGAGCATTTTGCCCTGGGTCCTCAATCCATTATGTCCAGCTTCTCCGATGTGCATTTTTATTCAGAGATAATTATGTGTTGATCAGAGAAGTCAGCGGCTGTCACCCATATGGCAGGCACACCTGCAGTGTGACATAGGTGGTAACGATGGCATGCTCTTGAGCTGTCATGACAGGGACAGGGACTTTATTATGTATATGTCACCATTTCTCTTAGGAAAATTATCCTTTTCCGCACAATGACAATAATGAATCTTACAACATTTTCATAAACCCTGTTTCCAGGCCCTTTCCTTGACCTTCATTAAAACTCTGCCTGGCAAATTCTCTGCTCTATGAACAAAATGCAAACTTTCCCAGAAGATGCAACTGAGCTTTTGGAGTTTCTTTTTAACCACTTTTCACAAAGTGGCTGCTTGGACAGTCAGTGGCCCTGCCGAGCAGATCCTGCTCCTTCAAGGGCAATGACAGTGCATACAAAGTCTAGGATGAGGACTAACTAGCTTTTAAGTGCTAGAAATCTGTCTGGGACTTAAACCAAGTTTATAGGAGAATTTTTTCATCCGTGAGTGGTATAAATAACCCTTCTGTTCAACACAGAGTAGAATATTTTCAGTTGGAAGGGAACTACAGTAATCATCTAGTTCAACTGCCTGGCCACTTCAGGGGTGACAAAAAGTTAAAGCACATTACCAAGTACATTGTCCAAACGCCTCTTAAATACTAATGGGCTTGGGACATCCACCACTTCTCTAGGAAGCCCATTCCAGTGTAATATAATATAGAATTTTTCTATCCCAGAATTATTCTCCCTCTCTTCTTGGCTTTCTGTTCTTCATTCTTCACATATTTCCTTCTGCTGGTGGTTCATGGCAAAACAGAAAGTCTCTGTGGAACCGAAACCTAAAAAGAACACACAGAAAGACATTTTGTATCCAGGGAGAAGGAAGAAAAGGGAAAGAGAAGCGAGATTTTGCTATTTATCTCAGGCATCTGCAGAAGTTGTATCTAAGTATCAAAAGGAGAAACTGGAAAACTCCCATAATAATGTCTATTATTTAGGGGGATTCTTTTTTACTGCAGACTAATCTAATTACAGTGTTCTTGGTTAAAAATTAAAGATTGAGGTGGTAGAAAAAATGTAAAGAAAATTGATGTTGTCACTGCCTTTTTTACAGATAACTTTTTTTAAAAAAGGGTTTTAAAAGCTTCAAAAATTTGAATATGCAGTTTCAGTTGACATTCTTCAACTTTGGGTTATCTTTATACAGATACTTGTATGAAAGTACAAGTGTATAATATGCCTGCTTGCTGTGGTTGTGCTTAACATATTTCTCCCATTTTGATACATACAAATCTACTTTCTGCAATATTATTTCAATAGCAATAGAATACTTCAGAGTAGAAGTAATTTCTTACATGTGAATGCTGTCTAGGGAGAATTAAGGGACCAGGGAATTTAGCTTGAAATTTACATTTTAACTTTAAATGACTTTAGCAAAAGTTGCAAGCACAAAAAAGTGTAAAAATTTGGGACAGTTGCAAACTTGTGAACTTTCTTAGTCTGTTTTAAATGTAAATATTATACTGTTGAATGCGCTTGTGGGACATGTATATGAATTCTGGAATAACAAGCCCTTTGGTTCCACTGTGGTCTAAATAACCATGTAGAATGCTGAAGTATATCACAAAGTATCTGAAAACTTTAACTGAATAACCCAATTTTCTACTTAGTAACTTACTATTTTGTTCACATTGATTTGAATTATTTTCTCCATAATGACCGCAAATTACTCTGACATACGTTAGGGCTATGTGAATTTTAAGTTCTCAGCTGTATTTCCAAGCTACAATTTATAATTTATTTAATCAGTTGACTGCCACAATTACAAAAAATAATATCACGGTGTTATATTTGAAAATTGAAACATACTATATCTCAACAATCATTAAAGTCCCTACACTTCCTGTTCATATCCTGTTCTGTATCTGAAGAGGCTATAGAAATATTGCACTTCACTGGGGACAAACAAATGAGTATAACAGGCAAATGAAATTTCACTAAAATGAATAATTACCAGAGCTGAAACTGCTCAGGATACAAAAGTTAACTGTTCTGAAAAACAAAAAAGGACTTCTTAAACAATAGTGGTCAAATTTCCATTTATACCCAGAAACAGCACCACAAGTAGCCTAGTGGTATCCACCTGTGCCATGCAGCTCAACAGGACTGTCAAATGCATATACAGAGGATTTTCAGATCAGGTTAATGTGATACATAAAGCTTCTTGAGTATCTTGAATATTTTATGGATGCAATATTAAACATAGGCAGTTAAGCAATAATATAACAAAACTTAGTTGTTTTTTTGAGGTGGGAGTAGAATATTTGCAATCTGGAAGGTAGAGGTTCTACCATTGAGGTTCTATCAATCTGTCATGGATACAATTCTGTCTTTTCTGAATCTGGTCTCTGTTCTTCAGTCTTCATGAGAGGAAAACCCCACAATTATCTGTCATGGACTAGAATGTCACACAGGAATCAGACAATACCATGCTGGCAAGAGATCTCAAGGCAAAATCTACAGTGAGGTAAGACTGAATGATCAAAAAAAAAAATTCAATACCATATTTTTCTTCTCTTCCTGTCTGAACAGGAATAGAAATAGTATGGAATGTATGGAATAGTATGGAACAGGAATGTATGACATGACACGAACCATATGAGTTACGGGGTCATATCCTGCATGTAGAAGAGCATGACACGAGTAATGCAAGAGTACTTCTGCTTTTACTGTGAGCCACACATTGTCTACATCCTGAGCACATATGCACTGAGCAAAATATATCGAAGCACCTCAGAAGTTCAGAGCATAAAATGAAAAGAGTAAAATCCATCAAAGAAACCATTACTGCCTTTGATTCTTGAAATGGTAAGTAATTTCTTGAGGTTCTACACAGTAAATCTAAATAAGAAACCACTGGGTATATATTTTGATATGAATGATGTTCTATGACAGTAGCAGGATAACTTTTTCTAAATAGCTGATGAAATTTTACATTTATCATATTCCATGTATTCATTCATTAAGTTGCAGGAGACTAATATGATGGCAAAAGTAAAAGTAAATGAGTGAAAGCTTTTTTATAAACTAGTGTCTCACATTATTTTTCTCACATTATTTGCTGGGTTTTTTAAAAAAGTTTATCTGGCATCAGTAGCAGCTCCAAACAGTTTAACATTACAGAGTAAGGTGAATAAAAGTGAGGTTGAAGGCTTAAGGAAATACAGTCTGTAAATTAGTACCGATTGGCCTAACAGGAAGTACGGAATTAAATTATTTAAAAAATACTAACATGCTATGACTACGCTTTCTGGTGTCAGAGTGAGAAGGCTAGCATAAGCTATAGTGCTATTGAGATATTTCTGACAAAAATCAACATCAGAACTGAAAAACCATCAGGAGCTACATGTACCTTCTTCCAGATTCTTTCTGTTGTTGGATCCACCCAGGTAGTCTCTTGTTTCTTTTTCAGAAAAAGTTTGTCCAGGGACAGCAATTCTCCCAACTTATGTGTTGCACAATCCATTAGGAACTTCTAAATTGGACAAGAGGAAGGCTGGGGGAAAACACATTGGTCAGTTACCACAGGAAAGAGAAAAGAAATGCTCCTAGAATTGTCCTTGAGAAACAAATGCAGGGAGAACCAGGGTCCCATTTTGGGGTCAAGCTGCTATAACATGACAGTGGATGCCAAAATTAATTAGCAAAGTTTTGATACTTAATTCAACAGCTGCTTTAAGCTGCTATAGGGGTAGGGTTTCAGAACAGTGCAAGCTTATGATTAGAGGGAACAAATCACAGAGTTCTGTGAATTTGTGTAATTATAACTCTACATGTTCTGGGTTTGCTTTTCTACTCCTCCAGATCCAGCAGAAATGTATTCCCAAAAGAAGGAAGTTTACCAGAACAAGCTGTACACTATGCAGTCGCTTCATTTGGCAGACCAATGTGACAAACCTAATCCTCATTTCAATTCTCCTTCAGGTGGTTGAATGTTATGGGGATGATCTCAGCATAACCTTTAGGATAGGCAAGGCTAGGCTGGGTTAGGGTAGGAATTTTATACACAAGGATTTGGTAAAGCCCAGTAGAAACCATTTTGAAGGATTGGAATGACAGTGATGGGTGAGGGAGAAACTGGCTAAAGGAAAGATTTTCAGCAGATGTGCAAAGAGTTTCTACATGGAAAGACAGACTATATTTGCACTGTAAAGGGGAGGTACATACAAATAATGGCTGTATGCATATGTCTAAAGAAATGAGATGGGCTGAAGGGGGACTTGGATGGCCTGGACTGGCAGTTTTTGGGAGCAGAGGGCTTGGAAAATTTAGCTCTTTTTTGGTGGAAAGAATGAATATGTGAGGAAAAGAAAATGTCTGCCAGCAAGGGGTTGTAGACTGAGTGATAGAAACTTATAAGAGTGCATATAATATGGTAAGGAAGAGGGGGAAGATGAAGAAGCAGGGAAAGATAACAGAAATGAAAATCAGAGGAAGTAAAAAGGAAAGTTTTGATCCACCCCTCTTGTTACTTTAAAGTTGATTCTCATTCTCCATTGTGCCTGGGAAAAGCTGATGGATCAAGACCATTTTTTTCTTTCTCATTCATCATACATCTCTGGAATTTACACTTAATCCCCACACTTTATGGAAAGGAAAATACTATAAAAATTGCAATAGATGGATTGACAAGGGTTGTTCCAGATTTTGCCTTTGAAATCTAGGTAGATTTTATTAGAATGGTGGATGACAAGCTAGGGAATGTTTGTGAATCTACCACTTAAGTGAAGCACCATCTGCCAGACTTCACACATAGCACTGACCTCAGAATCTCACTCACCTTTACTGAGTGGTACTACTTGAACTGTCAGAGCAAAAATGTGACAATATAAAGTGTCAATAATATGAAGAAAATCCCCCAGTATCAATCAATAAAATATAACCTGAAATACTCATTTAGACAGTTTTCTATTGGCAGACAAAAAGTGTATATGTTAGTTTTTATTAACTTTATAAAACTTCAGGGGGAAAAGAGCCCATAAAATCGGTGGATGAATATTGTCTTATGGTGAGAAATATTTCCTCAGAGAAGTTAATGTTTTTTGTCCTGGTTTTCATGTGTTTTCATGGGGCTATTACTTGTGTTAAATAAATAATATTTGCATACAAGGATATTAGTGTGCATGTAGTGCATATTTGCATATCATAAATACAGTTGTGTCTTTCACCATGCTTTATAATTTTAGTAAATTTCTTCTAATACAACATAGATACCCCATGTATGAGCACCCCAAGGCCACCAGGAGGATCAATTGACCTATGTGCACATGAATTCACAGCATCTCTCTGCAAGAATACGCACCTAGGACAGTTCTCTCAAAGAATGAAATGTATTTCACTTTTTCACAGGGGCTGAAAGAAGTTTAGGAACTTTACATCCAATGAGTCTTTAATGAAAAATCAGAGAAAGGGTCACAGTCTCTGTTCAGCCTTTTGGTACTTTTTCCGGTGTGATATCTTTATAGTCATGGCCCAAATTTTACTTGTGTGGTAGTTGTGGTTTTAATTTATACTGTTAATGGCAAGACTTGAGGGCCTTGAATTTTTTAAAGCTGGAGATTTTGAGAAAAAGAAACACAACCCAACACATCAGGGAGGGGGTTTTAAGCATAAAAACATTGTTTATTTTTATCTTTTTGAAAGAGTGCAAAACTGAAATCTGAGATATATTGCAGGAGGTAGATCAGGGAAACATTCTATCCAAATTCGGTAACTTTACCACCTGTTTCAATGATTGGAAAGAAGGGTCACGTGCTTATAGTTTGACAATACAGCAAGTCATTTATTAATCTGATCTTTAATATATTGTGAGAAATAAATGTACTGTAACAGCCATATGAAGGGATTATTTTACATATTAAAATCAGAGTATACTGAAACACAGAATTAGCTGAGCTCGAAGGGACCCACAAGGATTATTGAGTCCAGCTCCTGTCCCTTCACAGAACACCCCAAGGGTCATATAATGTCCCTGAGAGAATTGTCCAAATGCTTCTCGAACTCTGTCAGGCTTGGTTCTGTGACCACTTCCCTGGGACCCCTGTTCCAATGCACAAACACCCTCTGGGGGAAGAATCTTTTTTCAAATATCAACATAAACCCCCCCAACACAACTTCAGGCCATTCCCTCGAGTCCTGTCACTGGTCACCAAAGAGAAGACATCAATACCTGTCCCCCCACTTCCCTTCACAAGGAAGTTGTAGACTGTGATTTTTAAAAGAACATCAGCAGTAAATTAATGTCCTAATTTTACAGCCTTACCCAGAAATGTAGGTCACACTAAGGGCATCAAGACTTTGTGAAGCCATAGGATCAGGACAAATTGGTGGAGAAATATTCGTTTACACTGGCTGATTAGTCAGATCAAAACTGAAAAAACAGAAAGAGTTGACAAAGTTTCCAAGTGTGATTCTGAGCAATGCTGCTTCATCATGACATGGAGACACATATAGGAGTACCTGAGATAAGATGGATTTGGATTGGAGATCCAAATAGGAGAATGTGCAAGGTTGTGCTGGTTTCCAGCTGCATGCCAGATGCAGGACGTCAGAATTTACGTGGCTGTGGCCATCCTGCATGCAGCCCTAAGCTGGCTCATATCCAGCAATGAGCCATTCTGACCCATACCTTTCCAGTCCTGTGGGTTCTCTCTGGAAGGACACTTGGAGGGTCTGTACAACACAGGAGTTTGGTGGTTCCTCCGTGCATGACCTCACTGCAGTTTCACTGCCTCAAAGACAGAGATAGCGGGAACCCACACGAGTCTTTCTGTTAACCTCTCTGTGCTTCAGACTCACCTTCAGTGACTATGGAGGGATTGCTCTGCAGTTTTCCTCAACAGTAAAAAAAAAGAAATAAAATCCCCAGATAACTTAACTTCGGCAGCATGGCAATCTGATCTCCACATTGCCTTACTACATGGAATAATTTTACTAGATATTTTTCATATATGTGCAAGTATATATCAATTAATTTATTTTCATGTAGAGTTAGAAATCTGACTTGTTGATGTGTTTTATAAATTGTTTCCTTTGCAATTTAGTGTACTCATGGATTTATTTCCAAACAGAATTCAGAAGCTTGTTTTCAAAGACTGTAATTTTGTTGCAAAGATGGTTTGTTCTGCAATGAATAACTGCAACTACCACCAATATCTATTTAAAAATATCCAACCTAAAGAAATGGACTCATGCATTTTTGTTTCCAAGCAAAAAAATGTTTTGCTAAAGGTAGCAGTAATACTGCATTATTTATTACATGTATGCTGTCATACTTGACGAGACTCTAACCCTTTGGATATATTACAAATTAAATGAACTCTGTTGAAGAAAAAAATAAAACAGTAAATGAAGACTCTTGGAGCCTGAAGCCATGAGATGTTCATCAGCAAAGTCTGAGTCAACAGTTTCCTAGTTAACTTTCAGAAGCATAGTGTCCTTCTAGGTGTACGTACCCTGCTGATCTTAAACAGAGCCCCTATTCATGAGCAAAATAACTGCACAGGACAGGGAAGTTTCTGCTGCATTTGGATTTCAATACAGGAATGCTGCTATCTGATGATAAATGTAATAGAAGTTCTTTGTTTCTGCAAAGACTGCAAATTATGAAGGGCTCTGTTACTGATCTGCTCAGTGTTATTGTTTAGAGACCTAAAAAGTACCTTGACTAGTCTTTAATGGCTTCTGTATTTACATTTCCCTGCAGATTTATTTAGTTGGCAGTTGTGGACATTTGTGCCTGATGCTGCATAATTTTTGTTTTTCTGACATAAACCACCCTGCTTATTTTTGTGAAACAAGTGCTCATTGTCTGAGTCTCCTGAATGAAACATTTACTTTATGACGTCAGCCTGCGAGATTGCCTTACTCAGAGAGATCAGAGACAGTACAAAATGAAGGATGGCCATTTGGGTTTCCCACCAGTCTAGCAGCCCAAAATGCTTTTCAGTTGCCAGAGACCTATCCTAATTCTCCATGGACTAAATTATATACCTTATAGAGGGACTAAGTAGTAAAAACTCAAGCCTATAGATTAAAAAGTTATTCTTGGAAATGACGCAATGGTAGTAATGAGGACATAGCCCCCAGTCTGTGCATGGATGGTAATCATGGATACGGCTCTCCTTCAGCTGAATGATTAGACTCCCAAACCACTGTCATCTACAACCTGTTTTAATGGCAATTTAAGAATTCCTCTGATTTTTTCCAGTTCCTGCTGCCCCTCCAGAAGCCATAGGACTCTTATCAGACTTGTTCTGCTCCTGCTACCTCCACATGGGTGTTTCAGATGCGCTGTAACACCTATGCATAGTTTCTCTGAAGCTGAACTAACAACTTAAACACCCACTCAGTATCAGAGGAAAGAAACAGGTACCAATGCTGTTTCCCATTGTCTTATTACATACACCTAATGTAGGACAGTTGAACAGCACTCTGAGAGAACTTTAATTTCCATTGATTTCATTGGGAATGATCTGGTTGACAGGAGAGTCCCACACCCTATTTCTAACACTCTCCTAAAAGATGTTACCACTACTGAAAATACCTACACCACAACCAACACTCTTCGTTTTAGAAGCCTTGACTTCTGTTACATCATGACTCCTTTCAGGTTTCAAAAAGAGTGATGGTAATACTGGTCTCAGGCCTAAACTATGTGGTGTATAATCAATGCATTTTCCAAATTTTCACTTAATAAATATCCCAGCACTTCTCTGACACAGAAGACTACATATATTACTTTTATTTTTGTGTTAATCAATAGCAATTGCAAGGGTATATTCCACATTCCATTAATTTTTGCAGACTTTTTTTGTGCATTGATCTGTAGCAGAAAAAGACAGAGTCCTTTTTGTCTAGCCCACCAAGTGCTATTAATATATTTTTCTAACAATACCCTTACTGTACATTAGTGTTTCATACTTCTCCACTCACAAGAAGGCAGTGACCAGCACTCTGGTTTGACAAACCAGATAACTGGGATGTCACAAAAAGTCTCAGAGTTCGGAGCGGCTCCTACATTTTTTTATGATAGGCTGAAATGTAAACCACTTTATACTACATTTCAAAAACATCTGCCAGTTATATGTGTTTGACTAAGCTGTCTTCAAGTACTGTTTCGGACTTAGATCAACATTCCCCTTGTGGGGCAGAAATTTCAGCACCTCATTGCTATCTTCTGAGCAGCTGCAAACCACAGAACAAATGTACATTGTTTCCTCCTCTGGAGAGCCATCTGCCTGATGGATAATAGCTCATGTCTGCTACTTCTCAGCCTGGTGGCCAAAACCTATGCTATGAGTTGGAAGATGTTATCTTCATAACCCAAAGAAAAGTTAAGCAGAAGAAAGAAATGTACTCACAATTTGACCATATTAAAATTTGTACATATCAAGAGCTAGAACAGAATTTCCTAGTATCTCCTGTTCTGATATTTCACTAATTTTAGATGTTTGATATGAATGTCAGTTTAATCTTGGTTTTGAAATTATGTATGTGTGGATGTGAAGCTCCCACTCAAAACACTTTTGGGCCTGCAAAACTTACCAGTTACTACTGCCCTGAATATTTCTGAGCTATGTTTGTAGTTATTGCACATATTTGCTCAACATTTTGTTAAATTGTCCAGCCTAAGATTTGTATTTCTCTCTGTAAGTTACAGAGCACTCAACACATCTAAACTGTAAAACATCAAAAGGTCTCCAATATAAGCAATCTATAAGCAATGTGAATGAAAATAATTGTTTCATGGCAATGAATTTTATTTTCCAAAATAATATGAACATAATCAACAATAAATATCTTGTTACCATAATGCTTTAATTCTATTCTATTATTTTTTCCAAGTCCAAAATTTGTTATGACTCTAGTAGTGTGCAGTACTGTGTCTCTGGATGGGAGTTGTATTATTTTAACAATATTCATAAGTACTTATTATGCAATCACGGTGGATCAAATAGTTTTTGAATAAATAATTCTCTCTTTGTGCAACAGTTAGAAAAAATAAAGATTGTTGTTGTGAGTGGAGACTTGGGATGTTCCCATAGTGTAAGTATAGAACACCATTATTGATGGTGTTGTCAAACTGAAGTGGAAAGAAAGACACCTTTCTTCTCCATAAATTGTTCCAATTAAAAACACAATGAGGCTGTATTTTACTAATACTCTGTTAGTTCAAAAGGTTTTCAGATTTCTCAGTGCCAGATACAAAGAACTTCATGCCAGAGAGATTTTTAAGTTGGAGTCTTACAGTAAGTGTCAAGTTAACATCTTTGTAATGATGAACTAATGGGCAGTAAAAGCATTGCAATTCCAATATGTAGAGAACCTTGTGTTTAAAGGCACAGATTCAGTGAGAATGGTTCTGTGACCTTTCTGGTACCAGTAAAGGTTGGGTTCAGTGCAGGCAACATCCAATCAGTCTTTCAAGGTTAACTACACATGCCAAGCTGGGAAATGAAACAATTACTAACAAATTTTATGGGTATATTCTGTCAAATTTAAAAGGCAATAAGAAGTGTAAATTAAAATTTGCCTGAGGAAAGTACCCAAAAATAAAAAAAAAGAAATTAGGAAATTTGGGGTGGTTTGTTGTTGTTGTTGTTGGGGTTTTTTTTTGTTTTGTTTTGTTTTCTTCCTCCTTATGTTGTCATTCTGACTAGGCACTGAAAATATTGGTGGAACTAAGGAAAGTATGTGGGAGACACCACATACTGTTGGAGAGAAAACCCACAATGTGGAGGGCAGGAGTTCTCAGGAAGGATGACATCAGTCATCACCTGGGCAACAGTGACACAGTGAGCCTGAATGATTAATTATATTGCAATTAAGTTTTAATTAGCTTTACCCTACTTTCCTTAGTTTAGAAAGTTAAATAAGCTTCAATTTATGGTATTCAATAAACCAATGATCAGAGTCTAGAATTCTGCACTAATTAAAGTGAGCAATATGGCAACACTGTGTGCAAAATGTAAAGAAGTGTTTCTTTGTAACTGAAGTAGTTTCTTATATTTTGTACCACTTTTACATTTTTAAACTTCTTCCAATTAATGGCAGTACATTGAAGTCTCAAAAAATATTTTATCCTAATCTTGCATATTTCAGGCAAAACTGCAAAAGTATTTTTTCATATAATTAAATAATTTCTCAAAATTACAAGCGCCATGTAACTGGAAACACACTCAAAGAAATAATAAGAGCCAGAGCAGGAAGCTGAACAGAGCAGATCTAAGTTGTTGTTTAAAAGGTTCGGATTGGGAGTAGAAATATCTGACACAGGAAAAATACATTTCTGTATGTTCATGGCCTGATTCTCAGCCAGTGAATTTCACCCAGTGGATTCTTTGAAATATTTCAAAACTGTGTTTCCATGTGGTAGCAAAATGCTTAACTCTAAAATTTATATCTTGTCATTTTGGAGCAAGCAGAATTTTGCCATTGGCTTCAACTCTAGGTGGACATAGATACAAGCTATTACAACATGATTTTTTTCCACTTTGAAAAAATTGTTTTTATTAGAAATCAAATTTCTTTAACAAAATGTATTCCATTTTGAAAATGTCACTGAATAACTGTATACAGGCTGTAGCTCCCAAAGAGAAATTGGCACCAGCCTCTAGCCTGCAATCAAGATTAGCACTCTGCTTTGGCTTTCCTGAAAAGGCTCCCCATCTCCAAATTTGTGAGTGTGTTTGAAATCTCTCTTTATTTTGGCGGCTTTTTTTTTTTTTGCCTCAAAATATCAAGTAAATGCAAATAAAAATAAATTCTTAGGTAAGAGAATTCTTGTTTTCAAGACAGCTATTCCATCTACATGTCTGCAGACCATCATCGTAGCCACCTGACTTTATGATAAGTAGGGGTCTGGCTGTCCAGTCATGCCTGTGAAAGGGGAAAGCTCTGCTATATCTGCTTTGTAACTGATGACTGAAGGAAGCCCTTTTCTTTTCTCTACTGATTTTCCTAGTTCATCAGTGTGCCAGAGCAGCACCTTGTTGCTCCAGTTATCTACAACAAATCAACACTGCTGTATGCCTGGATTTCTCTGTTCTTCCTATCTGCCTGTTATATGGTCCCCTCTGCAGGCATCATTATAATTAAATTATATAGCATGTTTCCTATGCCTAGGCAAAATAAACAATCTTCTCATCTCAAATCCAACTAAGAGAGAGATAGAAGAAGTTTAAGCAAAGAAGAGAGTATTAAAAAGTGTGGAAGGCAATTGGTCAAGTCAGAGTAATTCAGAGAGAAAAAACATCTCATTTAAAACCGGCAATTGGAACAGAAGGAAAACATATTTACTTCTGTAGAGTATGAGCTGACCCATAGCAGAAGATGTTTTTCAGCCAGAAGATGTTGTTCAGCCAGAAGGTGGAACACAGACATAGTGGAGAGAAAGAGAAATTCTTGCTGATGTCAAAGTCCTCGGGTTTTTTTTCACTAGCAGGGAAAAAAGATGGCAGTGATATGTGGAAAAAAAAAAACCCCAAAACCACAAGTTGTTGATGCCCTGCTGCTTATTATTTCAACATATTCACTTACTATCAGCTAATTGAGGAAGGGAAAAATCACACAATTCGACAAGTGAAAGATAAAAGTTCAACACGACATCTATTCAATTATGACTTTTGCAACAAAATAAAATAGCAAATGCACTTAGGTAACTTTTTTTTAAAAATTAAAACATTATTGAAAACTGTTCCCTTTATACATGGTTAGCTGTATATTCCTTTGTCTCTCTAGGGATATCAATTGAATTTCAATTTATCAGCTCTGCATTTCTTTTTGTATTACTCTGATGTATAGATTAACCTGTCAGACTTAACCCCAAGTCTGTGACCTCTACTCTCCGTTAGGTACTTCAGGATTTTTTTCTGCAATGGCATCTGCACAAAACTTGTGGTGGAGAGGTTGTGGTGGAGTTAGGGAGAGCTAATTATAATTAATTAATCAATTTATTAATGCTTTGGAACATTCAAGTTCTATGATGTCTCTCTAAGTAGCTTCATTATCTTATTCTCATTACCTTCCTCTTGTCTATTCCCTTCTTTATTTTTGTGTTAGATCTGTTTGCTGCATCTAGTTTCAAATTAGATTCTTCAGGGCAGGGACGATGTCAGACCTTGTTTGTACAGTAGCCAGTGTGTTTAGGCCTTATCTTGACTGGAGCTTTTGGATACAACTGTAATTAATTATCATTTACAGCTGAGACACAGGAATGTTAAATGCCTTGTTCGGGGTGTCAAAGCAAGTCAGCAGCACAGCTGCAAATGAAACCCAGATGGCATCTTTCTTTACTCCAATTGCAAGACCACTCCTTGTTCTGAGGGACTTCTGCACTGGAATAAATGTTCTAAAATATTACAAAATATTCCTGAGAAGAAGAATGGTGGGTTTTGTTTTTTGTTTTTTTTTTTTTTTAATTTCCACAGTCTTCTCGAAGAAAAATACTTCAGATACCTCTTATGTTAAAACACAGATCTTCCTTTAGTCTATAATTACAGAAGCCTCTGGTTACCATAAAATAACTTCTTGCCTATTCTCAATAAAATCTCTTTGTTTTATTCTATCCAAAAACTTTTCATTATGGTGTGGGGATACAAAAGATTCAGAAGATCAAGATAATATGACATAACAATTCGGCCCTGCAGAGGGGACTGGCATTTGCTGGGGTAGAGGTGTTGCACTGTAGGGGCATCACAGGTAGGAGTGGCTACTCTCAGAGGTACCTTTGCAACATTTAGGACTACAAACACTCATACAGGACATGCCTAATTCAGGAACTTATTCTTGTCTGTTAGCAGTTTAGTTCTACACATTCGAGAACTTAAAACCACGTAAGATGATAACTATTTAGCCAAAGATAGAAATCCTTCATATTTCAACTTTGAATTCACTGAGTTATGTAGTTTAATCAATTCAGCTGCAGCCTTTCTAAATCATGAGCTACAGCCTGCCATAATCAGATCTTTCCTATTGTTTCTACCATCAACAAGAAGCTTGAGAGAGTGACATGGCTAATGTTCTTACTAATTAGTTGGAAGGAGACAGACTTGTCAAAGGCTTAACAACAAATAAGAATATACATGAAAATTACTGAGTGTATGTGCATCCTCATGAGTGACTGTCATGTAGTGTGATTTTTTGGGGATGGGGCAAAAATATTCTCTGATCAAGCCAGTTCTGGAAAAGAAACATTATATAAAACAAGGCTTTCAAGTCAGTTTTAGGAAAACCATAAAGACTTTAAAAGAATTTTTAAGTATCTGTGGATCTTAGATTATAAAACAATCAAGAAACTATATAAACCATCCTGAAATATGTGAATAAAATTAATTCTGCATCTAAACTTCAGATACAGAGATTATATGATTATATCTAACACCTACGCTGGCAATGAAAGAAATGCACACATTCAAACCTGCATTTGAAAAAAAAAAAAAAAAACCAAAAAAAACCAACCAAACAAAAAAAACAACCAAAAAAACCCCCTTTCTTAGTAATTTGCAGATATCTAAATTTGCCAGGTGTTTCCTTCAGTGTTTCAAAGCTCCCTGGATTCCAGTGTTTCTCCAGTGGGCATGCCCAGGGCACTCTGCCCTGCAACTGGGAAGCTCCTGCCTCTCTAAATGTTGCTCTACTTTATTCAGCATGACATATCCCAGTGCTGTCACACCCGAAAGTTCAATGTGTACGAAAGACATCTAAGGCTGTGGCTACACAAGTCTTTTAGACCCAAATGAGAGTGCTTTTTTGAATATGACAATTATCCTGATACAGCACACTTTGTTTGGCATCATGGGTTGGCTTTGAAGCATGTGAATTTCATTCCATTCAAATGAAAATAAGTTGGCATATATGGTCTAGGAGTGCACCAATATTTAGGCATCTGAAGTTAAAGGAAAAAAATGGTTTGTAACCTACAGTTTACTCTCAGTTTACAGTTTACTTACATTTGAGTCTTCCCACTTGAATGCTGAGATCTGCCAAGCATGACTTATTTGATCCTAATCTGACTCTCCTGATATTCTCTGACATGGGAGACTGCTAAAAAAATCTACTTTTCCAAACAAAAGTGCTACTGACTGTATCCTATATATTGAGAACTTGTTCTGCTTTGGTTTTCTGTTTGAGGTTTGTTTTTCCTATGATAACTGAGGGAACTTATTTCAGAAATTAGAGTATCTACTTCTATGTTTTAGCTAACTAATCACAGGAATAATATTCTTCTAGGCAGATTGTCTTCCTGAAACCAGAAGGAATTTACCCTGGCTACATCATGACAATGAAAACATTTCTAGCACCAAACAATGAATTTCTGCTGAAAAAATCATGTCTGTCCAATACTCAGCCCTGTTGAACAGACCCCACAGCTTGACACAGATTTTTGGCTCCAGTGCTAGAAACCACCACGTCTCTCTGCTTTCTCAGTATTGTCTCTCTCCTTGCTCCAGTATCACAAGGCCATTTCATATATAAATATATTTTGTTTTTTCTGGTTCCTTAGATAATCTCTACTTGCAGAATCTCAAACTCAAGCCTACTTTTCTTTTACAGATCACAGTCTTCTACTAATATTCTGCTAAACATATTCAGTATTATTTTTGGGTCATTTTCTTTATCCTTCTTATTTCTCTAGGTTGTGGCTACTTACATCCCCTCTTTATAATCTTTCTTTGAAGGTATTTATAGACTCATATCATGTCCTGCATTAATCTTTCCTATTCTCAAGTATATAAAATAAGAAGCCTCATCTCTTCAGTTAGATCTTTTTGTCCAGTGTGGAGCTCTTTTTTTTTCCACTGCCATTTGTTTACATTTCGCATGTAAATTTATTTGTTTTTATATAAAAATTTCTGTGAAATTTACTCGTGTTGAGTTGACCTTGGCTAGATGCCAAGTGCCCAGCACAGCCCCTCTTTTACTCCCCTCCTCAATTGAACAGGGGAGAAAAAATACAGTGAAAGGTTCATGGGTCAGAATAAGGATAGGGAGACATCATACATCAATTACAACTCTAGTAAAAAGGGGCAAAATAGATTTGATTGGGAAAACAAATTGAATTTTTCACCAATCAAATCAGAGCAGGATAATAAGAAATAGAAACAAATCCTGAAGCACTTCCTCCCCACCTTTCCCTACTTCTCAAGGCTCAACTTCAAATCCAATGTTCTCAACCTCCTCATGGCCTCTCAGCCCAGGGGACTGGGAACAGGAGTGGCAGCCTGTTTATCACACATTGTATCTGCCATTGCTTCCTCCTCAGGGGGAGGACCCTTCACACTCTTCCCCTATTGTTTCTCCCACCAGAGATAGTCCTTCATGAATCTTTAGTTTTGTGTGTACTGATCCACTATGGGTCCCTTCCACAGGGTGAAGTCCTTCAGTAACCAACCACTGCAGTGTGGGTTCCTCCACGTGACCACAGGTCCTGGCAGGAGCCTGCTCCAGCATGGGCTTCTCACAGGGTCACAGCCTGCTTCAGGTATCCACCCTCTCCAGCATGGGGTCTCCCACAGGCTGCAGACGGATCTCTGCTCCCCCATGGATCTCCATGGGTTGCAAGGGGAGATCTTTCTTCGTCAGAGTCTTCACCATGGGCTGCCTGGTAAATCTGCTCTCCCTCCTTTTCCATGGTCTGCAAAGTTGTTTCTCTCACATAGTCTCACTCACTCCTCTCTTCCTGCTGTTGCTGTGCAGGTTTTTTTCCCCCTCATCTTTCTCATCTCTGTTATCCCAGAGGTGCTACCACTGTCACTGCTGGGATTAGCCTCTGCCAGTGGTGGGTCTGTCTTGGAGGTGGCTGGCATTGACTCCATCAGACTTGTGGAAAGCCTCTGGCAGCTTCTCACAGATCTATCCTTACAGCCCCCCTTCTACCAAAACCTGCCATGCAAACCCAATACACCTTTCAACCTTTAAAAAAAAAAGATTAAATAATTTTGAATCTCAGTATAGCTAACATTCCATCTCTCAGGCTAATCCTTATCTGAAAGACCACAGAGAGAGGGAATACCAAGATAGTATTTATATAATTCTCCTTTCAATCCTTAAGTGATTTCCAGAAAGTTATAAACAGGTAAATCTGTCCATAGATTATGGTAATTTGGGTCTAGTATTTTTTACCTGTATTTCTGAGGAATGGATATTATTCAATCAGGTTCCACATGTCTGCACTCCTTTGTCTGTCTGCTCCTCTCCAGTAATTCTCTAATCTGCTGGCAATTTTAGTTTCAGACACATGTGAGAGAGGAGTAGAATCGTGGTAATTATGTTATTTCTTTAAGATTGATGAAAACAAGTGATTGGGTAGAAAAGACGGAGAAATTTACTAACTTTATCTTTACAAAGAAGAGAGCTTTACAGTAAGATAGCACAGTTTTATTAGACATCAGAGAGTCTAGTTTGCATTGGTGGTTTCTGTCTCACACAGTTTCCCTCATATTTGATAATGTAAACCCCTTAAACGAAGTTTTCCCAATGCCTAATTTCCTTAACTGCAGCTGCTCCCTGTGGATTCTCTATGCTGTAAAAATGTAAAAGGGCATGAGTTTATTCTGCAATCTAGTATAATTCAGTTAAGAATTATCAGTCAAGCACAAGACACAAATGTATTTGCAATCAAGCTATTTATTATTTCTTGTGATGCTTGTTGTGTATATTTGTCACTCTTGTTCTTTTTTGGATTTGCTCTTTTTCGGATAGCTGTCATCTACCCCTTTTTTTTTTGTAGTCTGATTGGTAATTATATTGACTCTACCCTCAAATGAAACTTTGTTTCAGACATATTGTCCCCACATTTTACTGTTGTGCTGACATTTGGAACAGATGTCAACTATTTCCTCCTGTTTGATATCATGTCTGTTCCAGCTCCCCGGTTCATGCCCCACTCGCTCCACACTAATTAACACAAGAAATGGAAGAGGTGTTTGCTCTGTAAAGAAGTTGAACAATTCTACTTTGAACCCGATTTTTACTCACCTTTGTCCCTTAGCTTCCAGCTTTGGGTGTGTTATATATGATGTAAACCCTGGTTGCAAGTATGTACATTTCCTCCCTGTTTTGTGTGGAAATCATTTTTTTGCATGGTAGAAACTGTAACAGAGCTAAACACCCAAAATATCTACACTACATGGCAAATAGGATTGCTGAAAATTTGCGTGTTTGGAGCTAGATTGGCTGATGAAAGTAACTCAAGAGATGAGTTTGGACTTAAGCTAACACTCTCAGTGACTCAGAGCTGGATACACAAAGGACACTTGCACAGACTGCCACTGCCATTACCTGACTCCAAGCTGAAGCTGGTTGCTTCTCAGGTTGCTTGCTAAAGTTTAGCACTTCAGGCTCAAGCTGCTGAGGTTATCACCTGTAAATTTCTTCCTGGATTCAAGGACTGGATGCTGGATATGCTTAGAATAACTTACATTTTGGCAGTGCACTTTCTATTTTATTTTTAGATAGGTCTGTCTGCCCAGCATGCTGACTACAGTGTTTTCAGCACAAATTTCCATTAAAGCTCTTGATCTTTAACTTGGGGCTCGGTATTTCAGTATATGTAACAGAGTACTAAAAAGACTAAGAGCTGCAATGTGGCACACCAGTCTTCCATGAGGATTTAACTCTGAATAGTAAACAGACAGTTGCCCAAAAGTGACATCTGCAATGATCTTTGGGTGCGTTTCAGACCTGAAATTTTATTGAACAAACCGCACAGGGCCCCTCTTTTATTTCATCAGCTTACAAGTTTGTCTGTGTTTAGAAGTGTCTTCCTTCACATGCAGCAATAGGATTTGTGGAGCTTTGTTGATCTAGCCCTTCATACAACTGGATGTCACTTGGATGTGGACTTATAGAGCCTAACAAGCTCAAGCCCCCTCTGGCCCATACCCTCTACACAGCTTCACTCTGTATATTCACAGCTGTCACTTTGAATCAATACCTGCCCCAGATGCACAAAGGAATGGAAAAATGGACAAAAAAAAAATCAAAGACAAATCTATTCTTAAAAAATAAGTTGTCATTACTTTACTAAGCCACAGTTACTATTCACCTACAAGTTTAACTGGCTCAGTTCATAAAGCAATTTGAAGAGTTTTAAAATTTAGTGAGAACTATTAGTGTTAGATGTGGCTTTATTATTATTTCTGATGCAATCACTCAGCCATGTTCTATCACATGGTCCTTCCCATGGACATGGCACTATGAACCCATACCATACCTATCCTTTATGAGATGACATCCTAAGTCCACACTTGGTGCTTGACTTTACAGTCAAACACGATAAATATCCACAGCTACAGGACTGCTGAAGAAGACAAGGATCAAGAAACAGCAAGGGACCAAAACTAAGCCAGCTAACTGGAAGTATGGTTGTATCTGGAGTGTCACCCATCTTCTCAGTTTATCACTGACCCTAGAGTTTATGTGAAACTGGCAGTCAGAGCCTTTAATTCTCCTGCTGCCCCAAAAGCAGTTTGCCACTGAATTGTAAACTTAGTAATTTCTTGTGAGAGCAAGACTACAGATGGTAGTACTATCATTAGACTTACCTGTAATCTTCCTTGTTCTTATTTAGTGCTTTTCTGTTCTCACCTCCCTTGCACCATCCAGAATTTTCATATGAAATTTACATAGTCACTGCAGTTTGTTATGCTAAAACATTTTCAAGGATTTCTCTGAATTTGGATGACAAGGAGTTTGTAGGACTCTGATTTGTTATTTATTCGTTTGGTTTGAATTTTAGATGAGCATTATGGATCTTTATATTTAGCCTGCCCAAGTTGAATTTAGTTCTAAAAGTAAAAAATTATAATACTTAGGCTATATACATGAACTTTCTGACTAGAATATAGACATTTGATAATTTTCAGAGGTAAAATTTTTAATAGTTCTCACTTTGGGTGTACATGCCTAAATTCTTCAAAAATTTGCACTTCAGATTCTTACTTTTTGTTTCCTGTCTATGTGCTTCAAAACCTGATAAACCTCTCATATTTGTCCTTTATTGCCAAGAGCCAGTAACTTGCTTTTAAATAGGTGCTCTCCTGTCCAACACATCTGTATTCCAGTACCTAGTCATCTCCTTGGGAATTTGAGATATACCAGGTTATGAGCAGAGTCAGAACACATCTTCAGTATTAGATTCAAAAGGACACTCTTTCCTATATTTCAAAAAATCCTACTGAGTTTCCTGTATTTCAAATTGAAATAGAGGTTCAAGCAAATTGTTAGCCAGTATTAATACTTTATCTGAACAGGAAACAGAGAATCAATACTTTGAAAATCCTCTTGGCAGAAGAGTGTTTATAAGTACTTTGGTATTGCAACAGTGGTTGCAAGGGAGAAGGATTTGTTGGCATGTCACCTGCAACTTTGGAAATATCTTTTGTATTTGCATAATGGACATGACTACTGTCTTTAATCTCTTTAAAATTTTGCCTTTGGTGCCCAAGCACAATTAGTGAATCTTCTGTACTTTCCATGGCTGAGATAACAAAGTTGTCATTAGAAATAAGATGGATTCCAGTAGTGACCACAGTGATGCTGCCTGGCACTCCTAGATAATGCTCTCCCCTGAGAAGCCTTACCCTAGTAATTACTTTCTTCTCCCTTTTGTCAACCTATTTGAAATCTATCACTTTTAATGAGTATTTATCAGCAAGTCAGCAAATCTGTATTAGGTAGCACTTCATATAATGTCTTATTTTAGTCCATTATCCACGGTACTCTATCCTATCTGCACAGGCTTCATTCCTACAATTTGCTCCATGTTGACCAAACCCTTTGTTCATGCAGAGCCTCTTGGATTCCACAACCATTCCATATGGACCTAAGGCTCCATCTGCATGGATAAGTGGTGAGATCTGGGTCAGTAATTACAACATAGAAAGTGATTAGATTTTTTTTAAAGCATTGACTATTTTTAATAAGCTTACTTTTAATTATTAATTGGAATCCCCCTAAATATTCACATATTGATTCCCTTGTATGCCTGAATATTATGCCTAGAATCTATTAAAAATTAATTGGCCAGATTTTTCCCAGTTCTTTCTTCCTGCCATATAGGGTTATTTTTAGTCTCTGAATCCCTAGCTTGATTAACATTATCTGCAAAAGTTCAAAAAGTCCTTTGGATAGTTCCTTAAAATATTCAGGTGCACCATTTTTAAATGTTGGGATGCATCTTAATTTTGTGCAATGGTAGTTAGTAAGCAGAGAAATTATTACAGGGCACATTAAGAGAGATAATCATCAAAGATGTTCAATTCAGTGAACTGTAACTTGCAGGGTCAAGTACTGGCCCTACAATTAGAATCTGCATATTTTTATTAGTATTAACAAAGCTCATGACTGCTTTTATCCTTTGAACCATTTGGCCCCAGTCAAGACAAAGGCCTTGTTGTTCTTGGTAAAATACAAATGAGGAAACAACCCTTCTCAACAGGCTCAAGCTCATCATGAAAGCTGTGTGTTGGCTGAATCATTCATTTGGTAGACATTCCAGATAGGTGAAGGATTACAGTCAAGAAAATAGGAAAAAAGCTGTGATTGAACCAAAGTAGAAACTTTGGGACAATGACCAAATGTTTTGATTTGTTGGCAAGGACAGTCTTAGCTGCTCTTGACACAAATGGAGCTGACTGCTGGTTTCAGTCTGCAGGGAAGGTAGTAATCTCTGGTGGTGTTAAGTGGAACCCATGAAGGAATACTGCAGAAACTACTGTGAGACATATATGTTGCCCGCTGTGAAGAATGGCCAGACAAAGATCATAACCTCTGCAGATCAACAGCAGACAGTGCAATGACCTTCAGTGTGAGGAGAACACAAGTATGGGGGGCAATGGTTTTTCATTTTTAATTGCTTCATGCATATTTGGGAAAGGTCCATGTAAGGAAGATCATCTGTCTTCTTTGCCATGGTCAGCACATGGATGCAATTGTATTCACACAGCAGGCTGCAAGCCCAAGCCTGTAAATACATTTAGTAAGTTACAGGCAGACATAAACTAAAACCATGTGTATTTGCTTTTGAGGCAATCAGCTTCAGTAGTGTTGTCAGCACCTCTGAGAGCCCGCCCCAGGTGTAGATGACCTTATTCGCTATAAACACATTCAGTGAAATAATTCTGATGTTATCCATTTATGAGGATGTTAAGAGGCATGACACCACACAGTTCTTAGGTGTTTCACTGAGGAATTTTTTGGAACCTGATTACACAGAAAGGGCTTTCACTGGAAAATCTTGAAGCAATTTTTCTACGATAAGTTTTTGTGCTGTTATAAATGAAGATTTATTCATGAAGACACACATTCAGCTACAAGCAGTAAGCAAGTGTAAATATTTTTCCCTGCTTCAGATGTCAAACTAAAGCCTTACTAGGACAGGCCCTGGCTTCTGGATGGCAGGACACTTGATCTTGGGAAAATCAGATCTGTGAACTAGTAATCCAGACTCAAATCCTCAAAAGTAGTTTCAGCAGCATGAAAGCCCATAGACTTCCTATGAGTCCCAATGAGAAAGGTTTAGGTTTTTAGGTTCACGAAGCAATCGGGGAACATTGCATTTAATCAATAATATAAATATTTACATTAAGCAAAATGTTTCACGAGATCCAATCCTACTGATTAGGATATTTATAACTGTCTAAGAGGGCATGTGTGTTTTTTAACAATTGTTTTTAGAGTATATGATATTCTGTGACTTTGGAGGAACCAAAATCTTCTCTGTACTAAATGTCTTGATAATTGCTTACAAATTGATCACATATTTCATGTAGAAGAATACCCCCTCTTAAAAAAGGGGAGGATTGACCTTTGTTGTCCTCTTACTGTGGAAATTCCTTTACCACATAAATACGCCATTACTCTTTAACACAGGAAAAATGGTCCTCTAGGCATTTGAATTAATTAATGAAAGTTATTGACCAGAAGCACAAACTTTGTGTTATTGAACTGAGTAAACATCACTTTAATTGTATATTAGATAAACATCTTTCCTTTCAGCAGGTTCACCTTCAGTCAAACAGCTCTGCTCCTCCCTTAGCAGCCTCAGATGCTCTTTTTCTTTGTATGGTCCACTCAGTCTACCCCAGTTCCTTTGGTGAGGCGTCGAGGGGCAAAAGAGGTTGGGGACACCATGTCCCCAGAAAGTTTTACCACGGGCTACAGCATCTCAGGGGTTTCCCTGCCATGAGTTTCCTGTGAACTTTGATCCCCCAGAGGAGACCACCTCTGACACAGAGCTCCTCCTTCAAAGATTGCATCTTGAGCTATGCCTTCAGCAATGTTTACTTCAATATATCTTCTCCAATTCTTCTTCTTCTTCCTCATATGGTTTTTGAAGACTGTTTTAGCAGAGGATCCATGTGCTTCTGTGACTTGCTGGATTTTTACCACATGATGGAGTGCTAACACTTGTTTCAGGGCAGCTGAGCCCAGCTGTGGACAACATAAGAGAGGTTGTGATTTACTCCCTCAGAAGTCACTCTGCAGCATCTTATCAAAACCCTGCAATTTCTGCCCAGCACTTCAATGAAGAAGTTTGGTAATTTTTTTTTTCCTTAAAAGCATCCAAAGAAGTTAGAAAAATTTGAAAAAAAAGGAGTGAGAGAAGACATTTGAGAAAATTAGAGAAATCAAGGCTTTGGGAACGAGGGCTTGAACAAGGATGTTGAGGATCAGGATGTCATGTAAGTACTTGAAAGAAGTTCCAGTTTGATAAACAGAAGACCTAAACCACAGACACTGCTCAAATGATGAGCTGTGGACAGAGAAACATAAAGCTAAACATTCAGTGTCTCATTAGCCAGGAAGCTGAAGTTATTTGAAATTATGGTGCACCAAACCATTATCCTTTATCTCCTACCTTCCTCCTGCTGTGCATTTCATTCCAAATGTTAAGGGTTAAATTGTCAAAAAGGGCTTAACACTATGACTTCTGATTTTAAAGCAAACTTCCAGCCAGTTGCCCCTCCTTATTTACCAACTCACAGTACACTATATCTCAATGGAAGAAAACTAAACCAGAAGATGGATGGTAGAAATCAGTGAGAAGAATAGCACACCAGAAGGGATTTTCCCTTTATATGTTTGTGGTTTAATTTTTCAGAAAGAGTTAAAGAACGCTGACAAAATGCTTGGATCTCTTATTGGTGAGGGCACCTGGCCAAAAGACCTTTTCTCAAAATCTTCTTTCATCTGTGTTTACATTCTTCGTGAAGTATAGCCATAGACAGACATATATCCACAAGTCTATCTGCAAGTCAGAAGTTCACATCTCACTCTGTCATGGGTAGTTGCATGGGTAGTTCATTAAAAATATGAAGGTGAGGGATTAAATAAGAGAGAATAATTAAAAAGTGAGTATCATCCCTTGGTTAGGGTACACTTCCACTGCAGAAAAGATCTCATGTTAAGCCGCAGCTGGAAGAAGGTAAAGGAGGAAGAAGAATTTAATATATTCCTGATTTGAACCTATACTTTTCAGTCTCTTGTTGAAGGGGAGGAGAATCTCTCTGCCTTCTGATGGATAGTCATGCTCTGCAAATGATTATTGTGATGGATCTGTCAAGCAAAAAAAGGTGGAGGAACACACAATTTGTGAATCTTGTGTGAACCTAAGCATGAATTGGAGCTTCAAGAAATTCAGCACTGACTAGGCAAGAGACATTTTGCTCGTATACACCTATCGAAACTTGGATACCTAAAAGACTTCACTGGAGAAAACCTAGCCTGTCACAGACACTTGATAAATTGAAGGAATTCTGAGTGCTAATGATAAGTATTAAACTGCATGCTCAGAGACTTATTAAAGCCTCTTAATGACTCTTGAAAACTTACCACAAAGAGGTAGGTACAACAGGCAGCCATAAGATAACAAGTAGAACAGAGTTTTTAAGTGACATAGTATATAGACAGAATAGGGATTACTTAGTGAAGAAGACAAATGGAGTGAACAATTGAATGACATTTACTAAACAGGAGAGGAAAGCGATAGGGAAAAGGGACAGCTGTAATGAACACACACATGTAGAATGGTGTGCTAGATTTAAAGGACATCTGGTGTAAGGGACAGCTGAAGTGTATGAGTGACATGCCCTAGATATATGGTTGGAAGTTCTGTGCCTGAGTGACAGCTGGCTTAGCTATCATGGGTGACATGTCCTCCACAGAGGAATACAGTGCTGGATACAAGTGACAGCTAGTGTGTACATTATGAGTGAAATATCTTTGTTACAGCAGGCAAATATGAGGAAAAATTATCTGGGGTGCCTGAGCAACATGTTCCTCACCAAAGAAGGAAGAGTTAGATGCAACAAAAAGGTGCAATGCACAGGTAACATGAGCTAGAAGGGGAGAAGAGCAGTAAGGGGACAAGTGCAACAGGACCAGATTGGATTAAAGAATCCTGGTTTGAAGGAGATATCCTAAGTGTAATGTATGACAGGAGTGTGCAATTGTAACACCAGTGAAAGTGGCTAAAAGCACTGTCAATGGCCAGAGTTGGCAGTTGGCTGCAGCCAACAGTGATGTAGCCATACTCCTTGGTCATTCTGGTGCTCCCCTGAAGTGGGTCAAAGTTCCGTGGGGACCATCATGGGGATTTCTATGATCGTATGCATAATTTTTAATGGTGTCACTGTGTTTTGTCCTTATTTGGACATTTGAAAAGAAATAACTAAGATACAGCAAAGTAGCCAACACTGCACTTCTTGGGATCTTCTGTCATTTTCCAAAGGATTTTTTTCCAGTTCATATTCTTCTACAAGGGTAGATAACTGAAGACACTAGTTTTTGGTCTTGGAGGATTTTTCGTATTCATTCCCTCACTCAACAGAATATTTCTGAAGACTTGTGTAACTCTATGATCATGAAGTGGGAATAATCAGTAATATTTGAAAGGAGTCCTTACTTTTCTGAGACTTTTTGTCTTTGCATGTATGTCCAGTCCGTACTAGTCCACACTTAGGTTCTCTAGTCTTATATTTTATGCATCCATATATCCCAAACTGCACATATATACATACATACATATACACATACATACATACATACATATATATATTTGTGATTTTATGTTTATATATAAATAGATACAATTTTTTGAGTAATGATAAAATAAAGATGAATTTGCCATACTGTGAATTATTATAGATGAACACAATCAGAAAAACGTTATAGAGGTTCAAATCAGACATCAGACATCCAGACTCACAAGCCAGGCTTAAAATCTATGGGATGTAAATAACAAATAAAAACTATGTGAGGCTACATTTCATTCATCCAACTGTGAGGGTATTCTCAGGCATGTAGTCTTTGTACTGCCTTTTATCCTATAAGGACTAGAAACTTCTTTCCTTTTAATGAAAACATCAAGCCCCAGTGAATTGTATGACTTCAGGAGCCAGGGATTAAGGAAAATATGAAACATCATTAGACATATAATAAAATCCCTGTGATAGAATCACCTGAACTGGCAACAGTGAGGAGGAAGGCCAACTTTAATTTAACCCTGGAGTGTGATGCAACACAGTCCCACAACAGAGGTCACATCTGTGAAGCAGAACTTAGCTCTCAATGATACTCAAATTCTCTTTTATTGAATATTCTTCATAAATATATTGCAGTTTTGGCCTCTGAGAAGACTTAAGGAAAAAAACACTGGGTAGTATAACATTGTAGAGTGCTGTATAGGAAATGACAGGTTTTAAAATGCTTAATCAACCAGTCTCTCCACACGAATGTCACCAAACACTTACTGGTGATCATCTTGTACGCTTATTAAAAGAACAACGCTTGATTTTACACCTAGGGACAAGCTTTTATCTTGAACTGAATAGATTCTATGAATCTAATGCTCAGTTGTAGAGAAGTAAATGAAACTCTGACTGTTTTCTCCTGAGCAGATAGGAAAGGGCCATATCCTGGCCATCCTGCCTACATCCACATATTTGGTGATAAGAATAAGTAAGAACGAAGCAGTAGAGGCTTTTTGTTGACGTAGTTATCAAAGGGTTCTTTGGAGCTCAGAGGTGCCTGCTAGAAGTAGGATGTGCTCCACAGCTGCCAGGCAGGTGAGCATGACACAAAATTGTGCTTAGTGATGGGTAGCGCCAATTTATTTGTAAAATTTGGAGGCCTCTCCAGGGCCTCTGAGCAGTGGGAGCTCACAGCACATCCTGCCTCTTTGAATTTCTAAAGGAAACAATAATCAACGTGAATGCTTAGAATGCCCAGCAGAAAAGCTGCCATTATAAATGTGAAGATAAAAAAGCATGAGGCAGTGCAGGGAAGGAAATACCTTTTATTGAAAGCTAAGCAAATTTACAACTCCAGTGTAGGAAATGAGAAAGAAGCCTTCTGTCTTTCAGTTTGTTCAGGGAACTTGGACAGGGTCACCCCATCAAAGCCTTACATGATACAGATACAGGATCTGAAGAAAAGCCACCCAGATTACTGAGTGATCTCTCACATCTGACAATAAGCATATTGGGAGGTTGTGTTTCACTAACTGCTCAAAACACATCTTGAAATAGCATAGGAATCTACTCCCAAATGTGATATTGGGAAGATGTTCTAGGATCTCACTGTTCTGGTCTTAGTTTTTTTGGTTGAGTCTGAGTTTGCTCCTGAAATCTTCATGCAACAGGTGTTGTTTTGGTGACATTTAATTCCCTTCTTCCTCCCCAAATCTTTTTCCAACATGTTCCATTATCCTTACTCAATTTTATTTTGTCAGATTATGGCAGCTAAATTATGTTATTTTCAACTTCTAATGAAGATCCACTTTGTCTTTGGTTTCTATTGACCCTTTCCTGCTTTTTCAATTTGGACAGATCTGCAAAACAAGTGAACAAAACTATGTATTGAGGAATCGTATGACCACCTTTAATCTTTCACTTTCCCAGCATCTTGGTGACTTCAAAATATTCTTTAACTGTCTATTTTCTTTTCTTTGACATTTTTTGCTGTGTCTGTACTTGCATAAGGGCAAAAAGGAGATAATACAAACATATCATCTCATCAGTCTGATCTCAGCAAAAATCAAGGTTTCAGCTCTCTCTTAATGAAGTTGCTCATGACATCAAGATACATTGACAATATCAAAAAGGATTAGGATAACCCATGGGAATAAATAGATGACCCTGAAAAATACAAATGGGATAGAGCTCATCTGCAAGATCATGGATCCAGGGCCACATAAGATATAATTCTGAAATTCTGAATTAATTTGCTTGGGTGCCAGTGGTCAAACTACTTCAACTGCTCTAGTGTTTGGTTGTCTTTCTACCAGTTTCACTTCCAGGACATATGAAGATAAGGTCCATCTCC
>VZSR01000262.1:4291147-4293110 GCA_013398615.1 Brachypodius melanocephalos | reverse complement strand
CTCTCTTTCTCTCTTTCCATTACTGCAGCAAAGTTCTGCATTGTATATTTTAAATCAAAGCATTTGAGTGGGTCTTGAGCATAAGTAAAACCATCCCGCACCATATTTCATTTTTTAAATGGGAGCATCACCTTTTGAAAAGCTAAAGTGTCTCAGTCATCAGACGAGCTGTGGTTGTTAAGGGATGCAGGCCCTTATCCAGATATTTTAAAGTAAATATTTTATCTAGGGAAAAGTATGGAATTCATAATTTGATGGCGTAAAAGGCCAATAATATGTGACAGCATGATCTCATTAGAAAAAGGAATTTTAGCCCAGTGTGATCTGAGTGACTAGTTCCAAAATGTGCAGTGAATTTTATAGTTCGTCTGGTTGGCAGAGTTCCATGCTCCTGCATTCCCCAATGGTAAATATTTGCAACAGATTTCACATTGTAACACAAGGGCTCCTTTCACAGAGCAGGTCATGTAACACTGCAAAAAAATCAAGGCCAGGGCAAATAAACAAAAAGTCATGCCAAGTTCACCACTCCCAAAGATTCCTAAGCCTGGCTGTGCATACAAACTTCACTTGCTACTCATCAACATCAGCAGTTTATGGCCAGATGGTTATAAATTTACATTCTATAAAATTTTAGAGGATGTTATTTTTTCCACTCAGTTTGTTAATTAAGTTTTGGTCTTTTTATTTCCTCAAACATAACAGTTCAATTTTTTATTAATGATACAGTATCATATTCTTTCCTGTCTCTTAGTACACTTACTCGGCAGTACTAAGAAAACTTTCATTAAATGAAAGTAAAGCTTTTGCAGACACTCAATCTAGAAAACTTGTGGGTTTTGATCTTTCTTTTGCACTCCCAAGGCAAACTAGCAATGGATAGGGAATTGTTCATAGAAAACAAATAGTGGAATAAAATTTCCCCTTCAACAGTTATTTTTAAAACCTTTCCCTTTCCATTTTGAAATAACACAGTGTGCTGTGCTTAATGTGCTGCAGCCTGCTTCCATTCAGAAAAAGCGTCTCTCTCACTCCCATCATTCTTATCCTGTAATTAACAGTACCAAGAAAGCTAACATTAAAATCTTGAAGAATGTAGCTCCGCTCAATTAGAGAAATTCACAGTCTTGAAAACAATTTCCTAAATGGAAAAAAATTCAAGAAGCAATAACCTAAACCCCCAGATATTTCCGTAAATTTGTCAAAATAAAATTCTGCCTCAATCCTAAGTGTGACTTTCATAAAATAATACTGACAATATTTGTTAAGCATTTCCAATAATATTAAATACACTCAATATGCACTATGAAGCTTGATATATTTTAAACATAAAATTTTAACAACAAATTTCAAATGAATTTAATTCAAGCAAGCACTCTGTAATACTGAGGCCACTGCACTTTACAATATTTCAGATGAACACTTTGCTGGGGTCTGTATTTTATGTAGGTAATGTGCCTGGAATTGCAGTTCAAATATTTAGATATAAAAAATATAGGCAAAAAAAGGTGTCTAGGAATCTATTTGTGTGTATTTTCCCTTCTAGGACTTTAATGTAAGCAGCAAGCTTTAAGATTTGAGTAAATATATAGGGTTAATTTCTACTCAGCACAAATTCAACTTTATTGACTTCTGAGGAGCTTCATGGGGATATTAAGATTTGATTTGCCATGTGAATAAGGCAATGCCAATAATCTTCTAAAGTATCTAGCTACTGCTAAGTTTATATAAGGGTCTTTATTTCAGTTAGGGCTCATTGTTGCTTCGTACATAGAAAGTTCAGAATAAGGTGTCAGCCAAAATGTTTAGCATTAGAGTGGACTTTGTATTTTGTCTCCCTGTTTAGAAAATTGGACTGAATCTTATTCTGACTATTGTTTGTGTGCTTTAGTTTGAGAACCTGGGACTTCTTCCCTAATGGAATAAGTACTATACAGGGCTTTTCCTGAAGATTTGTTCACTG
>VZSR01000262.1:4281147-4286147 GCA_013398615.1 Brachypodius melanocephalos | reverse complement strand
GTCTTTCCACAGTACCAACTGGTAGTTTGCCTTGGAGAATGCTTGGAGGTTCTTACAGAGCTGGTGCTACATACCACAGCACCTAGCTGTTGCACAGTGTTATCATCTCATTATTAATGGTTTCTTCCATTTTTCCTTTTATCAAGGGAAGATAGGTCTAAGGAATGTGAATTCACCAGCAGTTGCTTTAAACATATGTTTAAAGTATTTCCTACCACTGCTACTAGAGCAGATTTATTTTAAAAAGGTGTTAGTTTAAGAGAACACATACAGAATCAAGAGAACGAGACTGGAAAATACCCCAAGAGGTTATCGAGTTCATCATTCTCTCCAGCCATGATAGATACTATCTAAAATGTCTATTAGTTCATTCTAACACTTTGGGACAAATTTATTAAAGGTGTCAGCAGAGGAGTCCCAGAATTGTCTACAGAGTTGTAACCACTCTGTTTCAGTATAATGGATTCTTTATGGCCACATACGTGAATTTGCAATACCTGTTGTTGTTAAGTAAAGCTCTTTGGAGTGGACTTCTGACCGAGTCAAGTGCATTTGAATCTTGACTCCTCTGAAGTTGTGAAACAGCTTTTGCCTAGTGTTTCAGCTGAAACAGAACAGACAGAGTACATTTCCATGGAAAGAATGCTAAAAAAAAATTATTAAAACTTAAATACTCACTAGGAGGTCAACCAGTCCCCCTTTTTGCCTAATGCCAAGGCAAATGAAGAAGGAAAATATGCACAGAAAAAAGGAAAAGAAATGGGACAGTAAATTGGAATGCAGACAGACATCAAAAATCTCAAGGTTTATATTAAAGCAGACATACAAAACTGGGCAGATGCTGTATCAGAGGAAAGGTAGCTTGGGCTGCAGACACACCATTACACTTATGCAAGCTGACCAGTGCCTCTCTAGGAAATCCTAAAAAGCATCTATGGCTTCTAGAGGTGACAGCTTGAATTAATTCCATTCAGAGAGACTGACACTTTACAGATGGAAAAACTGGACCACAAGGCCTGGCTTTGACATCCTTGCCTGAAAGTAGAAATATAGATGATACCCAGTTCTTCTCCCATCACAGCATCCATTGCACAAGCTGTACAGGGTGATACAGCATAGTATGTTGCAAAAGAAAATGCAATTAATATCAGAAAAACTGCCTTTCCTCTGTGCAAGTGAGATCTTGCATGGTTTGTGCTTCATCTGACAAGAGGGAAGAATTACATTGGGTAAGTGGAGATTTGACAAGAAAAGAAAATAAAAACCAGTTATCTACACTCTCCCACAGCAAAAATCACAAAAAATGAGATTAAACCGCAAAATCTATTACCTCCCTCCTCTGTCTCCAATGTGTAAGGAGTTGCACACTAGGAGAAGAGACCAAACTTCTGAATGAGGAATATGAGTAAAAGACAAGTTAAAAGTAGTTTCATGTGCTGTAATTGTCATTTGAGTGTTGGTGTGCAACAGGGAGGAAGGAAGTTAACAGTGCTGATGGATGACTTTTGCAGAGAAATCCTGAAATATCCTGCTTCCAGGTTACTGCTGACACCCAGAAGAGAGACGGATGTGGAAGCCAGGAAGAGAGTTTAGACAGTCTTCCCTTTCCTAGTACATAAGGCACTAATACAAAATATCTGCCTGGAGCACATCACAACAACAACAAACAACAACAACAACAACAACAAAAGGCAGTGAAATGTGACTGTAAATGTAAGTATCTAAAATACAGGGAGAAATATATTAAAAGTGGAAATGAGTTTGGTTATGTGCTTCAGAGTTTCTGTGCTTTGCCTGTCCTGTCAGACTCCTTCCCACTGGCCAGCAGAAGAGAGAAAGAAGTGAAACAAGGGCGAAAGAATTATGTAGAAAGAATAGGATAACTGAAAAGGAGAACAAAGCAGGGAAATAACAACAGAGTAAGAAGGAAACAGGAAAAAAAGGTTTCAGGGAGTGTTGAGTTTGAAAAAGAGGATTGAGAGGATTAAGAGTAAAAAAGAAGAGAATTCTAATATCCTAGAAGGTAAGAAAGGCGAACAAAATTAAAAAAAATAATTCTAATTACATGATAATATAGGATTTTCCACATTGGATCACACCATAAGTCCATCAAGTTGTGTATCCTACTGTAGTAGTGAAATGAGGGATTAAATAAGCAACAAAACAATAATAATGCATATACCCAACCAAAAATAAACTAATAAAAAACCAAGGCTTATTTCCCTAGCCTTGGAGGAATCAGTTTGCATCCCAAAGCACAACACTGGGTTAGTGTTAGGAGATGTTATTAATGACCACAAAATTATATGGAGTTTTCATTTGTTTTTAAATGAACACAGTCATTTCACTTGGCGAGGTTAGCTCTTGCATCTGTGAATCCTTTGAGCTGACAATACTGCCAGTTGCACTAAGTAGCCATCCCTCTCCTAGAGGGTAACTGCAGAGGGAAGAAGCGGTACATTACAGTAGGTACCAGAACAGAAAAGCTTTTCTATCCATTTCCCTATTTCCCTCTCTGTTCTTGTTTATGATAGTTTTGATTTTCTTTCTTAACCATCAGCAAAAATTTCCTCTTTTGAGAATAACATCCTTATGAATTCTGCCCAGGTGTTTGACATTGCTTCAAGCTCTGCCTGATGATGATACTGAGCCTGAGATGATGACTTAATTTTGTTCACTTCTGAGCAGTTATCTGCAGAACAAAAACCGCTCAAAACAGACTAATGTGACCTTTGCCAAAATGACTTATCTGCTGGTTCTTGGTGGACAGCTGAGAAGGAAGATAAAACTTGAGACCAAGTGTCCTAGTCAAGGAGGGAAGCAAGACATTCGAATGAGATTTTGTAACATGGCACACAAAAGAAAATACCCATTTTTTTTTTTTTCACCTGGGAAGCATGGATATGAATTTGTTACAGAGAACAGGAATGTTATAAAAATATCCAGGTTGGGTAGAAATTTATGTGAGCTGCTCAAAATGGAAAACAAATATGATGTTTCCAAGAGAGTAATGATCTTGCAGCCTGAGGATTCACAAAGGGTGTTACCTGTGGCAAACTGTTATGAATCCCCTTCTCTCCAAAAACATCAGCTAGAATGATATTCCCTGTCTGTTGCTTTCACCTCCCTCCTCTGCTGCTGGTCATTAAATCTATACTTCTTTTGGTGATAGACCTTTTTTTTTTCTTTTTTTAACAGTAATATATTGCATTACTACCTCAGCAATTTTATCACACTCTGTATTGTGGAGACCAACACATGTGCCTTCCTACCAGAGCCTTTTCAGTGAGACCATGAAAGAGTACCAATCTCTTTAGAACCTGGCTGCATTACCATACAAGTACAAATGTCTTAACAAACCCCAGAAGAGGTAAGCATAGCTTCTCAAGCTCTCTGAAAATTAACAAAAGACAATAAAATGCAAAATGCAACATCAAAAGTAACTCTTTCTTTGATATCCTCAGTGTCAAAAGCAAAACTAAGAGAAAGCATTTTATTTATTTATTTATTTAAACCTGAATTCTGAGCTAACATAGCATCATCAAATTCACTCATGTTCAGTTCTCTCCTCCCCCTCTGGTTGTCCCTGGTTTGTTTTGGTACTTAGGATTAGAGGAGCAAATGATGTGAGATAGCACTGGATTTTTTTTTTAATGAGAAAAAGGCTCCTGTTACCTTTACTGTCACTTTATTGGCAGTGCAAGAGCAGTGTCATGTGACAGGCATGGTTCTGTAACAAGAAGATATATAGAGTAGGAAAGACAGAGTCTAAGTGAGAGATGGTAGAGAAAAGGAAAGAAAGCAGGAAGATTAGACTAAATACCTCTATAATGTTTTGGCAAAATATTCTGGCTTCTGAAGTGTTCTGTGACTTTGGTTTTATGAATGGAGGGATAGAAAAGTGCTTATGAATAGTAAAAAACCCATATTTTTGCCAGAAAACTTAATTTCTACTTTTCTGTTTTAAAGTTGGAGACTCTGAAAGTTTTGTGAACTAGGCCTAAAACTTTTCATTTTTTTTCAGGCTCAAAACAGAAGTGTCTCTTAAGATTTATTGGTCTGGGTGTCTTTTAAAGTGTAAATTACTTTTTTTGCTAATATCAAAATGACAGCCTGAGGAGCTTTTCTAAAAGATGGAACTGCAGCAAATAATGCACAAGGTTCCCACACCGTGCTGTCAGAAGGTCTCCATGACATCTTACAACACCCTTGCTATTTCTGTCCTCATCCTCCTTCACGTGGGAGCTGACAATCCTGCTAAATCATGTGATAGGTTAGTGATGTGGGAAAATGTCAGCGTGTGATTACAGTAAATCTCCAAACTCTGTTTCACTTTATGTCACCCATTCAGGATTCAAGTTTAGAAGTATGGTGAGGTGAAGGAGAGATGTGCAGATCATACATTCCTGGGTCAGCCTGACACGTTAGCACAGGGGTTCATTCAAGGAATGCACTTTCCTGCTGGGTTTTCCATTGGGAATGGAAGGAAAGGGAAGACAATCTGCAGTTTGTAGCAAGGGCTTCAAGGAAGTCCACTGGAAGAAGCTGAATTAAGAAGTCCAGTCTGCCTTGAATGCCAGTTTGATCAGCAAATCCCATCTGAAGGACAACTCCAAAAGTTGCTTCTGAGGTGCTGGGGGTTGCCATCTCTTCCCCAAAAGAACTTCCACCTTGGAAGTCCCCTGATTTCATCTTTATTTTCCATAGGTATATAAGCAAATTAAACAATTATAGTTCAAGTCCCCTGCTGGGTTTCAACGCATTTTTTTTTTGTTGAAAGATTTGTCTAGAAAACCTTTTAATTAAATCATTAGTATGTGAGTTATGGATATATACTTAGTTAACTGTGAAATCTACCTATGTTGCTGGGAAGACTGTGAGATATTAAATAGTTTGAATTTTCAGATATACTATTTTCAGTAAAACTGTCTGAAGCCTCTGGGAAGACCCACACTCTAAGGGTCCAGCCTGCAGAGCAGTGGCTTAAAAATTAGCAAGAC
>VZSR01000262.1:4224192-4281047 GCA_013398615.1 Brachypodius melanocephalos | reverse complement strand
TATATGGAAACACTTGCTCAGTGTAAAAAATACACTCCTACACAAGCCTCTTCCCCCTTCTAGGTATTTTAAGACAAGTTGTGCAATTTGTACACCCCCAGAAACCTGGAAGTGGGTCATCATGTGTGTTGTTAGTGTAAATCCTGAAATCATTAGTTTCCCTTTAGTAAATTATACTGTAGAGACATTAGGAAATACAGGGGAAAAAATGGGTGCAAATGTTTTTCTTTTTACTCTCCAGTTACCAGGATCAGGACACAAGGGAATGGCATGAAGCTGTGTCAAGGAAGATTTAATTTGGCTATTAGGCAAAGGTTTTTCACCCAGAGGATGGCTGGGCACTGGAACTGGCTCCCCAGGGAACTGATGATTGCCACCAAGTCTGGCAGAGTTCAAGGGGCATTTGGAAAATGCTCTCAGCCACAAGATGGTATTCTTGGGATTGTCCTGTGCAGGGCAAGGAGGTGGACTCAATGATCCTTGTGGGTCTCTTTCAGCTCAGGATATTTTATGATTCTGTGTGATTCTATGAAGACAGACACAGTCAAAAGTAAAGCTGGCATCATACAGCAATGTTTAAAGACCAGAAGTAAGGTTTTAAGCCAACACAGGGGCAGCAAGGCAAGCAGCCTGGGAGTCTTGAGAGGATGAAAGCAAGATGGAAACAGCCAGAGTGTAGAAATTAAAGGACCCTCTAGGTGGTGATGAGTACACCAGTCACTCAGTATCACCTCAGAAAAGAGAAAAGGGTTTCCCAGTGGAATACAGGTGAAAGAAACCCCTCCTTACCTCACCCATGGTAAGTTGTATTTGTGTTTGTGCCCATATGGCATTTGGGAATAAGAGGCATATCACATGGAATGTTACCTTCCCTCCCAATTTATGTGTATTGCAGGTATTTTTTCTAATTCAGTTTCAGGTCTGTTCAGAAAGTGAATACTGTGTTTTGTTTTTAAACCTAGAAGCTACATGCTATAAAACATAAAATAAAATACAGCACTGCAGGGAGACCAGCTGCCACATAGAAAGTTGATCTCTCTAAAACCCTCTGGCCTGAAAGAAAAAAAATGAGTTTAGACATTTTTATAGGATTTCTTCAGCTAAAGCCCACCTTCAAATCCCACTTAACTTACTATGTTTACATGTGTCAAATTTTCATTATACAATAAACAAGAACATATGCACAAATATGGAGAAACTAAAATCAGATGGCTGGTGGACTGTAGGGAACTATGACTGTTCAATTCCCTGCTGGTATCTTTCCAGAATGTCACATCCAGCTGCAGATTTTGGCAACCTATAGCCATTTCACCATCCTCAGGAAGCTCTTTGTATTGCACAAAATTGTCTTTGATAATGCAAAAATAGACCGATACCATTTTTAAACATCACTGGATTTCACAGTAAGATTATATTTTTCTGTGCTATTGTAGAAAAAACTTATCCTTACTGAACTTCTGCATTACAGTGATATCAAATTAACCAATGTTCTAATTATACTGATTCCTTTTCACATACTAGTAGGAGAAATGGTCACAACTTCTGTGTGTCTGGATGTGTGGCTCTGACAGGTACCTCACCAGGCACAGGGGATGAAGAGCATACAAGTGGCCAAACAGTGCATGAAAACAATATACAGCTACTTGTCTGCAAAGATAAACAGAGAGCCAGCAGTTGGGGCTGCTTCACTGGGGGAGCAGGGCAGGGAGGACTAAAGAGATGAGAGGCAGCAGAGGGCTTTGGGGAACAGTCTGGTGCAGAAAGGGCTCACCTGTCCTCCAGCAGAGGAAGGCTGCTCTGCACTGGTAGGGTACCAAAAGGTAAAGGATTGACAAGACCAGGCTTAGCATCTCTCAGGCATCAATCACTCTTACTATTAATATAGGTCAGTGGATAATGTCTTGCCCAACAGACAAAAAAGCAGCAAATATCACAAGTCTAAAAATCACCCAGGCACTACAAATAATACAGAAACAGAGAAATTAAGCTGCTATCAGGCTGTCTCCTATAAAGGCCATTGTGGTACAGTTCTTTTCTGACATAGGGAATTCCAACATCTGAGCACAATTTTGAGAACTTGGTACAAACAATGGGGAAGTTTAACAGCACCAAAGTATTTCTGTACTTTGACAGAAAGTGTATGACAGTATCTTCCACTGGACCTCATATTCAGTAACTACTGCTGTGGAATATGTGTATTCTGCAGATAAACACAGATCCATGCCAGAATTGTTCTCTGCAAAGACTGTCTGGAAATATGGGAAGATACTTTTGCCTCTGTCCTCTGAAATGAAGACTAAAAACTTCACTTACACCATTGCCCTGCAGTCAGGGAAACTTGGAGCTTATTCACAGCTCTGATCAGGTTTTGTCCCATTGGAAATATTAGAGATAGTAAGAATTTGAAATTAATTTTTTCCTTAATTCTATCTTCAAAAAGCACTTTCCTTCTCTGAGGGCGCCTGTTTACAATGGGTTGACAGGAATACAAAGCAGCAGCAGCAATGATTCATGTCAAGCTTACTGTAATAGAGTAGAACTTTCCTTGCAGCGTATTTTCCCCTGTCTAAAACCACTGATGTGAAGCCAAAATTATCCTGGTACCCAATGTACGAGATCTCGGTGAGCAGACTGTGATGAGGCAGAACAGCCAGAGATTTGGCTAAAAATGGAAATGTTCTAGAACTCCTTGATCACCTCATCAAGACCCTGGGGAAAATATAGCTGATGGAGCTGCCTTAACAGGGGTGTCAAAAGATCTCTGACAAAAATCTTCCTCAAAAGAATATTAACAAAACTAAGCAGCCAAAATCAACATAGAAAAGAAATGAAAAGACAGAAAATACAGCAAAAATAATGTATAAAATTTCAGCATCACAGGTAGTTAATGTTCGTGTATCTCAAGTTCCCTGATTGGGCAAATGATGCAGAGTTTTTGCGGCAGTATAAAAAGAAAGAAGTGAATTTAGTATAATCAAAAAAGAGATAACACTTTATCACTTCAGATAAATGCTCTGCATTTAGATAAACATGCACAAAATTTTTAATTTGTGTTTACATGTAGGGTGAGGCAGACCACAGTTGCTAACCTCTGCCTCCAGCATTAACTAAGCCATTTCATTTGCGTGTAGAGATTTAATTTAGGTTCTATAAACAAAATTGTAGATTACAAAGACTGAAAAACACACTGCTTTATCTGCTGAATTTCCTCAGGGCCAGAAAGAGATATGATTTCCACAAATCATCTGCAAAGAATCTTGTTTTCCTGGAACAAAGTAGTGCTATGCACCATTTTACAATACTTAATGAAATCCCTAAGCTCTTGTTGCAATTCTTCTCACATGAGGAGAAGGACCTTGTAGTCTTATAGTTCTTGCAGGTTTTCATCCTCTTTGCAGCCAAATGCAGTGTGTTGTGAAGGTGCTCAGTACCAGGCAGGAAGAAGCTGCTTCACTGCTAATAATGATATTTTCTTCAGGACTATGACACTTCCATAAATGTTTCCAGTAAGAAAATCTAGCAGCCACTCAGGGACAAAGTATAGGACAATTGCAAGGGCCTCACCAGCTTTGAGGCAGTGAGAGTCCTTCACAAAACCAACTGTTCAGGAGCAAATCCCATCACCTCTCCACCTCCCCCTCATCACTGCCTTACACACACAAGCAGCAATCAATCGGCCCCCAGCTGGCAGACACACTATTTTTTCTATTTAACAACCTCCAGGGTGGTCTCTTTCACTAATCCCCCAGGCTGCACAACTGAGCTGGATCTGAAGTAGCTTCTGCAGTCAGCTGTTGGGAGGTACATAAAATGTAGCAGCATTGCTTGTTGGCGACAAGGCATTGCTGCAAGAATTTTCCCCCCCTCTCAAGGATACCTTTATGCTTTTCTTGAATATAATGCATTTGTTGCTCAATCTTTCTGAGATCGGGATGAAATTTAAAAGATGGGTCAGGGCGATGAAAATAATGTTTAACTGTAACACTCTTTTAACTCTGAAAGTTTCTGGTACAAATCCAAGTTGAAAAAAGGCGAAAAAAATACATCAGTCTTTAAATCAACCATTTGAAACACGGCAGCATACTGCAGGAAAGGTGAGCCCGTGGATTCTCCGAGTGAAGCCTTCCTTGGGGTGCCAGGCAAGCTCTCGGTGTGTGGGATCAGGTCGCCTGTGTGGCACTTGGCACCTTTGCCCAGGCTGGGCTCAGCTCGGTGCCCACCGAGGGCTCCCCTCTGGCAGCAGGGTGGAGCACAGCCTTCCTCCCCTCGCCTTAGTGCTGTCTTTATTGGGCTTGAGCAAACGCACAAAACTGACCTTTAAATCCTGGATATATCCACCAGGCCGGCTTCTCACCGAGCAACTTCAGTGCTACCTGACATTAGCATCCAGCAGGTTCAGTGGTAGCTCAGAGACACATTGTCCCCAAGCAGAACTCCCGCAGATCCTCCATCCTCAGATCTGAATATCATGGGCTGCATTCTCAGATAGCCAAGCTAACGCCACGCTCTTGCTTTATAGTATTTTATACATGCTGTGGTCCTGGCCCATTTTTTCAGCTTTATTCCCGAATCACTTGTGTAAGCAGTGTCAGAATTTGGTCCTAGGAACAAATAATATCTTTTGAAAATAGATTCCTGGAAGATGAGGTAGAAATATTTGATGCTGGTGAACCTTAAAAAAGGATTTAAGTTAGCTAAGCTGATTGGAAGGAAAACCAGCTAAAATCCTGATAGAAACATCAATGCATAAAACAGAGTGCTCCTAAAATAAAATTAAAATAGGTCAGAAGTTTTCAAACTAATACTTTCATTCATTCTGTCTGCTGGAATAGGTTTTGTGGAATCACTCATCATTTTAATGCCCTTAATTCATCCTGTTTAAGAACCAAATATTACATAAATTATTATCAAAGTTTTCTTGTAGCACTTATTTTTAACAACTAAAGAATTATTACCAAATATATACACCACACACATTAAAATGTGCAGAGACCACAAAACATTTAGATTAATACTAATGAGATAATCCACCTGCCTATTTCACTGCACAACAGCTGCACAGATTTAAAAGGGTTCAATTAAACTTTATTCAGTGCATAGATAATTGATCCAATGTGGAGAATGATGTCACTGGTAGGTTAAAAAATATGTTTTACCTTTTAAAATAAAATTGCTCCATTAGAAAAACTAGAAATATAAACCTGACACATAAATCATTCTGGTAACTTTGTTTTACGAAGCAACAAAAAGAGGAAAAATTAAGCAAAATCACAGCAGATACAACATGCAGATGTCCATTATTTCATGTCCTCTCAAAAAGTGGAAATAGAATTCTAAATGAGACATTGCTGTTGCTCTCCTTCCATATGGGAAGTACAATTACTCTTTGTTATTTTACTGTATTTGTTTTTATTTTTTTTTTTTCTGATAGCTTCCATTTTCTTAAATGTTTTGCTTTCCTACTCTCCACAGCAATCAAACACCACCATTTTCCTGTTTTAATTACTAATTTTAGATGGCACCAAAGCTGTGTAAAATCCTTTTTTTTAATAAATAGAGAGGAATTAATCTTTAAACATCTGTCCTGCCCACCATATGCCTGCAGCACACTGAGGTTGCTGTGGGAGCATTTGGATGACCAGAAGAACATATTCAGGACTCCACTCCAGGCTGCTGAAGATGAAAGCACAGCTTCTTGCCAATTTTGTATTGCTCTGTATTTATGGTAGTGGACTGAAAAATACATAATTTCTTGATACAACATAGCATTATTTTTGACACTGCTTTTGGCAGTCAATAATCTGCCATTCTAACCACTTCATGTCAAGACATTACAAATATTAGAGAGAACGGGCAAAATATCATAATCATCTATCCACAGAGACATTACTGTAGTTTTCATCCTTATTTCAGTAGCTATGCAGAGTTGATACTGACTGTAATCTGAGGCTGTCAAAGTGATTTCAGAGAGAAACTGAGGAAAAGGCATATGCCACCAATAGCAGGTGTCTCCACCACAAGAAGAACTTTAAAGAATGTGTCACCCATCAGTATGTTGTATGGTCACCAGTATGAAGGACCTGCCTGTTCCTTGCTTAGTCCAGGGCCCCAAATACTCCTGATCATGTGAGGGCTGACCCAGAGGTGCAGTGGTTGGACACACTTATGGCACCTGAGCCAGATATCCACAGCCCTCACTCCTGCCAGAGACAGGATGATCCGCAGTGCTACTGCTGCACCCTAAAGTGATGGAGACTTTGGACCCAATTCCTTGAGTCATTTGATCAATATATTTCAAAAAATAATGGTTGGAGACAAATTTGGATTGAATCCAACCATTAATAGTGGTACTCTCTAACAGCTAGGGCATGACATGGTACAGTAAGTTTGTATCTCCTTCCCAATGTGCCTGTAAAAGTTACTATTGTTCTGACTCCAAACAAGAAAAACAGTGCTTGAAAAAGAACTCTTCCTAAAAGAGTCTGTTTGCTTTACCTGTGTACAGCTGTGCACATTGGATGAGCTTCTGGTGAGTGAAATAGAGCAAGCAGTGCATGCCAACACCGTGTGCAGAAGTGGACATACCTAGAGAGTAAATCACACTCCAGAGGGTTTAAGTAGACCTTACTGAGATTCCCTTTCTTATCTATGATTTTGGATTGTTGCTTCTTGAAATTTGGTGTAATTAAAATTACTATAGATATATTTCAGACAGCCAGATATACACACTTATTAATATACATACACATACCACAGTACATTGTTCTTGTCTGTGAGGGCATATGACTATTGACACTGTCAATTTTTATCTCATTACTCATCACTGCTTACTCCAAGTACTAATAGTATATTTCCACAGAGTTTGTGTGTGCTGCAATGTAAATTCTGACATTGCTAGTGTCAGTCACTAATCTAACTCATTCAGTTCATGTCAAGATGATACATCACAATGCTCAACAACTGTCACTCCTGCTTTAAATAGATCTACATTTTTCTCAACTTTACAATTAAACACACCTACATATATGCAACTTCAGTTCCATATCAAGTTCTGCTTTAACAATATGACTGTGAAAGTCAACCAAAATATTTTTTAAAGAAATTGCTAGATGGGACGGGGGTTTTGTTGGATTGGTTTTGTTTGATTTTTACAAAACCCTTTTGAAAACGAAAAGCAAACTGAAAATATCCAGACACGTTTAAAGTTGTTTGTAGGTCCACATTTTTCTCCCCTAAGCATTAAAGGCACATTTTTTGTCAAATGGTCACTTGTGTGTTCTTACTAGCATTGGTTTGTAGTGTGCCCAAATTGATGTTTAATAAACCATCTGTTTGAAAAATGTTTACTAATATCAAGAGTTAACCAGAGTATTTAAATTAATTTAAATCACTTTGGTTTTGAACATAATGTTAAAGGAAAACCTAAGCTTGTTACAATTTAATCCTCTCCTTTTTCTGGAGTTATCCCTCTGCATCTCTGTTTCTGTGCTTTAGTTATTATGTTATTTCCTGAAGAATCAGGAATGTAGTGCCCAAACTACACTTATTCTTTCTTATGCTTCCCAAATATTACTGTATTTTTTGTTATAGAGCTTTTAGTGACACACGCTCTTCTTCCTTTAGCTGAGGTTAGCATCCCCTTTGTGGAATGATATCATTCCCTCTGTGCTTTAACACAAACTTGCTTCTTTCTCTTGCCCTGCTCTGGCCAGTGGTGGTGCACAGTGGAACCTGGTGCTGTTTGGGTAGATGGGTACATCCTTGTTTCAGCCTCAGGCTGAGCACTTCTCTGAGAGCCAGGGCCAGGGAACAAGTGCCTAAGGACAGCCAGTGTGCCTCTCTGCCTGTCTGCATCAACCCAAGAGTAAACTGGTCTGTGTTTGGATCAAAAACCAGCAAGAACAGGCACAGGGGCTGTTGGGCTTTCCTTTGTACTTGACAGGTGCTAAGGGAAATGCTTTGGAGGACACAGGCACTAACAGGTTAAGTACTGAACCTCTAAAAGTGGTATAGCATTGTCACATACATATACATTTCTGGTCAGCATGAGCTCCCAGCCAAACTATCAGCATTAACATGTTCCTCAAGAAAGTGTACTTACCTTTCTTATCCTTTGCAGTTCTAAAAGGCAAATTTCTGTAATACAGAGAGCCCAGAAGAGTATGTATTTTTTGCAAAACAAAAGCAATTTTTTAAACATGAGAAAATAGATTTTCTTTTCAATTTTTCCCATTCACATTCAATTGTGTTTTAAGTCCTCAGCAAGACTAGAACCTCGAATGTTTTAAAAAACCGAGATTTTGAAACAGAGAAGCTTTAAATAATAGACATTTTAGTGCAACAGCTGTAAAATATAAATAGTATCTCTCACTTCTAACAGCAGATGAAGCTGCATTGATCTGGACACAAACAGTCTTAAGCATAGGAAAATCTCTGATACCCATGAAATGGTTTTGGTTGAATCTATTCCAATTATTTCATTGATTGTGTGGATTTTTTTTTCTCCACTGTATGAACTTACACATGTATGAGAACTTCAAAGAAATACATGCAGTGCCTAGCAGGATTTTCAAAATAATATAACCTTTAAAAATCCTATTGGCAGCCTAAGTATGTTTTTAAATGCCTAAACATCCTTTGAAACCTGGCCATCTGCAACCACAATTTTGTCCTCATATAAAACATGCAGCATAGTTTTTGAATCTTTCTCCAATTTTTGTGGCTGTCTGACAGTACATTTTATGCCTAATAAAATAAACACAAGGCAAAAGGCAACTTCAGTTTTGTTTTCATACTGATCTACAGAAGAATGCATTGAACCATACAAGTTATTTGCGTGAAGTAAGCAGAAAAAAACCTGGTAACACACTGATGAGTATTTTTGCTTATTTTGCATAATTGAAACAATGATAAGAAGGAGCAATGGTGATTTAGTCCATGGATCTAAGAAGTAAATGCCTGTTTACAATGGGCTAAGCAATATCACAGATGAACTTTTAGGGAGAGCAGTAATGCTCTTCCAGGTAGCATAAGAAAGACTAAATAAGTTTGTTTATATTAATGAAATTACTTAAATCCACTGGATCACTAAAACCAGCCTGGTTTTACAGAGTGCAACTGAGAACGGGATTTAGCCCATAAACTTGTTTAATTTTATGGATGAGCATACACAACACACAGATAATAATGGAAAATGAAGAAGTTGTATTTCCCATGGCAAACATAATTCGTCTCAATTGCAGAGATGTAGATTATGTGAATGATTAAAATGTAACAGTAGGAAAAAATACTACCTATGCACTTGTAGGTCAAATTTTAATTCCTGCAGGAACTATAAGTTGGAAATTTTTGGTGCACATATTTAAATTTTCAGACATAATGTTGATTTTCATGTTGGATGCAATTTAGCTATTGGAATCACACATTCTGTTCCCATACTCAGTACATCTCTCAGTAAAGTATGGGTTTGGAGTAAGAGTGTTTAATATGACAGCTCTGGCATACCTCTGATTAATTGAGCTTCTTTCTAGGAGTTATACATACCACTTGATACCTAAAATCTGACCTGCTTTGAGTTAGGACTTGATCATCACTGCTCATTCCTCTCATGAGCGAATAAGCCTAATGACAGTGCTACGGATTCAGGAAAGGTTTCAGATGCAAACAGGGTAGGCTGCACAGCTAAGACATACATATATCCTTTATTTAAGATGACAAAAAACTTAAACATATCTTTCAGTACTGTCTCATGCAAGCAGAGTACATCACTAGCCTGGACACCAAGTTATTTAAAGCTATTATTTAGTACTGTAATAAGTAGCAATTTAAATACAAGGTAAAATCATTACATTGTCTTGTTTACTACTGATGTTAATGTCAAACTGACGTGTAATGCTCCAAAAAAAGGCAGCCTATGATTTGTTATCATTAAACTGTCAGTTCTGTCGTGTTAGGCATAGATTCATACTATATTTCTTTCAGCATATCCCTTTATTTTCTATCAGTCAAAAACTGAAGTGTTTTAATTGTGCCTCTGCTATTTTTCTATTAACTGTTTCGTGCATTTTTTCTCTGGCCTTTTAATTGCAGTTTAATAGTGGTCATTAACACATTAAGGGGTGTTAGAAGAACATTTGAAGTCCTCTTGACTTCTACCAAAGTTGACACTTCAATGCTGGAGTAATTTCAGCTATTCATTTATTTAATAGTGACCTATGCAAATGTGGAACCATGTCATTTTACAAATTGACTGTAATAATTAACTAGAAAGGCAGACTAAAATGAAACAGGTTATAATTAGAATAAAACTGCTACAGTATTACGTCAGCTAGAATAAAATAATCTCAAATGATTAAATTGGTTTCAATTATTAAGAATCAGTTTAATGTACCCACTGTTCTGATTTTTTACATTTCTCTTTTCTGTGTGCATTAGATGTCACCTCATACAATTTATGCATTTTATTCATCTTGGTAAAACAGGCATTACAAAAGTTTAATTAAGTAGTAAAAGACTTCATATTATTCCGTTGAATTCTAAATTAATTGCAGAAAGAAATGATAGTGCATGGTACATACCATTCACACACATTTTGATTAGATGCATCTATTGTTAGCTAATATTTCTCTATCCCAGTGTATAGATAGAGGTACAGATATAGAGGACTGTGTAGGTGCACACACAGAATTAATGGTTCTAACTCACACAGTGTGTTTTTAACACACATGAACAATATAATTTTCAACTATACTACCTAGATCTTTATCTGCAGGGCGCTCACGTCACTGTTCATAATAAATATGGAATTTTGAAACGACATTTTCCTTCAAAATTTCACCTTGCTTATTCAGCTCATTTTGCAGATTGCGTATGCAGACAAACACTCAGATGCTTGTAGGTGCACACAAGCCTACATAAGATAGACATATCGGATGATAGGCAGCACATACAGACTTATATGTTGAAGATGACAAGAAAATGTTATTTTGATCTCTATTTTCAACATAGTGGGGGTGTTTTTTTGGCAAATCTGTTTTCTTTGGCTCTACTTGCCATTTATTAACTCAGATTTGAGCATCCAGCAAAATAATGCTATACATTATATTGGCACTAGGGTGGACAGCTTCTGATTTAAAGCCACTATATTTAAGATTGAGTTTCTTCTTTCTGCATATACAGTTTAAAATTATTGTTAAATAAAATTAGACTCTTTTTTTACTTGAACAAATCTTATTGTATCATTTGGTTGACTGGCCGAGTACTTTCAAGGATTATACCTCACTGTTCTGAAGTGAGGCGATGATCTCGGATGCTTAGGTTTGTAACTATATATCAGACCGTAGCATCATTGACAAAAAGTTGCTACTTTAAGATACATTTCCCATTGCTCCTCTGATGTGTTTGGTTCCAGAGGGACAGTTAAACCAGTGACTGAGTGTTTGCATGCTGCAGTCATTACAGCTTTGACAGGACTTTTACAGTCTTCTTTACATAGTGATAAACACTATTATGGTAAACATGTGAGTGATCTCAGGAACATTATCTATGTAAGTATCTCTATCACTAGAGAGATTTTTTAAAAAAAGTATTCTTGAGTGCAAAAAAGTTGGTGATCTGAGATATCATCAGCAGAAGAGTGGAATTTGGGAGGAAAAAACCTTACTGGTAAGGCTGATGACAGGACAAGCTTAAGGGAACAGAACTCTGTTAGCAACATACATGTCCCACAGATTTGGTTATGAAATTGAATGTGCTCCATGACATCTCAAAATCCTGAGGAAATCCTGAGGCCCAAGACAGTTAGCTTCTTCTCTATCTTCTCAGGAAATGATTTTGGCAACCCATTAACCTTTGACCACAGGCCACCAAACAAGCTGTTCAAAGTCTCAGAGCCTTTGCTTTCCATATCTTTCATGAAGCAAGATGCTGACTGTGGATGCAGTCAGTATTCCAGGTTGTGAAGGAGCTCTCTGACCTACCTATCACACCCTTACCTTACTTAGGGGTCCTATGAATTTGCTAAGATCACTTCAACACCTTCCAAATGGAATTAGACTTCTTTTTATTGTATTGTAATTAATGTTATGCAGTTAAAATAATTTATTTATTCTTAATTACATTTTCCAAATGTAATTAAATTTCTTTGCGTGGAACAAAGACAATCAGTAGATCACAGTTAACTGTATTCGTTCCACAAAATATAATTAATATAGCAGATTATGGTAGCTCAGTACAAATAACCCATTCCTGAATGTCTTACACCTGTTAAATATGCACAATTTACACAAATAGTTACTTTATCCTAGAATGAATGCTTTGCAAACCTACATGGTGTCTTTGCTGGAAACCTGGTTTTTGAACACTTCCTATCACATTTCAGCAAACATCAAACAGCCCAAAGATGGCACGTGTAAAAATTTGGAAAATGCATCTCAACTTTTCAAAGAAATACGGAAAAAGATATATTGGCGTGTGCAAATTATACAGTGACGTACACAGAACTTCACAAGGAAATAGTTTAAAGAAGACCTGTCTCTCTTTGTATAAGAGATTGAAGAAGATATGGCTATTGTGGGACTGATGTGCAGCAGGAATGTCCAGTGGCTACAGCAGGAAGTTGAGAGGGGAGTGACTGAGTAATGTTGACTGTAAACCTTTGGAAAACCACAAGATTTCTTTTAGTCTCCAGTCAACAAAGTATCTGCAACCCAAAACTGAAAAAGCATGAAATAATGTCAGTGTTGGGCATATGGTCTAAATTTGTTTAAGACCTGGAAGTCCTCTTCTGGGGCTTAGTGTCAGTGGAGAATGAAAGTGGCTACTCTGAGCCATAACAGCTAGCTCAGCTTTTAGGCAGCTATGGGACTACATAAGCTAATGTTGGGATTTAGCTTAGATAACCTAGCCTTCTCTACATTACTTAGTTTTAGTTCAATTCTACTATGACCAACATTCAAAGACTACCTATCCTGTTCACTATTCTGAAACTTACCCCATTCCTTATTTATCACTGCCATGGCAATACAAAGAATATAAAATTAATCACTCATGTTGGCCCAGCAAATATGGCTCAAAACATTTATAAGGTGTTGGCTGAATAAGACCCATATATGTTGAAAGGGAAAAAAATCAAAATTAACTTCTATGAGCAGTTCTTTATTTTTCTTTCTCTAATTGCTTCAAGGGTGAGAAGGTGAGAGAAAAATGCAGGTTATGAAATCCTCCATGCAGGGGAAGAGACACAAGAAAACAAGGATCTCATAAAACAGTACTACTGTTGTAGCTCACCATTCAGTTCTGGTAATCTTCAGTTTACTACACATCAGCCCTCTGCTTTCACCCCCAACAGGATGCTGCCATCAGATATGATACCCCACTCAAAGCCTTCATGTTCTTCCCTCTAGTACAGTGACCTGTAATAACCATCCTAAAGCTGTGAAGTAACCATTATGTTAAACAAAAAATTGTTATCCCATGCTGACTCAAACAGGTCTTTCCATGGTAGTTGCAGCACTTGACAGACAGAAGTTAATTAATCTCTCTTTGTTTTGTCAATTTTTTCACAATAACTAGGGAAATCTTCCAGATTTACCAGTCTAGTGACCATCATTTAGAATCCTTTGAGTAAGACATCTTTGATGATCCATCACGCTTACATCTCTTTTCACAATTTTTCGTACTCTTTTATGACCAGCAATAAAGCTAAAAATGCCCTGCCTGTTTTCCTTTTTCAAAAATCTTATTATGCATAACTTTAATAGTTACAATGTCTTCCCTGTACCATGTCTAGGAGTGGAGTCACCAAGTTCAAGAGTACCAGTCTGTGGTAGACTGCAGAGTAGTGGAGAGATCCCATCTGGGCTACAAACAGGTTTCTACAGATGGAAGGAAAGAACACGGAGTGTGATACAGGATCACCTTCCTTTTTCTTTCATTTCACACGATCTTTTGGTCACTAAGAGCTGTGTACCTGCAAAGAGCAATTTGCTATTGAATGAAAAGGTTGTTATAAACCTGACTTGGACTGAAGTAGAGAGCACATACAAGCAGAGGTGGTATGCTTGATTTATAGCACAGTCAGGGCACAACAGGAGTTCATGGCGTTTATGGGGAAGAGTTGGATTTCTCCTGGAGAATGTTATTCTCATTGTGAAATTTTTTCTTCCCTAAGAGCTTGTCTGTAACATAAAGCAATTTATGTCTGCAGAAACAGCAGTGACATCAGTGATGGGTGACATCACAGATTATCCCTCTAGTAAAAATTTGGTTGATGAAGTGAAACCAGTTCTTTGTAGCTACAGGACTGATTGTGGCTACTAGCTTTTTCCTTTTGTAATTCTCATTTCTCAACTTCATATGAGATTGACACTAAGCTTTGTCACTGACAGCTTGCCTATTTCAGTGAGACTCACACAAAGAAAATGTGTGAAAAACTGAAATGAGAAGGTTCTGTTTGTAGATTGTTGTAAGGCAGGAAAATAATATGTGTGTTGAATGTGACTAGGCAAAACCTGAGAAACAAAAATCCCATTACTTCTTTCCTTTTTGCTAAAGGCATATTTGACTTTGCTGTCAATAGCACTTGTGACGGTGAAACAGAAAGAAAGTGTGTATGTACCCATATTGCCAAACTTTGGCTACTGACTCAATATATCAGGGAACATTTGGATACAAATGCATTTTTCTGGCAATGAATATACAGCAGAACTGATTATCACAGAGGAGATAGATATATTCAACATTTAAACTTTCTTCCAAAATTTTCAGCTATTTTTGCCGCAGTTAAAATGCCAGCTATGGATGCGAACATCCGCAAACTCAGTCTGAAATCCAGTATGACTCTAGATGTAATCATCTCTCTTTATGATTTACTTCTTTATTGCTATCTTCAAGTCTCCTTGATTCTTCTTTTTGATTTGCACATAGTATTAGTCTGCCATTTAACTTTAATTTTTTAAGCTAACTAGAAAGAAGGGGCTGAACAAATATCAGAAACATTTTCTTTGAGTATCCATTTGAATTAAACATCCAGGTAACATTTGACCATGTTTGTGACCCTTTCATGTTTGCTTTTCATGAATTTTCAAGTGTTTGATCGCTGTTAGGGAATGGATTAGCAAAAAGCAAATTTGTAATTCAAATGCTGGAAACTACACCAGCACCAATTTAAAATTGTATATTCAGATATTATATTTCAAATTTGAAATTCACACTGATTTGATTAATGAAGTGAGTTGCAGCCAGCCTATGTGTCTCTGTACGCCTGCTATTTCACCTGGGGAGGAAAGTGATAAGGTCTTTCCAACAATCTTTATAGCTAAATTTAGTCCTATTTTTTCAATTCTGCTTGTATCCTGGTGTGATTTAGTGCAGCCTCTGAGCTGTTCTAACTTCTATCAGTTGTGAAAATCACTACCAACACTGCTACCATTTAGGAGTGGTGAGAAGATCAAATTGACCAGACTGATATCTGGAAAAAACAACTGAAGTCAGTGAAGACATCTGACTTAATTATTTGTAATTCTGGTATGGAGTGTACCAGCAATATATTTATTGATTCTAATAATTCTTACCTATTTTTAAAATGTACTGTTTCACAAACGGTTTGGGAACATTCAAAAGTGACATTTTAAGATTGAATTATTAATTGCAAATTACTCACTATGTTCTGATAACATAGATAAAACTGGCTGCTCCTTTCATCTCTGTTGTCTTGTAAGGACAAGTGCCAACTGTGTGCTGTCACTTGATAGAACATGAAGGTGCACCAAAACCACATTCCCAGAGAAATACAAACACTGCAGTCATATTTGCTGTGTTTTGTATACATGACTGTTTAAGAAGTAAAATATGTGATATGGTGGAACCTAAAAACCCTTCTGAAACTGAGAAATCTCACAGGAAATTTTAATTTTTTTTTTCAGGATTAGTTTTGATGCATATTCTCTTACCACCCATTCTGCCCCTGGGGCAATAATTTAGCCAATATGCATGGGGAAAATCATCTTGCTCACTATGTGCAATAACTACTCAAAACTTCAAAGATGTTTGACATACACTAAGATAACTTCTAATTTATTCTGTTTTCTTTCAATAGTGGCAAAACTCCTTGATCTCTACATTCCTCTGCCAAATTCACGGCCTGTCCTCTATTTCTTTATTTATTTTTTCTCCCTTTCCCACTGGAAGCATTTACTAAATGACCAACATATTAAGAAGCGTATTATCTATGGACAATGGAGGATGTCAGAATAAACTGACTTTCATAAAAAGGGTTGTTTTCTGTCCCATATATACTCTTTATTATTCATACAAATTGATTTTCCTTGGTCAGACATTGTTCTTATTTTTTCTGTTAAAACAAGTAAACAAGCAAACAAATGGTAGTAGAAAAAGAAAGAAAAGACAAATGGTGACTATCTCTGCATCCTTCACTGATGTAGTGCTGAGATCAGCATGTGAAGGATGTGGAAGGAGGAAACAGAGGCAAATAGATGGTAAGTGAAAATGTAATGGCCATACCAGGAGCAGAAAACATAACCTGAGCTACAAACACATTTCTGCTCCATCAGTGAGCAGGAAAATAAGTCTTTGACATATGCTGTTCTTTCCAACTGACTTTCAGAGCAGTGGTACTTGCAAACAATGGGTTAAGTATTTTTTTTAAGACATTTTATGCTATGGACATGAATGTGTTAATATGGAAGATTTTTCCTTTTTTTTTTTCCCAGCAGAGTTCCATAAACTACTTGTGTTTGTTTATTACTGTAAAACCATTCCCCAGATCCAGGCATTTACAAGATTTTTGGCTTAAACAGGTTGAATTGATCTAGGATTTTCTTGTTAAAAGCCTAGATAAGCTGGAATCGGCAAATACTGTCCATCATTTTAACACATGGACACAAAGAGAGAAGTTTTAACAAGCACTGGCTGGAGTGGGGAAAGCTAAATGTAACAGATTATCCAGCTGAAAAAACAGACTAGAAATTTGCTTTAGAGAACTCAACTTACAGAGCTTTGCCTAATAAACCGCATACATGTACTGTACAAAATCCCACTTCATTTCAAAGGATCATCACAGAGACCTATTCCTGAAAAAATGTTATTACACCTATTCATTACCAAAAAAAATTGGTTTTGTCCTAAAAGGGTACATACACTAGTTAGGAACATTGCTTCTTCTGTTTTTCTGGACTTAATTTTTTATTCTGAGAGCCTACAGAAGCAGAGTAGGTGAGCTATTTGGAACAAAATCTGTGCAAACTCGAGAGTGAACCAAACCCCAGAAGGGTTCTCCTTGAACAGTGGAAGGATGTAGTAATTTTTTTTTTTTCAACTTATTTCTTGTTTTCACACAGTTTTAAAATTGGATGTTGTATTTGGCACCGGAAGTGGAAGCATGGAAAACAATGGAAAAATTTGTTCTTAGAGAATTTCCAGCCCAGCTTTGCAGGCTTAGAGTTTGAACATGTGTCCGACTGCAAGGGAGTTATCTGACCCAAATCAGCCCTTCCCTTATTTGTCCATCAGAAGCTCAGTATCAAAGTAATCTTTACTTTCTCATACAATGGCGACTTCCAGAATACTTCTGAATGCAGAAGATTGTCATGCTGAGAGATTATTCCTAGAAAGATGACACATGAGGGGTTATATCATTTCACCATTCAATCCACATTTCTGCTCTGCCCCTGACAGTGACACAGGTCTCTCTCTATAAAACATACATATGTATTGAAAAAATATGCACTTTCAGAACCAGGCATATTGTTAGAAATGAATTATAACCAGCAGTACATATCTTCATATTCTAGTTTTTTATATATGTATATGTATATTTGTATACATATATATGTGTGTATATATACATGTATATTATATATATATATTTATATATATTTACATTATAAATACCGTATTCTTGGACTATGCTGTGTGAACCTAAGCACTTTAAATATACATAGTATGTATAGAAGCTACCTATCATTCAGCAGTGATACATGCAGTGGTGTCTTTGATTCATCTTAAATATCTCAGTTCAGCTGTGTTCTACAGGTTTTTTTCTGCTACATCCTAAATCCTTTTGCTGTTTTTAACCTTCCTCAACTTTAAAGCAAACTCTTACTTTTATTTTCTACATTCAGTACTCCCAATCCGACAATTTACTCAATTTCAAGTGAACAAAAGAACGTATTTCAGTGAAAGCAAACCTTCCCATCTTTGGATTATTTACTGTTTAAACAGCAACTAAATGAATTTCATGGGAAGCGTTTCCCTTCATCATGCATTAACCTGTGAACAGCTTAGATAGATACAGAGCTGAGAGCTCTCTGCAGGCTGCAGGCCACTGCTGCTTCAGTCAGGTCAGAGCTGTACACTTACCACTTAGTGGGTTTTCAGGCCTTGACATACCTTAGAAAAGACAATCCCTTTGTAGTACTTGTCCCTAGAGAAAAGTTGTAAAGGGTGTTGAACTTGCTGCACGCTGAGCAATGTTTAGCACTAGGAAAAAGCCTGTTGTGAAGGAGCTTGCAGAGTGGTACTGTTGTGCTGGGGAGCTCTCCTGAAAGAGCCGAGCTGGATGAAAGGCCAGGATTTATCTGCCCAATACCGATTTTACAGTAAAGACAACAATGACTCGTGTTTTCTCTGTGTGTGAGCAAGTGTGTGGGTACATGCCAGCGGGTACAGGTTGGGCATGTATATGAGCTGTTTGCTGCCTCCCACTGCCAAGAATCCTTCCCGCCTTCTTTTCGGGGTAATTCTGACTTTAGACCTAGATATCTTTAAAGAACATTAGAAAGTTAAAAGTCTACATTTAAATTAATTTTTTAGCTCAAGCTCAAATGCGCCAAGCTTATCAAGCGTCTACTTGCAAATCTTCATTTAAGCTTAAATAGTCAATTTGCATTGCAATGTTGGCTTGGCATCAGGATTTCCTGGAAAATACAGTTAAAGAAGCAGGTTCTCACCTTTAACAAGAATCAAAATACATGGATTTTTATTTGAAAACGGAAAAAAAAAAATCCTGTCCAAAAATTAGAAATGGATTTCATGCCTATGAAAAAAAAAAAGCAAGAGAGAGAAAGAAGGACAGTATACCACACTGACATGCCCAACAACTAAATACTCAAGAAATATCAAGCTACTTATTTTATTTGTTTGGTTTGTTGTGCCTTTTTTTTTCTTTTTTTTTTTCTATTTCAGCTCCTATTTTATAGCCTTTCCGAAGTAGGTGCTTGTTAAAACAGTCTTTCGGCAGGCTGTTTTCTCCTAAACCCCTCGAAGTGGTAGAATGGAGATGGCAGAAGCCGAATGATGACTTTAAAATGACTGACAACATCATTCCCTATTATTACTGCCTTGTAGACTGCCAAAGAACTAATGTACTTCAGACATCTAACGTAATTAATTCAGAACCACAAATCTGAATCACAAATCTACAGTATATGTGTGGATTCAGCAGGAAAAAAAATATGGTCTGGAGCAGAAAAATATCCTTTTGCATAGCTACCTCTAATTTTAAACAGGGTATAAATTAAACATTCTTTGATAATAATATGCAATGACAGCGTAATCATATGCTAACATTTAATCACCTTTTATATACAATATTACCCTGATTCTTCTTTAAATTTTTATGTTGTATATTGCTGTACATTTTTCTTACTGATTGATTCTCTTTATTACTACTGATTTTATTTATGCTGCTAATTTTTTTTCCTAAGCATATATTTTAATGAGTAGTTTTGTTCAGCTAACGTCTACAGAATAAGAGAATTCAGCACACCTGCCTAAATAAGATGCTTGAGATCACTGAGGAAAGAAATTGACATTTTACTTTACCCTCAGCATGGAGCCAGGGGCAAAGTTTGATCTGAAAACTTGCAAATTAACCAAAACTGTCACTCAGGAGTTATGGGCCTGAATGCTGCAAAATATGTTCTTTGAAGTCCTCATTTCAGCAAAATTATTAAAAACTTTATATCTAATTAAAATTGTAACTGCATTCCCATTTTTCAAAATCTCTATATCCTCGGGGCCAATTGGGATGAGTGAATTCGCACCCTCCTCTCTGCAGCACACTGAACTGCTCCTACAGCAATATCAGATCATTACCATCTCCCCAGCTGAGAGGGAGCAGCCATTATCATGCAGCATTATTAATCTTCTTGTCTTATCAACTTGCAAATCACAAGCCATTGAGCCTTATGGCATGGTTCTGGGTCCATAGTTATTCATTTTGTAGGTCTACCTAGCCTTTGAGTCTCCTTAATCACCTGAAGATTGTCAGTCTCTTACCTCGGCCTGCCCCTGTGGCCCTTCTCAGCTCCTGTGAAAAGTCCATGATGTTCTCTCAAAAAAAGACCTTTTTATTTAAAAAAAAAAAAGGAAAAAAAAAAGAAAGAAAGAAAAGAGAAGGAGACAGTAAGGAGGATAAATTTCATTAATGGATGTGAATTAACATCCTACTGCCAAGAGCTGACCCCTTCTCCTGACATGTACGTCTAAGTCATTCTTGTCACTCTTTCCCCCATTAATATTCTGAAAAAGACAGTGCATTGAAGAGAATAGAATAAGATAGTTCCCTTAAACAGTCACTGTTGACCTTAGGTTGGGGATTTTTCTTTAATTTGCTTTTCTTAAAAATAAAATATTAATCATATTGGAAAAGGCAAGCAGGGTTCCTTTACATTTTTCAATATATTCCATTTATAATATTGCATTCATTAAATTAAGTCATTGAACATTTTGAACATTTTTTTTAAGTGCCAAAGGAAAATAGAAATGTAATTTCCATGGGAAAGTGGGCAAGACAGACAGTGGTACCCTGATGACAACTCCTGTTTATACCAACTTTGATTCAAATGTGACAAACACCTGATTTGGGGATGTTTAAAGCTTGTTGATTACTTTACCATTTGCAAGAAAATGTTTATCTCACCATAGCTAGGAGGATTTTGCCTTTTTTTTTTTTTTAAATTTATTATTTCTTCCAAACTCATTCCTCAGATAAATTTTTTACCCTGTTCTTCAGTGGGTAATATTATTATGAAAACTTCCTTATTATACTTGTGAGCTTGTGGTGAGCTGCATGTGTGTGAGTTTATGAGAAAGAAGAGCCCACAACAGAAACCCTCAACTAATGATATAAACTATGGAGCAACTTAGATTTCTTATATTATATAGCATAAGTTTATGCACATATATATGTGTGTGTATATACAGATATGTGTGTGTGTGTGTGTGTGTGTATGTGTGTGTGTGTGTGTATTTATTTAGTTTCTGGGTGTTCTGGTAAAGGTATTTGGGGTATAGGACAAGAAACATTAGGCACTATGATCTTGTAAAATGATAATGTTATGGGTTCATAATTGAAATAATTTTGCATGGTATAAAAAAGTCACATTCCAGTTACCACCTGGCAGGACCCCATGCCCTTCTTTCATTTCATAAAGATGACAATTTAATTGAGAAACTGTGATAGAGATATAGCAGGGCACTACACTGTACAGTGGATTAATGTTCTGGCTTTTCATCTCCAGAGACCTGCCTTGAAATTTGATTTGGGCCACATGTGAAATGAGTTTGGTAGTCTCCACCAAATCTGTGGTGGAAACTAATCCTCATAAAAACGTGCTGCACAGCTTAGTTCAGCTGGTAGTCTCTTTTCAACAGAGATTCAAAGTTGAAATACCACGGTAGATTTCCAGGCACAGAGAGGTGCCACTTGCAGATTTATTTAGGGTAACTTGAATAGTGCATGTCAATAATCTGTTCCTTTTATGAGCACTAAAATCCACAAAATTCATGTGTGAAATAAAGAAAATATAGGTTTGCTTCCTGTAGAACCTGTTATGGGGAAAACTGGGCCTGATAATTTAGGTGAATGAGCAGAGTTTATATTCCAGAATAAAATGTAAGGGGGCTGATTCATCTATAGCACTTTCTACAACTTAATCAGTATTTCACCAGAAATTGATTTGGCACAAGAAGTTTACTGCATACTTAACATCTCAATCTAAAAATACTGATCAAGAGAGGAAGGAAAATTAACTTTTAGGAAAACACAAGAAATAAATACAGAAGTCAAGATCACCCTACTAGCAGTTATGCTAAGCCAGCTGTTACTTGCTGCTCCCTAAGAAATAAAAGAATTTTACACGGCCTTACATAGAGCTGGCTTTGGCTTCTTCCTTTGCAAATGTGTCTATAGGGACTCTGATACGATTCTGTCTGTCTTGATCAATGCACCTTCAGCATCAGAGCTTTCTCAGCATGAAATAATAAAATATATTGATAATGATATAATAGTAATAATGATAATAATAATGATAATAATAATAATAATAATGATAATTATCACCACAACAACAATAAAAGCTGCCATATAGTTCCTCCTTTTTAATGTACAAAGTTTATATTTACTTTAGTTGTGGAATATTGCATTCACACAGTGCACAAGGGTAACAATTTTGCCACACTCAAGAAATTTGCCATAGAAACTTCATTGCCTACTTCAGGTCTTTAATTCTTGCCAAATTTTTTTTAATGTGGCAAAGAAAGTGTCCTGAACCAAGTTTCCTGTGTAGGTAACTGCTTGGAAAGAAACTTCAAGAAGTAGATGCTGCCAGTTTATTTTAACCATCAAGGCTTAGCTGTGCAGGGTCACTCTGAGCCTTTAAATAAGACTGATCCTCTTTATCAACTTGATAAAGAATCAGAGCTGAAACTTGGGGACTGCTTTTTGAAGCACACAATATCAGGCGTCTAAGTTAACCAGACTGGATGCCATCCCACAGCATTATGTCTATGTGCAGTAAAATAAGGTTTATAAACAGTGTAGCCACAATGAGATCAGTGAGAATATTTATGAAATAAGGATTGTAGAATCAGATGACTAATGGCTTTTCCTAATTTTGCCAAGACCAAAATAATAGTTACCTTTCTGAGTATGTATCAGGATCTGAGTTTTTCCCTGAGCAGCGTTCAGTAGTTATTTTCCTGTATATCTCAGCTAGAAGCTTGTATTCACTACATACCATAAACTTCACACACCCACTGAATTGTGCTCTCTAGGACTGTAATTTCTTCTTCTCCAGCAGGGTTTTTTCCTGTTACATTCCTACCCTGTCTTGTTACCATCATTTTGTTATGACATAGGTGCTCTGTGGGCTTAGGATGAACCCAAACCTGTTGGAGGTGACAGAGCATAACTGGTACCTGATTTTCAACTGCAGCTGGGACAGCAGCAACTGATACCAGGAGTACAGACACAGACTTGATGGTCATGGCTATAGAAGCAGATAGGGCTAAGCATGGGAGAGAACAGATGTGTGATGTAGGCAGAGACAGAGAACATATTTCTCCTTTGTTAAACTGGGATATTTCATTTAGTGTGTGTATATATAGGAGGAGACCATAAAGGAGAATCTGGCATTTTGATCCATTTTTTAGTAGTAACTTGCTTGGTGAAACAGATGATTAGAGTGGGCTTTTCCAACTAAGACAAGACAGAAAAAAAAAAGAGTTATTCCTGAACTGATAAAGTTTTTGTCCCCATAATGGATAACTATGGAATAACCTTCTCTTATAAGTGTTTAAAGATAAGAAAATGCTCTCAACTAAGTAGCTCTCAACGCTTACATCTTCTATAAAAGCCTGTGATTTGTCATAGGAAAAAAACCTCACAAACCTGTATTTGATCTGCTTTTATTAAAATTTTTGCACTGTATGCAGAGGGGCTTCTCCTGATGGATGCAGTCATTCACCCATCTGGATCTCAATGGAGAATTTATGGGTGTGAAACTGCCAGCACCCAGCTATGCTGACAGTCAGGCTGCACTATTTAGAGGTATTGAGTATGAACTTGTACCAAAAGTTAGGCAAGTACTGTGGAAATACAAGTTTTAAGTCTGTGAAAGCACATGTCCACTGAAAACACACTCAGTGCTTACACTTGTTCATGTTTTATGGGATTTTGTTTGCACTGAAGTCTGAAGATTTAAAAAAAAAAGTATATTTTTTTCTTTTACTTCTTGAAAATACATTTAAGCAACCAGAATATGAAACATTGGAATTTCTTAGTGCCTAGTTCTAACAAAGGATGGGAGTCTGGAATGGATACAGTTTATTTGTAAATTAAATAAATACTTTTCTTCCATACCCTTGAGAGCTAGCTGATTTATCAGTTAATAAAATAATCATACACCGCAGACTTGTGCTTCCAATTTATTTTAAAAAGAAATAATATTGCATTTTTGACATATATGAATACAAATGTAACACTAGAGGAAACTTTGTGAGTAACCCTGTATATATATCAGCAGCCCTGCATGAATAACCTTACTTGCTTTTCCTCTGCTATTTATGGGATGGATTCTGCATAAACACTTATTTCTTCAACAATTCCTAAATTATGTGTATGACCCAATAAACCTTAATGTGACTACTGACTAGAAAAAATCCTATTTGTCTGAACAGTGAGTATAGAATGTTTATTTAACACAAGTGAAAAGAAATTAGCTTTAAATCCACAATTAGAATTCACTAGCATTTACACCTAACACCATAAAACTAAAATTAAATGTATTTATTCAAAAATTGTCTGAATTGACTACTTTTCTTGCTCAAAAATGCTGATCTAGATACCAGAACTGCCAAATTTGGACAAATCCAGTCTGTGTTAGACAGAAGTGTTAATGTGCACTTCTCAGAAGAGGCAAGCCCGTGTCTCCTAATAGAAATTTTTTAAAATTTTCTTTGAATTCCTCTTAAGTTTTGTGGCCAACAGAACAACAGAAAAGCATGTAGGAAGATTCTAAACAGAAGAAAGCGAATGGCAGAATTGGGGTGTCGTATGGCAAGGCAGCCCAGCAGTGACTGCGTGAACACAATGAGCATGGATCAGAAATCCTTTGGTGGATGTGGGGCTCATTCCTGCAGCCCTTGTATGAATATCTGAACAGATTCAGTGGGTCTGCTTGCATCAGTGAGGAGTAGTCCCTCGAGCAGACTGTGCCATTTCAGATCCTTGTTTTGTGTTTTTGATGTGAAGTTGAACTTTTTGGCATTCCTATCCCCACTCTTCCTGTCTCCTGTTCTAATCTTCTATTTTTTGGATATATGCCTCTCCCTCTCTGTTCTTTAAATTCCCTCTGCTTCCTTCTGTATATCAGCCTCAGTTCTACTTTGTTATTTTTTTTTGCTTGCTTTGTCCTCCCTCCATCACTACTCCAGACACTTCTCTCCCTTTTGCTAGTCTGTTTGGCTCCTTGGGGACCCTTAACACTCCCCCACAACTGAGTAGATCCTCATTTTCAGTGATATTTTAAAAACTCTAGGCTGTATTCCCTTCTCTTGAGAGAAAATTAAAAATAAAGAAAAAACCCCACAAAACAAACAAAAAAACCCCCTTTCTTCAGAAACTCTAGCTTAAGCTCAGAAACTTCCAGTCAAATTCTCTTTTCAAAGGGACAAAGGAGATTGAGACCTACTAGGATGCAGAGTCACAGGCAGTTGCCAGAAGCCCTTGGTCTCAGCTGATCAATCCCTTCTGTGGGGTGGGAAAGCCTCGTCTCCCACACCAGCTGTGCTGCCCTCTGACTGTAAATGCAAATGTTGGTGTAAAATTTGCTCTCTGAGGGCCAAACAAGGCTGAACTCGATGAGAATCTCACTACTGGTTTAGCCCAGCCAACAGCTCAGCCTCATGCACCAGCTCTCCCACAGTGAAGTGGGAACTGGAAGGGTAAAAGTGAGAAAGCTTCTGGGATGAGATAAAGACAGTTCAGTAGATAATATGAAAGTCATGCATGCAAGCAAAACAAAACAAGAACTTCATTCAGCACTTCCTACGGGCAGGCAGGTGTTCACCCTTCTCCAGGAAAGCCGGGCTCCATCACATGTAACGGTGACTGGGAAAGCCAAACACTGTAATTCTGAAAATCACCCCACATTTCCTTTTTCTTTCACCTTTATGTACTGAGCATGATGCCATATGGCCTGGAGTATCCCTTGGTCAGCTGAGATCAGTCCTTGTGCACCTTAAGCCTCCTCATTGGTGGAGGGGGGTCAGAAAAACCCTTGATGCTCAGCTATAGCTAAAATTTCCCTGAGCTGTCAATCCTATTTTCAGCAGCAATCCAAAACAGCCCCATACCAGCTGCTGTGAAGAAAATTAACTCTGTCCCAGCCCAGACAGTCATCAGTGGGTATTTGGACACCAGGTTTTTGGGAGAGGCAGACAAAGGTGTGAGGTGGAATCTTATGCTTTCTCATGTGTATCTGTGGAATAGTTGGCAGGAAATCATGACGTGTAACACTGCTATTTTTCAGATTACATTCTGACAGTACTTTCTGCTAAAAATATAAATTAGTCTATTCTCCTTCAGATGAAAACAAACCTGTGACGAGCGTCTCTTCGGAAAGTTGAAGACTTCTCTGCCCATCCTACTTCATATTTCTTTGACCAGAATTTCTGTTGAAAGCCTCCAACTGAGACTACTTAAGCTGTCATTTGCACGGTGTAAATCTGGAGTTAACCCCACCACAGCGTGCACAGAGGTTAGCCAAGGACAGATCCTTCCCTCATCAATTCATGTGCTGAAGAGCACCTGGGGACCACGATGCAAGAGAGCACAGGCTCACGCCCGGTGAATACTGACGCCGGGGAGAAATGCCTGAGGCAGAAGGACAATAAATAAACAAAAAGGAGAAAGAGAGTAAAGAATTAGGCTGGAGAGGGGAAAAAAAGGAAGGAGTCAGAAGCTGGGGGTGATGATGAGTTACGCATTTGTACACACTCCAAAGAAATGGGGTGGAAATAGTATGGAAGACTCACATTTCACCCCATAAAACATTTCAGCTAAATAATTCTGTTGTGTTTAAACCTGGAATTTAATGATTTACCTTTTTTTTTTCTTCCAAATTTCATCTCAGTGCATGACATTTAGAAATGTAAGGATATGTTGCCATATCTGAGCTTTTTATTTTTAACAAATGCCCATTTTACAATCACCATTAAGATACTTTGACTTAGCAGTTGAACTGATTACTCCACACCTCAGATGTGCTGGAGGCCTGAGGTGAAATGCACCCGAGGTGTGCATTAATCAACCTTGCCATATAGTCTGTCCTGTCTCACTCCTTAATTAAATTCCAAACCAAATAGTTTTGGTGAGAAGGTTAGGAGGGACCACTTTTTCAAGTGGGTTTTGCATGAGCTGTCCACAGTGCATAGAAAAAAAAATATAAGATATATTTAGAACAATATTTTAATTTGCAATACTTGATTAGATGGAAAGAATGTAATGTTTAAAAAAAGAAAATGTGATTAAGAAGCTTAAGTGCACAGTATATTACATGAAAATTCTGATCATAAAGAAAGGTAATATCTACTCAAAATTATAATTTCTGTACTTTTGAAATCAACTCAGCAAGAATTATCTACCCATATCAAATTGTAGCACTTGTCAAAATCAACTGTAAAGCATCTCAAGTGCTCTTCTGAATCAACAAAACAGATGTATAGCGATGTGAGGTTGCACTGAAATGGAAATAAAAGTGAACTAGATGCCAGTCATTGCCCTTAATCTCTTGAACCCGGCACTTAACACAGAGGATACCACAGGTCTTTGGGACACTGTTTAGAAGGGGAAGAAATCAAGACTTGAATCTTAATAGCATATGCAAAAACACTCTATAAAATTATTTTCTTTCTGCTATAGTAGAATATCATATGCTCAAAGAGCACCTTGCCTTGCTCATAAACATGAGGCAATGTTTGAAATAGATCCTATTTCAGCTCTAGACAGGCAAAACCCTGAAATATGTGAAACATAAAAACATGTTAAAATTTTAAAAATAGAAATTAAATATGCTTAGAGGTTCAAAAGTCACCATCTCGCTCCCTTCAATAAAATGTGCAATGATGTTTATGGGATAACACCTGCAGTGGAATGAATACAATGAATATAGCTTTAGTTAAGACTACAATATTATTAGATTTTAAAAGGGACTTAATAGATGACAAATGTCTGCAAGCATTGGTCCTTAGAAAACAACAGCTCTAATCCCATCACCTAGGATGTGTGTCTGGAGTGAACTCCCCTGCAGATTTGTATAACCTGCTGTCCTTGGAATCATGATAAATTTACTGGTTTTCTTCGTTGGATTTGTGATGATGGTGCTTTCCAGGATTACGATGTACAAAGAGAGAATAAGGGAGGCAGACAGCAAAAGGAACAATTATTTGTTTGACGTGTCCTGCCAAATGGTTAAGGCTCTGAATCTCAGGTAGCAGGATTTTTGTAGGCTCTTGAGGTACTGCAGAATCCTACTCTTTATCAATATTTCTCTTGCTTTCCCATTTTCAATCACATTTAGACTTGTAGAATTTTTAGTATATGATACAGTGCTGAAAATTACTGACTTCACTGCTGTATATAATGAAACCATCAGAGGATGTTATCCATAAAGAGGTCTGTTTTCACCAGCAGCATGATGGAGCTGGCATGAACAGATGATTGTTAAGCCCTCCTTAGTCCATGCTGAGAGAAGGTCTAGTTGAACAGAAACCTCTCTGGGATGGAGAAGGGAGCCCAAGCCCCATGATGGATGCCTGGAGAATTAAGCTCCTGGACTCACAGTGACATTTTTCTGTGGCTCAGTCATGAAACAAAAAAATCAAAATCAAAAACAAAAACAAAACAAAACAAAAAAACAACCCCAAAAAAACCAAAAAACAAAAAAACCCCACAAACCCCAAACCAAACCAAAACCAAACAAAAACAAAACAAACAAACAAACAAAAAAACCCGAAACCAAAAAACCACCACACCCAAAACTCACAGAGTCCTTGGTCTGGTTTGCTGCCAGGGCTCAGAGGTGAATATGTTCGGTTTTCCAGATCAAGATAGCAACCAGCTACAAATGTTTTAGACTAATTTTGATGTATCTTGACAAATTAATTCAGCCCTGTGTGGATTTCATCCACCATTTTCCTCCTTGTCTAGAGCATGCAGAAATAGCAGACTATCAATTCTAGCTCTTGAGACACAAATAAGAGTGTTTGAGGTCTTTTGACTTCAGCACAGGTGAAAATTTGCAAAGCTTGTGAACAACACTTCCCCTTCAGGTTATGTCCTTCAGACAGGATTGATGATTTATGCAAGAGAGGAGACAAAGTGGGATCTACTTTTAATTCAGTTACAACCACTTCCATGGGTGTTTTTATACAGGATTGTTAACCAAAAGGGTAAGTCCTAATGAAGAACAAAAAACCTGAGCATGAGGTCTCAATTTCTAGTTTTCAGTTCTGTCCATTCACTTTCCAAGTGTTTTTTCTTTCAAACATTGTTAAGATAAAATACACTGAGAATTATTCCAAATTTTCCAAATGTTCCAAGAGTGATTTTACTAGATTCCAGAGGTCAACAGTCAACAACAGAGAAATGAGGAAATTTAAGGCTTTGGACAATACAAATATATGGAAAACTCTAGTAGATACCTGCTCAATTCAGAATAAACCACCACTTGAGTAAGGAGGAAAGGTAGGAGCTGAAAAGTTAGTCTGAAACACAAGCAGAACAAAGTATTTCTACTCACACTTAGGTTCAAAGTGGAACCAGTCATGGCACCATATGGGCCTGGGTTATCTGGAAGGTTGCTGCATCCTTCCCCTTCTATTCAGTCTTCCATCCTTTCATCAGCAGTAGTAGCTAAGACAGAAAGCCTAGCTTACTCCTATTTTCCTCTTTAAAGGGGTTTTGTTTTGTGGGTTTTGGTTTTGATGAGGTTTTTTTGGGAGGGGCTATTGGTGCTTGGGTTGGGAGGCATTTGCTTGCTTACTTTTTGTTTTAAAAGGACATTCTGGTTTTGTTTTGTCAAAAATTGAAGGCTTTTTCTGCTGTTTTCTGACATTTCCAGAAGCAATGAGAACACAACAGCAAAGTTCTTCCTGTCAGCCTTTAAAGCCCCAATAGAAATATTTCAAGAGGGCCACAGGGCTTTCAGAAGACCAAGACCTGAGCTGTGTCCCAGGGCAGCTTTAGGCACCCCAGCATGCAGAGTCCCCTCAGCACTGATGACATTTCACAGAGCAGATGGCCCAGCTGGTGCAGGACACCGCAGCAGGACTCCAAGCACAGCCTGGTGCACGGAATATTTGCACAATGTTTGCACCCTTGTCTGCACAAAGCACCACTCCTTTCTCTCTCAAGCCCAGAGAAAGTCTGGATAAACGTGTAGCTGTGCCATAGCTGACACCTCAGTGCCAGTCCATGTACACTGGGAGATGGAAATGTGCCTCCAGCTTTCTCTGCTCTCCTCCAGAGGTGGCAGCAGGTCCCAGCCACCCACCAGCCCATGCTCAGGCTGTGCAGGAGCTCTTCAGTGGTAGAGCGAACTACTTTACAGGTACTTCCATAGGGAATACTAATTCTAAAGATACTTCCATAGTGAATACTAATTCCACTAGCTCTATCAGCTTTTGAGACAGTTTTCACCACTATTTTGTTAGTTTGGGCTGACATTCAGAATCTCTTCTCTGCATTGCATGTGAGGACACTTTGATAAAGGTATTATTTCTTTTACCTGGCCATGTTTCCTTTCCAAGCCAAACACATAACAGGAATAGTTTCAACTTCCAACTTCTGCCTTGCAAAACTGCTGTGGTTGTGAAAGGCAAAGTAATATAACAACTCCTGTCTGGTTTGGATTTCTCAGCTTGTTTTTATTTTTGCCTTTTTATTTTTTTTTTGGTTGGTTTTTTTTTTTTCATTTGACCTGTATGATCTCTGAAACGTTGAGAAAAATTGCTTTATCTGTTGCACCACAGTACATATATTGTTGTTCCCAAAGGTTTACTTATAACGTTCATGGCATCATTTATTTTTTTCCTTTCCCCCCATTGTCATTTCTGTACAGATTTAATACAACAGAAACATGGCTTCCACTGGGAGCTACAGGTAGAGCAGTTACAAAGTTCCCTATAATTGGTGTCTGCCATGGCTGCTCACAGTAAGTTATGTAAATCACAGCAAGGACCCACAACCCCTAAAGGCATGAATATTTTTTTTTTCATTCAGTGCAGAGGATAACTTCAGAATCTTAGTAATAGTCTCCTCCACATCAGGGATCTCCTTACCAGGAAAAGTCAAGGTCTAGAAACTGGCCATGTCAACTTTGCAATTTAAATCCTACTGTTAAAAATGGTTTGGTGGGTATTACACTAAGTCAATGCATTGTAGGCAATATTAGTTTTTAGGATGCATTTTCTCTTCATAGTCCTTGCAAATCCATCTGCTTCTGTTTATATTCACTGTAGTAATACCATCAAATCACAGATTTGAATATTTATTTACTTTATCTAACAACTCTTTAATTTAAAATGAGATGAGGTGTTGTCAGGGTTTTATTCTGAAAATGGAGTAATAATTCCACTGATTTTCTCGTGAGGTATTTTAGTTAAAATCATGTCTTCCAAGTGATTAAATGCAAAGTTACTATTAAATCTGTTTCCTTTAAAATAGTACTGCAAGTATTAGAATTTTTAGCCTAAATTCAATAAGTCAACTTCTGTCTTATAATTTTTTATGTCTCCCACACATATTGCTCTTATGGGTCATATACACCAGTTTATGCACTGTCTATTAGGTAGCTGAATGAATCCTTAAAACATAGTAGATGTCTACTTCTGTTATGGGGAAAGGGTTTCCTAAGCTAAAATCCTTGTTCACTTTTCTAATTTAATTCAAGAACTTCCTAATGCCCTTTGGCAAAGCACAAGGGGAAAAAACCCCAAACTAAAACAACAAAAACCCCCAAAACAACAACAACAAAAAAGAGGATAAATTTTTTAAAAAGACAGTTGAATCTGGTTGTTCTTCTACCCTTACCGGCAAGAATTCTGAAAAAGAAAACCCTCTTATGGGCTTGATTGTACAGATATCCCCCTCAGACTGAACCTTAATCTTATCTAGTAACATTTCTTATCCTACCTCCAACCCTTTTCATCTATTTATTCAGGAAGGCTAAGCTCAGCATATGTAGGTGGTTTTAACCAAGCACCTGTTTTTCTTTAAATTTTTAATTTTATTTTTTAAATATAAGAAGTAAATGCATACTATGCACACACAATATAGCATGGCTTATACCTATAGGCCTGTACATACACAGTCATGTTCAGAAATGCACACAGAGGCTCTTGAAGAAAACCAGGTGTTTCTTACCCACACGATGTTGATGAGGCAGTGTACCTTCAGCCTGTTTTGCAATGTGCCATTTCTTCTTTGGACTCCAACACCTGCCCTGTGTCTCTTGGTGCATGCAGCATCACAAAGGCTACAGGGACATGGTTTGAAGCACTCTGAACTGGGGCTGCCATTGGCTCTCCATGCCTTTCAAAGCTCCAAGGAAGCAGGAATGCAGCAGATGAACAGAATCCCAGGACGACTCTGGTGAGGAGATGAAGGTGACTTAAAGCCTCTTCTGAATACCTTGGGGCCTTGCATAGCATAATTCCAAGGGTACAGAAGAGTACCAGCCACTAATGCAGCCCAGGCTTAGCAAATTATTTTTCCATCAGCTACAAAAGGCATCTACTCATCCCTGTTTTTCATGTCTCTCCCAGTTGGACTACTCAAAGAACAGAAATGGAAGTGGCTGGTACAACTATCTAGGACCAATTTGGTGGTTGTTCAGTGGTTCATATGTCTCTGTTCTCTGTCCTCTTAGAGGCAAACGTGAGCTCTAATCATCCACGTGTCATGCATAGCTAAGTTGGGCACTGGCAGAAACAGCATGCAATTGAAATTTTACCCAGCTCTAATCAATTAACTTTGTCTTCAAGTAACAGATAACTGTGTCTGGTAGAGACAGACAGCTGTGGAAAGCCCCTTCCTCTATGAAACCTGTTACGTAGTTTACAGACTACTACTCTTACATAAAATGATGAAAATAAACTGATTTTTCACTTGAAAAATGTTGTCTGGAAAGGTCAGCAAAATGTATTCAGACCCTAGCGGATGTGTGCAGCTCCTGATGTTCATAGATTTTCAGTGTTGCAAAATTTTACAATTAATTTGTTTGCTATTGATAAAACTTATTTAAGTCTCCCGCAGTCTCTCAAATGGCTTTAAAAATATAAAAACTACGATTATTTTACTTCAGTTTTACAAAATCAAGCTGTTCTAGTGCAACTCCTACTCTCATTAGAGGCCCTTAATCTTAAAAATGCAGGGCCTGGAATACTTATTGCCTCCTGCAGTATGAACCCCAAGGCAGTGTAAAGAGTACCTGATTTTCCAAGTGATTTGAAGCCTCCTAACTGCAGGTTATGTTTTCAGTAGTTAGGAGCCCAAAAGGCTTTCTGTGGGCTGAAGTAATATTTGTCTGGAAAAAAATATTGGGGAATGAGCATAAAAAGAAATAAGCATTATAAAAATTTTGCATCACTTGGTAATTTCAGATGAGTTATGAAAAGGCACACTCCAACACAAAGAACCACATAAAGTTAAAACCAAAATAAAACTAGAATGGGTTTGCTTGTGGATTGGGGTTCTGCAACCTCCCCCTTCCAAACTCTGTATGTTTGATTTCAGTTACTGGAACTGTGTTTTCTACCTTCTTTTTATGGCCTTTTTTATAAAAGGTAGCTGGTACTCACAAAAAAATTTTGGGACCGTTCAAAACTTTTCACAGTTAATTAGTAATGCATGTAGCAAAACACCCGCCCTTCCTCTGGGCCTTTGGGGTTGCCCTGGTTCACTTGTAACTGATTTATTTTTTAAAGTTGTCTGGCACACCTCCACCCCAGCTGCTTCCAAGAAATTTCAGCTCGGCGTCAGCTGGGAAAGATCAACTTCACATGCTGACATACAGAGGCAGCCTGAGGAATACTGGGGCCTCTGCTGGGAGGCGGCAGTGGGAATCTTTGCTCTTTTTGCTGATCCAGGGATATAGTATCTGCCACCATACAGGACTTTTTTTAGCATTTTCTTTGAAGGAACATTCACCTGATTATTGCACCGTGCTTTTCCTCAATGAGAAACAGAAATGTTGTCTTTACCGGGTTTGTGGCTCGTTGCACAGGTCTGAATAGTGGATGTCTTTTGCAGGCACCCAAACCCTTTGTTAATAGCTGCTGAGATGCCAAAACAAACATGCTATTTTATAGTCTGGTAAAATTCTACACAATACAAAAGAGGATGGAGACTGATTCTGATATTTTCTGATACTATGGCAGAGTAAAGGCTTACTCTGCAAGTTTGCAGCTGAAACTGATGGTAACAAATCCTACCCCTCTTCCTAGAGATACATGGCTCTATGTTTATAGGCATTATTTTTATTCAGAACTTCCCCCCAAAAAAATTTCTACCATGTTCCCTCCTTCATTTTTCTTCCTCTTAGGTTGCAGATCAATTTTGTCCCTAGCCCTCTTACCTAGGCTTCCATTTGCTTACCTTCTATAATTTCCAAGGGTATCTGAATCTTAGACATCTAAACCAAAAGCATCTTAGCATCAATGCAAAACACGATTCTAAAAATATTATATCTAATTGAGTCCATCAGTAAACAAAGAAAGCATCTCTAATTGTAATGTACAGCAACTGATTCTACTTAAATTTAAAGTACACAAAGCCACTCACTCTAAGATACAGGCTGGCAGGGAATTCTAACTCTGGGTAGACACCTTTCTCAATTTGTATAGTGAGCTGAATGATTGTCCTCCATTAGTCAAGGTTTGATCCAAAGGTAAGAGGATCCAACAGGAAATTCTCTGGTTCCTTTTCTTTCCAGACTTCAACATTTCTCTGCATATAAATAGTTTCAGAACAGCAATAAAAAACTTAATTTTTTTCAGAAGTGGAGGTAATAATAATATAAAACAAAATGACAATTTTAGCACAATGAAGAAAACTGGGTGTTGATAGAACAGACCTTTGATTAAAACAATATTCTTGGTTTATTTGTTTTTTTCTGCAGCTAGATAAGCTGAACAAGATCCTCTCAATTTAGCTCTGTAAGATTACTCATTTTAAAATGGTATCTTATTTTTTCCTGTGTTCAGATACTTATAGCAAGAGAACATTTCCAACCTGCACAGAGCAGAGACTGCACTTTGTTAGGATAACAGACTTGGTATGTTCCATTCAGCTTAGCACCGTTAAGCTTCTAGATCTAGCATTTGTTGTCTGCCACCAGGATTAAAATCTTAGTATTTTCTTCCTAGTCTATGGTTACATTTCAAGAATTAAATGATCGTTCAGAAAGTTGGTTTTGGTTTATTAGCTGCTAGACCTAAAGGAGATAGAGTATGTCAAAATGAAAAGAGTTGGAGCGATAATCATTAATGTTGGCTTTGTCCTTGGAGTCTTTATCACTTGACATAAAATGTGCACCCATTCCTGTTACAATAATTTCACTCATATTTAAAAAAGATGACTTTTTACGGGGCACCCAGAGGATATCTTTGTATTGTATTGTCTTGGGTGAGAAGATGCATTGAGAAGTCTGGAGGCAGAAATTTTGAACTTGCACCCCTGCGATGTCTGGCACTGACAGATGAAGTGAAATTCTCCCCACACTACTCCAGTAGCAGACCTCAAGTTGGATTTGGAGGCTGAGTGACAGTTCTGCTGTTGTGCCCTTTTAATATTTTTCCTCCATTATTAAGGATCATCAAGGAAGGGGACTGATAGGATCAAATGGACCCAGCTGGTTTGCCTATATAGATGCCCATTCTCTGGGATCCTGGCAGAAACCAATACCTGCCTTCACACTTGTAAAGAAACATCTGATGAGGGCAGAAATTCCCAAGAAGCTTCAGGCTTGACTGGGCTAGCTAGGCCAATTGGTAAGTTCTCTCCCAAACCTGACTTTTCTTTGTGAAAATGATTCCTTGCCCAGGAATCTTTTACAAGGATTTAATTTCTAATTATGGGCTTTTCCGTGTATGTTCAGAAAAGCTCAAATCCACATTTATTCTTGCTAAATTATAAAAAATATGCTAATAATTGTCTAATGCTAATAGGTGTCACCAGCAGCATTGCCTCTTGTGCTGTCTCTCCCCCATGCTTATATTAAATGTATTTTTTTTTCTTTTTCTATAATTTTAACTTTTATTCACCTAGTATTTGGCATTCAAGCCCAAAGTTCAGGCAAATATAGCAATCATTTGAGAAATACTCACTAGACAAGTATTCATGCACTCTTGTATCACCTGACATATGGTGAACAAGCTGATGAATGACTCAGGTTTTAAATGGTAATTACCATTCATCATTATAATAGACTTGCTAATTCATAAATTCTTGGTAAGCCAATTTTCTATAAAAAGGTTAATAATAAGAGTGGAAAAGAAGGAAAAAATAGCCCTGGTGTGATAAAAAATGTAAAAGCTAGAATATCTTCACTGCCACACATCCCTTCTAATGATTGAGTAATTTTGCACCAAAGTGCTTGCTTATTGACACAATACCACTTGCAGTACTAGGGCTCTGATGGAAACAAGGAAAGACAGAAAAATCCAATGGAACTGCTAAAGGCAGAGGCTGAGGTGTGTCAGACAAAGACAAAGGAACTAAGGCACTCACACATGGCAAAGGCAGGCAGGATCCCACCCACACATTTCCTAGTTTTATAGTACTTGGTGACAATGTCACGTTCTCACAACATGCACATTAGAGAAAACTGTATGGAAATGTTCCTGGTCCTCCTAAGTGAAGCTGAGAGAAATACATTTAGTCATCTCACTGCCATTAGCCTCACTGAGTGTTCTATAAGTTTCTCTGAGCAAAAGGACATTTAGTTGTCTCTGCTTTGGATGAAACAAAAAAAGAACAAAATCATGAAAAAAGATCTGCTCATTTTGTGATCTTTATCAGGAAAACACTGTAATGTAATTTACAAACCTTGTGGAAAACAGCCATGGAGACTGGAAAGAATACATACAGGGAACACTGAAATTTTCTGTATCTGGTACTCAATATAGCACTTATTTGCCCATTAGATAATGTACCTAAATGTACACAAATGCAAATGCTTCTTCCACCACTAGTCCTTATGTCACCACATCTTTTTGTCATAAGAGGTCAATATGGGAAAGACTTTCTTGCCTCACCAAGGCATATTCTTTCTCTGTCCACCTGCATCTTCCTGCTCCTTCTTTGGGTACCACAGGTGTGAAAGCAACCGTAAATTACACAGTGGATGCAAAACTAAGGAGGCTGGTAATGGGAAAGAGATGCACGTGTTTGCAAGGGACTGAGGGACAAGAGGAATACAAAATAGAAGTGATGCATGGAATCTCAGTGCCCTCCTCCCTCTCCACTGTTGTGGTTGTGCAGGGCACAAGTTCAAGAGAATGAAGTAGTCAAGTTAAAAGTTGAGGTTTTGATCATTTTAGCCTTCATTTGGAACCATGCAGGGAAACTTGCCCTTTAAATCTGTTGCACATTAGGTATCAAGGTGATTGGACAGATGTTGGGTATTCAGGAACAAAGGATTTGTATGGGAGAAAAAAAAAATCAACCCAAAGCTATTGTGCACTATGTAACACCATACTGGGATTATGAAAAAATAGTAAAATTTACTACAATATACTGTATGTTCAGGCAAGTTTATAACGCAGTTAATCTTACTGACTGCTTTCCTGCAAAACAAAGTCTTGTAGCAACAGAATATGAAATGCCTGCCAAGCTAGATTCTCTTCTGCAGGCATTTTCCCTTTCTGTCTTTGTCTCTCTTGCATACATACATTATAAAATCTCAGAATGGATGTAAATTTAGAAATGGGTGTTAAAACCCAGCCTGTACCTCAAATTCATGGGACATTTTTGAAACAAACAAATTTTAAAATATATTTAGCGCTCCAGATTTTGGACCAGCTCCTTAAATATAAAAAACAAGCATATAAAGCATTAAAACGTGCTGTGCGTGAGGACTGGATTTCAGAGTGTTTATATTTGAAACTTTGGATAATTTGCAGAAACTCTTTTCAATTGCACTGGTTATAAAAATTAGGCAATGTATGGATTATAAAAGACACAATAGGAGGATATCTATGCTACTTTTCTTTTTGTTTACTAGACAGTATGTAATAGTAACTGCTTATAAAGCAAAACAGAAACCTTACCTAATAACTTTAAAACAAAAGACAAAATACAGAAATACGGTAATTAAGACGTTCTAAAGAGCAAAGATTCAGGTCTACTATTATAACTCAACAACTTTTCAGGCAATGTTATTAAGCTAAATACAAAGTTTCAGAATAGTGCATGTCTGTTATATTGCAGAAATGATCAAATTCATTTAAAGTGGTAATAAAAAAAATTTATCACTGGTTTTCAGAAAGAGTATATATCAAGCCCTTATATATTTGCATGACTTTCATTCCAGTTTTCATTTCTGCTAAGCCAAAAGCTTGAAACATATATTATGCAATTTTTAACAAGTATCACTGCATTTTTTGTTTTCCTAGGGATACAAAGCATAGAAAAAGTCAGCTTTTGGGTCAGCTGCAATGGGGAGTTAAATTGGAATAAAGTGAATCAAAATGCTTATGCTCAGCCAACTGCATAATCAAAGGATAAAGATTCCACTGAACAATTTAGTATTTGACTTTTCTAACTAACCTTTTTGTCATAAATCAAAATATTTCATTTTATTATTGAAAGTTAGCCTTAGCATTGGGGATGAAGAGAAAGGAAGGGAGCAGCAGAGGTAGCCATGGGCAGTATACACCAGTAAGGTCGCACACCCTGAGAATCCTGTGATATCACAATAAACACAACGATAAAACCCTAGTGGATTGGCAAGTCACTGAGACGACAGAAAGGTATTTTTGCACCATACTTATATCACTTAATTATTGTATGAAAAATATAATTTTTGATTTCTAGGAAGAATACATTGTCCCCTTGATATTTTGGAAAGCTCAGCTTATTGAAGATTTCCTATCACTGAATAAGAGCATTATAAGATTTTAGCTCACATCACCATTTCAGGGTTGAGCTGCTATAGCTGAACAGTGGGTTATAGAAACAATGCACTGACATTAGTACAGAGGCCAACTGCCCTTAGATGCTTGAAAATCTCCTTTAAAGTGACTCATTTGCTCACTTTACTGTCTTCAGAGTTAAGTTCTAGAATAGGGCGAATATTTTCCAGAGGCTGAATGCTTGAAACTCTCATGGATTTACTGCTAAACATAAGCTATTGAATTTGATGGAAGATGAATGTAAATGTTTGGCATCAGAGTGTGTGTTGCTCTTATGGAAATTTTGAGAAATGAATGTGAAGTTGTGTGATCTTAGGAATATTTGAGGGTTTATATCACAGCTTGTCCTATGCTTTCACTGTAGGATTGTATATTGCTTTTTGACGTCTGGGTTTTTTCTTTTATAAGGTTTTCTACTCACTGATATTTTGGAAGGAGAGATTATCATGAGTATTTCTATCTGTGGAAATAGTTCTTTTTTGCTCCACAGAGGGTGAATCAGTGTTCTGCCCTTTTTCATGACCTTCAGAAAACATTATCTTTATGCCACTGTATAAATCTCTAATTATTTTATCCAGAGTGTGTGCAGCCTTCCCCCAAAAAGGGTAAAATAGGACAAGACTAGTTGAATAAAAGGTGATGATGGTGACAATAGATATGGAACAATTTCATACAGCAGAAGCAGGCCAGAGAAGAGCAGTTGTAGAGGAAGAGGGTCTCCATGTCACAAATGGCACGGTGAAAGTTAATACAGAGCAATTGATGACCATGAATTGTATGACAAGAACTGAAGAAATCAAGTAGAAATTTAAAGGACCACAATAAATATTCTTTTATTCAATTAATGGCTGAAATTCTTTAAATGAATGACCATGAAATCTGTTAACCATAGTGGTGTACCTACTGCCTTCTGCTCAGAAAATCCCCCATCCAAAACCATTTTCACTATATCCATGTCTCTTTAATTTACAGTTATTCATTGACACCATAATATAGCCTTGGAAAAACTCCTTATATGGTGTGAGCTAAAGACCATAGGTGATTTTGACGGTTTCTCCTAACTTTAGTCCTAACAGTTGGTTGCTGGTATTCTCAACTGGTTTTTTATTTACTGACAGAATCTTCTGGCTCCTTAAAGTGTCATTGGGCAAGTGAAAGAGCCATGTGGAATATTTTTGGGCAATACAAGCATATGGACTAATGCAAGCTGCATAATACAATATTGATGTTCCTCCAGATGCTTTGTCTTTTATTAAGATGTGGCTGTTTAATGCTGATGTGTACATTTCTTGGAGAACTACCATGAAGATTTGCAAAAACTGCCAGGCCCACACCTTGTCCAATTGGTTTTGAAATAAAGTATTTTTGGCTTTAATATTTCTGAATTAAACATACACTTTTGATTTTAAAAAGGAACACAGTGCAGAACCAAAGTTTGTGGCTGCAAATAAGCAACTATTTGCAGGCACACCTTGATTATTTCTGAGATAAAATTCTTCTGGTGGGGTTTTTTTCTTGCTCAAGGTCAGATAACTTTCACAGTACTCATACCATCTGCAGGATTTACTATCAGTTGTAAAAGTAGCTGTGAAATATAGTTTTATTCTTGACATCTGGAAGAGAGCTTGGTGTTGTAACTGGTCTATAAATTATAAAAGTAAATATACATGCATGAATACTTTGAGGCGTAATGCAGGTACTAAACACACAGTATATGTACCATCAAGTATTTCAGAAATATCTAATACGTCCTGAAATATAATTTCTGCTTTTTTCCCTCACCCCATAAACTGAGGAAATGTCTCTGGAGTCATGTACCTGCACTCAGGGTTTAGTCATGTGCTACCAAATCATCTGCATGAGGAAACACAAGGGCATCCATAGCATAAGCCACCTGCTCTGTGGATCTATAGCCATAAGCAATGATATTTGTGGCTGGTTTGCCATTCCCTCCTTGCCCCTTTTCTTTACTCCCATGCAGATTTGTGAGGAACCCAGGCTTCTCCAGACTGTCTACACATCCGTCAAGAATTTTAAGCCAGCATGGAAAAGGTAGAGGGAGCAAACCACACTGAGCAGAAAGTGGATCAAGATTGGTTTTCTTGTGGATTAGCGGGGAAACAGCCAAGCTAGCCACAGGCAGTTCATGGTAGGGCTGTGATAAGGGGTGTGAACCCCAAATGACAGCTGTTTTCTCTTTCTCTTCTCAGCACCGCAGGATAGATGCAAATGAAAATTAAAAATAAAACCAACAAAACAAAACAAAACAAAAAAAACCAAACAAAACCCCCAAACTTGTTTAGAGACATGGTTAGCTTGTAAATTTTGGGATGTCAGTTTGGTTAGAAAATTATACACCAATGAAATTACTTCAATACAGAAATGTTCTTACTACATTTTTTTCTCTTTCTGTGATGATCTGAAGTATGCAATGGTTATTCCTTTGAGGTGTAAGTCTGTAAGTATATTACTGTAAGTATACTACAGGGTTTGGCTGACAAAAATGCTTCAGCAAATATTTCAACTTGTTCTCGCACTCTTCATCTTGGCTTTGAATATGAAGTTCGTAGTCCACATTGCATGATCAGTCTTCTGCTTAATTTATTCACAGGTAAAAAGAAATTTAATGCAGGACTTAAGCAGAGAAGCAGTTCTTTGCAGAGTAGCTATACATTCTAGCACAAAGCTGCATGGATATCTGATGCCATCTGGTTATGTATTCATGTAGATCTCAGGGCTCTATATGTAGAGCCATATTCTGTGAGGGCACTGTCATCGTTTGGAGCATTCAGCCTCATTCCCGAGGGCTGATTGTGGTGAGCGTCCATTCCTGAAAAATAAGGTTACAATATTCTCCCCCTGAAAAAGGCCCTTTGAGCTCCTAATAGCAGATTGAATCTGAAGAGAAGAGGACCTCCTAACTCTTCAGAGAACATACACTGTATCAAGCTCTATTTATAGGTTCTTCAAAGAACCTATCTGTGCCAAATTCTCCAGCTCTTCCTCAGGGGGTTAGTTGTGTATGACTCTCATGACAATGAGGGAGTCAAAACTTGTATTATGTCTCACTAAGCCAGTTTCACGCCATCTCATTAAGCTCAAGAGCTTATCTCTGTTTTCTTGAAACATAAAGAAATGTACCTAGTACTACACAGTGCTTTGATTTGTGAAGCCTGTCTAAACAGCCATTTCAACAGAGGAAGTGTCTGATAATAATGCAGGATTTGAAAATCAGCCTGTATACAATTTAATTCAGAATATTTGGTAATCAGAGCAGGTGATAGTTGTTAATCAGGAGACATGGCTCCAGTGAAGACTGAGCTCTGAGGGTGATATATGGGATTGTCTGGGTAAGTTTAGATGTTGCTGCAGTTATGTTGCACTACAGTGAATCACAGAATGATAGAATATCTGGAACTGACCCCCAAGAATCACAGATCCCAACTCCTGGTCCTGCACAGAATAACCCTAAGAATCCCACCACATATCCAAGAGTGTTGTCCAAATACTTGAACTCTGTCAGGCTGGTGCTGTGACCAGTTCCCTGCAGTGATTGTTCCAGACCCCAAACACCCTCTGGGAGAAGAACATTTTCTTAATATCCAAACTAAACCTCCTCTGACACATTTTTGTGTCCTTTTCTCAAGTCCTGTCGCTGGTCACTGGAGAGAACAGATCAGTGCCCGTCTGTCTGTCTTCTCTTGTGAGGAAGCTGGAGATTCATCCCTCACTCTCTGCCAGGCTGAACAAATTGAGTGACCTCAGCTGCTCCTCATATCCACCCCCTCCACAGCATCTTCAAGAACAGTTATTTTCTCCTCCTTTTTTCTAAGGAATGAAATTAATTTCTAATTTCATAAATTTCTTTTATGAACTACAAGCCTTCCCACAAAAAGGTGTGTGGAATCATCAACAACACTGTTAAATCTTCACTAGCAGAAGTATTGAAAGGAATTTTTAAAAATTCTGGAAGAAAACCCCACAATCTAATAATATTTCTCCATTTACTTCAGCCTTCTTCCCGGACATTTCCAAACAATTTGCAGACATGATTTCGGTGTCAGTATACCCCTAGTTAATCATCTCAAAGAAGGGGAACAAAGAGTTGAGCAAGAATGCCATCTTGTTTGAAGCGCTGATCCCTGTAACATAAAGAAATTAGAGTTATGAAATTCACTACCATTGAAAATAAGTCTTTTCTTAGGTGATATGACTAGCATCATCAAGGCCAGTTAAGTATATAAGCATGTGTTTAAATTTAAACCTTGAGTAGCTTGACTAGAACAAATCCTCAAGGTACTGGAGTATCTAAATCTAACTCCTGTTGGAGGCAAGGCAGCTCAGCTGGTCTCCTGCTGTCCGAAACATGACAAAGCCTAGTGCCTCAGGATAAACACAGCCTCAGACATCTGCTCCTGCATTATCTGGACCAAGCTGTTTACTAGCTGGGACAGCTCATTTGTGGTAAACACCATAATTGGTCCACGGCCACATAACACTACAACTTCTGTAAAGGACTCAGAATTAGTCACAACTTTTACTTTTTTTTAAGTTGTCAGCAACTTAAACAAGCATCTGAAAGATCAAAACTTAGCATGATAGTCCTGATCCACAGACTGTTTCAGTCATTTGATCCAAATCCGTGCACAGAAGACTCAAAGTTTATACAGAAAGGGAGAAGAATGAAGGCAAGTTTCTTCACATGTTGCAGAACTGAGCAAAGCTTCTTCTGGACCCCATCAACATAAAATATGCAGAAACCCCTGAAGTCTGAAAAGTTATTTCAGAGGCTGGAAATGTTCTTCCTGTGATGGTGCAGGTATAGGAATAAAATGTTCTGTGTATATTTTATGTAGCTGTATATTTTGAGAGAAATTCGAGATCACCCACAAAGGGGGAATTTCTCTTATGAAGTTGGGCTGAATGATTTTACTTAAAATTAATAAATAAAAAATGAAAGAGCAGCTTGTTTCTTTAAAATCCAGGATGTAAAATATATTTGTTTAGAATTTTTTAAAATTTTGTTTATTGGTCTTTTGGTATTTTATGTTCTTAGATGACTACAAGGATTTAAACAGAATTTCTAGTTTTGGTTCAATAAGATTTGAAAGAAGAGCTTTAGCAATCGCAGTGCCAATTCAAACTTACTTCCTACTAAAGAGCCTGCCCAAGAAATGCTTAGCTTTTCTGGTTTAAATTCTTCATTAAAAAGTAAAAGTTTAAATTGGCAGGAAAACTGCTGTTTAAGCTGCTAGTATACCAACATCAGAGAAAGCTGAGTTTTAGCCCTTGGTACTCTGCCAGGTACTGTTCTACATATAAGCAAGATAAAGAGAGAAATAAAGAAAAAATGATGGGATAAGATATTTTTTATTTAGCCAGTGATAATCTAATGGATTTATTGTTAAGAAATAAAAGTTTATGAAGTACCTCTCGAGGTCATAACCAATGGACTTTCAAAATCTGTTGATTTGCACCAGCCAGCAAGTCCAAAAAAGGTAACATATAACTGCAAAGCACAGTCTTGTTTGGTCAAATGATTGGCACATGTTTCTCAAGAAATATCCTTATAACTTTAAGCTCTGCTTATGAGTAATAGGTCTTTTTGCTCATGAGTGAAATAATTATGCACAGTATTGCACCACTTAGTTCTCTTAAAAGTTATAGTGTTAGGGGCCTGTTGTTGTAATTTGCCATTTCGACTGCAAGAACTTTGTTTTCACATTTAATGTCTCAGCCACTCTGGATCCTAGCCACCTAAAACTTGGCAGGCAAGTTTGTCTGCCCAGATGATTTTTTTAAATAGTTTAAGATTAGTAAGTCCTTTTCTGTACAATAGCCAAAAAAAATTATTTGGAGCTAGTTGTATAGTATTGTTTTTACCAGGTGAAATTACAAAATTATTCTGTTAAAAAAAAGGCAACAATCTGCTGCTTGTCACTAATTTCTGTAGACTGATGCACTTAGGGTTTTAAGCAAAAAAACCCCCCATCCCATAGCCAAACAATGAAAATTAAATATTAGACCTTGAGACAAGTAAATTCTCCAGCAGACTTTACAGGTTACACTTTACCAAGGCAACCAGAGTGGCCAAGAGAAAACACCAGAATTTTAGAAACAGCTTTCTGCTCTTGCACCACGGCGTGTCAGTCTTGCTTTTTGCTGTGCCTTACACACGTCACCTCTGGGGAGAGACAACTGTTCCCAAACTGGTGTGGCCAGTGTGCCACCACCATCAAAACTTCTCACCAGCCATGGTGTACTCTCATCATCCATCTTTTAAAGAACCTTTATAAATTATCTGACTCTGGGGACCTAATATGTTGACTTCATGGTCCAGCACTACACTTCAGACCAGAAGCTGGGAGTCAAGAAGATCAAATTTTCCTGTGCGCCTCAAGATGCCCATACAAAAAATTGACTCTAATGTCAGCTGTTCCTTTGCCTGAATAGTCAGAGTGGTCCAACCTGAAATATTCTAGACTATCACCAATCCCTGGAGTGTCTGATAGTTTCATTTGAATTAAAAAGAAAAAAACAAAAAACCAAAAAAACAACACCTTCTTCTTTGTTCTTCAGCAGGAAAACCATGCAGATTTAGAACGTGGGCATTTTTAATAGACTGGATTAAGAGGAGAATTCTAATCCAACTGAAGCTTATAATAGCACTTACAGTTGGAGAAATGCACATCACTGATCCTCTAATTCACTGTCTGAACTGAAAAATTTAGATAATATATATTACTTTGATCCAAACTGAAACAATATAAGTTTCAATGGCTTCTGCAGGTTTAAAAAAAAATCTAAGCCACAAAATATTCAGTTTTGCTTAGAGAATTTTTTAAGATCTCTTTTCCAAACAAAACTATATTTAAATTTGGAATGTTGCTTGAAATTAAATAAATCAAACCACTGTAATTAGAACACATCTAAGTGAATGTTTTGACTGGAAAAAAAGTATTTTTCCATCTGATCAAACAGTAAAAATACAACATTCCACAAGCTCTTTTCATTAACTCATATCTACATTTCTTCATGATCATAATTTAAAGCAAACAAAAAAATTATTCCTGCTTTCATTGATTTTAAGGGTTTTCAACAGATTCCATGGTCAGGCACTAAGAAAGAGCATCTTTTTAGAGTCCATTATGCTGCTAATTCATCGTCCCATGTGTACAACAATGTTCTCCCCTCATACAGGTTCATATTATCTAAAAATATATGCCCATTTTTGCTTTCTTTCTTTAACTGTATTTTATTTTGAGATGTATGTGATAGAAAAAAATTGACTAAACATCATATTTCTTGTCACTTTGGAAAAAAAGTTTGTCATCAGGCAAACATAGCTTTATGTGCTTTCACCACATTGCCGTGTTGTTGTTGCAGCTTTCCATATGAACAGAATTCCAGCCAATTCTGAAGCCTTACACTCAAGACAGCATTACTGCAGTAATATTAATGTCATCATCTCTTTCCATGTGCAAAATATCTAAGCAATGCATTTAGTAACTGCATTGCAGACTCCAGTGTTAGAGTCCCTCTTACTTTCCTATCTTGAATGTAAAAGCCTTCTATTAGGAAAAGAAGATCCCAACTGGAATGAGATTATAATGCAATCATCTGGTTCAGAGCATTATGCCATGATTTTAGCAGCATGCTAGAAACTCCCTCTGCTCCCAGGCTTAATGAAATTTGAACTTATTATATGGTTCAGCACAGTTTTTGGAAGACAACCAATAAGTATGGGAGGCTTGCAGTTGAAACAAGGGGCTTGTTTGCCAGGATTTGACTCTCTCGAGGAAACCTAGCTGCAGGGCCAGATCTTTTCTTTTCATTGGATGCAGAACAGCTACACACACGGCAGTATTTACTGGTGATGGCAGCCTGTGACAGAGCTATGTCTTTCCAGAATACTCTAACTAGAGGATACCCAGTAATGACTGCAGCTGTATACCCACTCAAAGGTGCTTTGCCACTACATAATACCAGATTTCAAGGAGCATTTGACAACTGCAGTGCATTTAAGAGTGGAAATCCACCTATTGAGTAAAAATCACATACTACACCTTTCTAGGTGTTACTTTATGTGAAATTATAATATGAAGATATCCTGGAATGAAGAAAGAAATGGTTGTACCTGCACACAACTGCTCGTTCTATTTTTCAGGCTAACAGCTTAGCTGTAACATTTGTGCATTAGCTAAATAACATCTCAAGGGGAGCTGGAGATAGAACCTTGATGTGTCCTGATTGTACGTGTGTGAGTTTGTGCTCTCAAAGGATGGTCCTTAAAAAACTCCCTGCTGGAAGCTATTGTGCATATTGCAAAAGGACCGTTGCTAAGTGCCAATTGAGCTGGTACTGTATACTTGCCATTTCAAAAGAAGATTTCATACCACTTGATTATGTTAAATAGAAATGTTTGAAATTTAAACTGAATTACATCAAAATGGCACAGTAGTTATATGTCTAAAGAGCTGCTGCTACTCGCTCTCATAACTAATGTCAATCCCTTCTGGTAGACAGTTTTATGTGAAATCATGGTAGAGTATATTACTGGCAAAGTTTAGAAAGCCTTGCTATAAAAAATGCCATAAACAAATACTAAAAACCAGGTCCGTGTTTGTATTAACAAGCAAGAACTCCTTTACAGTAAAGTACTGTCCTTATCCAAAAAGATATACCATTTTTTAATGTCAGAACTTCAGCCTTTAGGCTACTCTAAGGTGTCAGATTTTTTTCTGTGCAGTTGATAGTTATTTGGGAACCACAACGAACTCTTTTACTGCAATCTAGATATATACTTAGTAGAAATAATGCAGAAATTACCTTAAGACCAGCTTATGAAGAAAAAAAGAAAGAATAATATTAACAATATATAGTCAGCATCGAAGTTTGACTGGAATCAAAAAACCAAGATCATTAAATGGTAGAGGAGAAGCTCATGCTAAAAAATCAAAACAAAACTAGATGAGCACTCAGTCTGCATGTACAAACTGGGTATTTTTTGTAATCAATAACTACTGATAATACATCCAGAGAAGTAGTAATTACCTTTAGAAGGCTACTTTAGGATTTATGAATTTGTGAGAAATTTGTTAAGTAGTTCTGGGAGAGAAAAAAGAGGAAAACACAGATACACTTAAATTTTGCTCATTACAAAAATATGCTGTTAAGTTTTCATTTTGAATTTTTGCTTTTGTTTATTTCTAAAAGAAAAAGAATCAGACAAAGGAAATACATTTTTTATTATTATTACTTCAATAAATACCAGATAAATCTGAGAGAGAGGGATTGCCTGAGATTTTTTCAAGATCCTTATATTTCAGGTGTGGTCTGGAAATTCAAAAATGTCATTTTTCATTTAGAGAAAGGAGAGAAAAAATCATTCAAACAGCTCAGATAACACTGTAGGACACAAAATATGTTGTTACCTATGCTGGAGTATTATTTTATTTTACACCATAATCAAATGCTCAGTTGTCCCTCCTCCCCAGTCAGTCTGATTTTATCCTCGGAAGGCAACAGACAATTTCTGTATCAGTGGCACTTTCATGCATTGCCACTCAGTTTCCTGTGATGTGGCCAGAACAAGATGGTTAATAGGGTGAGATGGAAATGATAACAAGTTTCATCAGCAAATGTTCTCAGGTACCAGGCTGCATTCCAGGATCTATTAAAAGTTGCAACACACACACACACACACACACACACACACACACATACACAGACACACTAATATTATGCTTTTTTTCACTTCCTAGAAGCTGAGCTGTACATTTTGACATGTCTCTCTCTGCTGGGATCAAGTCTGGCTTCCAGTGGTGCTACCTGACCTACTCAGGTAATGTATGTTCTATGATAAGACTGAGACATCAGCCTGCCTATTTTGTTACAAAATTAAAATCTACTGTGCTTCATGGAGCTCCTTTTGAGATCGACTCCTTTTGCAATGGATTGCCATGGTATTCTTCATTTTGATTTATTATGTTTGGACTCTATATCCTTAAGCCATCACTGTTAAGATCCTGTTGCAGTTTTAGCTTGAAATGCATTTTGAAATTTATCTCTTACTTGGCTTCTGTTAAAACACAAAAATATGTTATTTGAGTTAAGTGTTGCTTTTGACTGAGATCTGGTCTAATCATCTCACCCACGGGGTGAAGAGAGAAGTGTGGCTGAGTTTCTGTGATGATGGTGCTGGAGATAGCATTGCAGTGGTGGCACAGCAGCTCAGGTTAGAATAATTCACTACCCTAACTGGTTACTCCTGAGATCTTGTTTTATAGCAGGCCCCTTCTTATGCAAGCTGTCAGTGGAATGGGCACACAAGCCCTTATGTGAGATCTTGCATGAACAAATGCCAAGTGAAAGTGCAAAGGGATCATCTGAATTCTGATCTGGATGGAATGAAAGACACTGGCACAGGGATGTTGACATCCCAGGACCAGAATAATATCTGGCTTCTTCTTTTGTTTGTTTGTGGTTTTCTTGTTTCTTTAACAGAAGTGATCTTACCATACCAGGAAAAAATCTAAATATGCAGGGTCTAACTTTTTGTAGCTTTACTCTTGCTTTCTTTTAATTTATTGAATATTCAAGAAATTGCTACAATCTTCATATTCTTTGGGTCATTGTAAGTCTGTTCTTTGTTTCTTATTTTCTGTAGTTCACTTATATACTTAATTTATATTTTCTATTCAGTTGAAAATGTGCTGATTTAATAAGTACACAAAATTCTTGCACTTTCTTTCTTTCAGTAGTTCAGGTCCTTAATCTGAAACTCCTTCAAAGGCTTTTATTCCCCAGTTGTCCTACCATTCTCTTTTGAATGTTTGACCACTAGCTGATTATTCATTTATTTTATATTAGCCTGAGCAAGAAAAAAAAATAGTTTCCTGCAGTTTTCACTCTCCTCTTGGTCTGAGTGAAAAAAGGAGTGGTCATTATGGTTAAATTTGTGTCGAGGTACAGTCAGCTAGAGTATATATAGCAGTTATGTTAGAAAAGCACTGTTATGAAATTATGACTGAAAAAACCCTCTTTCAGGGATGGAACTATATATACCCTCCCCCAAAAAATGACTTTGACAAGGACAGCTTGAATGGTACTTGATCTTACCTTTTATTACCACAACTTCCTTTCCACTCATATCAATGTTTACAGAGCAAATGCTCCATCTATTACAGTAAAGAAGTAAATGTGGTGTAAGTATGGACTGATGAATTATAAGTCAATGAAACGGTGTTGGAAACAGAGGAGTATGTAGTACATGTGATGTACATTCTATTCCAACATTAATTTGTTCACTGAAATATTTTTAAATGTGTGGATTTAAAATTATAAAGAAAATCCTTTTTTTTTTTTACATTTTGCTTTGAATTTTTATGGTGAATTTTATTGAAACATACTTTTTAAAATCAGTCATTTTAGTAGTCCTTTTTTTTCAAATTATAATCTTTTACCACTTAATAATAGAGGAGCAGAAGCTTTTTAAGCACATAACAACTGTGACAATTTGATGGAATTCATTTTATGTAATAATTTTATCAAATAATGTATTTCTTTTAAAAATAACATTTATTAAAACATTATTCACAATTTAGGTAGAATGGTAAAGCAAATGTCATTTTTAAACACACGACCCACCTTTGCTGACAGCGCAGCACAATCCCAACATATTATAGGATGTGTTGGCATGCTTTGGAACACAGGATGACTCTATCAATAGATTAATAAGCTTACAGATGAGTGCCCAGCATCTCTGAGCTAAATATTCTTTATTCACTTCTCCCTGTGCATCTCCATTGATTTTAATGAGTTTTCATGGGTTTAAGTGAAGACAGAATATGGTTCTCAGCACCTCAGTCATGAAGACACACTTGGGTGGCATAGATTAAAGCATTCATAGACTCACAAAAAGCAAATTTTGCTCTCTTTAAGTATTTTCAGGACTAATGTCTCAGGGAAAGTGTAGTTCTGGAGACAAGGTCTGACATAAATCAATGTAAAAGCAAACTTGGCATGGATACTTTTAGGAAAGATCAGGGCAAATAATCAGAGACATTCCTTCAACAATCACAGATCTTCAGATGAAAGATGGAATTAAAATCTCTTAAATTTGAGTTCTTCTGTGGGTAAGAAAAAGATGCAAAACATACTGAAATACAATGAACTAGTGAGTATAAAAAGCAGCAGGGACTGAACACAGACTAAAATGTCTACTTAGACAATTCCAGAAATGGAAACTGTAACTCTTAACGACAGAGAGAGAAATATTTTTTCTCCCACACTTTAGCACCTCTCACAAAACTCCCAAATCTTTCTTCCAAGGTATTTGGACTGTCTTGGTAAAACGTCAAGTTTGTAATGCTTCCTTTTTTTAAAGTTATTTTTTATCTTTATAGAGTTTTAATTTTTTTCCAAGAATTAAGATGTTTAACTGGAAGATGAGTTGCATCCTCCGTTCTCAAAAGTCTAAAGAATCCAGCAGTTCAGACTGTAGATTCAGCAATGCAGACAAGAGTCTGCACCTGCTGATGGTCCTGCTACCTCTTAGAAAGAATGTATGTCCTGAATGGGACTGGCTAAGCAGGGAATTATAACATCACAGTAGGGGCAGGAATCTGATTTCGTTTAGTCAATGAAAGGATAGAGCATTATCCACAGAAAGCACACATTGCAAGCAAGGATACCTGATGGATGAATGAGAAGGGGGGAAAAACCCCACCAGTGTGGATTCAGAGGGACAATCATAGAAGGTGGGGACTTCTGGCCAGGAGGAGGGTTCAAAGGAATGAAAGGAAGTGAGATGACAGAGAAGGAGACAGAGCATTCCCTTCCTTTCAGCAACATCATGGCAACAGGTAAACTACCATTAGCCTCTGATTTCAGAAGTCTCAACATTACCTTACCTTTATATTTAAGATGTTTGTTAATGGAAGAATTTGTAAAAGGCCACTTTCATTTCTTCAGGGAATATTGTTACCACAAGAAGTTTCCCACTTCAGATGAAAATCAGTCCTCCAAACCAACTTGCTGAGTATCTGCTTGGGCTAGCACATCTGCCACTGGAACAAGTCCATTTCTTGCAAGGATGTGATTAGGCCTTTTTACATATAAGCACTGACTTTTCAGGAGGCACTGGAAAAGAATCTTATTAAACATTTATTAATTTACTATGAAGAAATTCTGCAGGTTACTTAATCACAAAGGAAGAGACATGAACAATTGTAAAATATTGTACTTTTTAAACTAACCTTAACTGTAAAAGGGCCAGGCTTTCAGGGGAAAATTGCTTCTTCAGTTAAAAACTTGTCTTCTATTAAAAAAAAAAAAGTGTTTGATTTGGTTTTCTAGTTTATTTTGCAGAGTTTGTATCAGCCTTTTGCACTCAATGTCTTAGCTGAGCAGCAAGGATATGCCTTCGTGAACAGGTTACCATGAAGAATTCCAATATTTCCAACACTTGAGATGAATTCCTGCCTTTTTGTTGTTTTTTTTTTTTTGCCTCTAAAACATCTGTTTCGTAATGATATCACTATTCCATATATTTCTCCTGAACAATTTTCCTGCAAGAATTTTGTTGTGGATGCCCTTAATATTTGACAAGTGTTCCATAAAATACTGCTGTCTCCTTAGAGTTTACCATGTTCTTTTCCTGCCTTAACTGCAGATAGAATATAATTCTTTTAGTGGTCTGTATGAATATTCATAAGTGACAAGTACTCTGAGTTCTAAAATATCGGATCGGGAGGTTTTACAATTATTAGATCAGGGCTTTTCTCAGTTGTACCCTGGGATTAAAATGTCTTTATTGCAGTGCAGTAACAGAGGAAGAACACAAGATTACAATAGATTTAACAAAAAGCAGATAACTTTGCATTATTTTTCATTCTTCTTTCAGTCTCCATCACGAGGATGGAGTCATACTGTGACATTCTTCTCTGGGTATTGGAACATGAGAATGATATACTCGACTTTGAATGTCTCAAGTTTTGTAACGTATAATAGCTGAGTTTTACTTCTTTCACCCCAGTATTTTGCATTTTGATAGGCAAGTGCCACTTCACCGCTGAGACCCTTCTGCTGACCTTTAACACAGCGGGTAGCTTCAGCAGTGCAATTATCACTATGGGTTGTGGTGTCCTGGAGGAAGCCAGCATGTGCACATGTATAAACTGGGATATCAAGGATGTAAAAAGCAGAAGAGCACATACCAGGCAAAAGAAGTCATTTGATCATGACAACCCAGTCAAGCCACAGTCAGAGTGATGGTTATGTCAGAAATTCTTGCTTAGCCTCCTTCATGCATTTCAGTGAAAACGTCAGAGGCTACGATTAGCGTGACCCCATTCTACTTTCTCTAAAACTACTGCAATTTCCAGCTCAGAAAGTTCTGCATACTCGTTGAATAACAGGAAATCAACATACAAGAATGTGATTTACCTGCTTGATTAACAGTTATTAAGTTTGATCCCGGTTTCCAGTTTCACCACTGAAACTGATTCTTACACGGGTCATTGTTTCCAAATGTGGATGCCTAAAACATAAATAAACATCAGGGTGTTCATCCTTATTTTGTAAAACTACCTTGTATGAGAAAAACCCCAGGATTTTTACCTTCAATAACAAGAGAACACCAATAATACAAGTCTCAGTGAGTTATTACTATATCATGTTCAGCAAAGAGCAATCCATGTGCACTAATATAAGTAAAAGCCCACTCGCAAAAGGTTAAGCAAAACAGACATAAATATCTCACATACCGTACTTTTTTGGTATTGCACTTCTAGTTATCACTACTGGTGCTGAGGAACTGCTCTCAAAATTTGCTTGAACTGAAAATCCTGTTTGCAACAGAGGCATATGTGTTATATGATACTTTTGCCTTTAAAAATATAATTCAAAAAGCTTGTGGGTGTCTTTTTTTCTTTAATTAGTAGAACCCTTTAGAAACACACTTGATAGACCATCTTTGCTTTTGCTTTCCTTATCTTCACTAATTCTATTTTCTTCACTTGGTGGCTGCTGTTGTCACACAGTTCGCCTTCCCAAGTTACAGCCCCCCTCCATCTTCTTCCTCTTATCTCTCCAAACAAAAGAAAACAGATCTGTGCTCACTATTTTTTCTTCCTAAGACAAGTTCATGTTTCTTCAACATACTGCAGGAGGACAGCTTTAAGCAGCCGATTTTGCTGCTTAAATATTATTTTTCATAGTTTCTCTGTTTATTTTTCCAAATGTGCTAAGAGACCTCCCAATGAGATCCCTTCTTCCCTCTTCACAATCTTCCCCTTAAGAACCTAAATGTTGCTAATATCTCCTGGGTAAAATCCAGCCACTGTGTCCACACAAAGTCAAACTGAATTTACTCCATTCTCAGCAGCTGTTCCATTGTCTCCTTTTTACAACACAAGATTCTGTTTGTTTTATTTATTTATCATTTCTAAGTACCAGGATTTCTGGCAAAATGTTGCCAGCTGGAAGTTACACAGAAAATGTTTAGCACAGCTTTAGCACATGCTCCAGAGTATGTGTACACTCATTTCATTCTTGGTAAATCAGCATTTAGGGAATATGGGGAAATAGGCTGTGAAATGCTATCAGCTTGTCCTGAGCTAGGCTATTTAATAAAATCTCTAGCAAATTCAAATGGCAAAAACTCTTCTGAGTCATTAATGCATGCATTTTCTTCTCTCTGAGCTATCAATATCAAAAATATTTTAAGAAACTATGTCAATGAAAAATGAAGGAAAATAAATAGAAAAAAATTAATAGGTATTTCTGATTAATAACTATCATCCCTGACTGTGCTAAATCACATTTCTAATCTCTTTATTTTGGGCATTTATTAGCACTTACTTCCCTCAGTTAAATAAGAACGACATATTATAAATAATGTTTATGCCTCTAGGAGTTTATGTGGAGAATCTTCTGTTTTTCTGTATCTTTTGCTTCATTCAGAATTAACTAGTCAAATTCTCTGCTGACATAAAATAAAATACAGAAATAAGGAATAAAACTATCAGTATCTGTGTGAAGATCTCAGGTTTTGAGGTATGGGGAGTTACTGCATGGAGAGTCTCACAGATGCCCTCATCATTGCTTGGGGCAGCAAGAGTTCCAGTTTCAGTGTCTGCTACCATGTCCCCGTATCAGTCCAACAGAGATCTTCCACAGCACATTATGCAAGCCCATTGAGGGTAGACTCATCTTCCAAGACAAATAATCCCTTGCATTTAGGTTGAATTACCACCTGTGAATCAGAAAAAAAAACAGGCTCTGGTACCGACCTCAATTTTGAATACCTTTACAGACAACTCTACATTTCATGAATCCATCATTAAGACTTGGAAATAAAAAAGAGAAAAGTATAAAATGCTGGTGAATATCAAGGTCTTTTCACTACTAATTTCCAATTGATTTTTCTGAATTTTCTGGACTGCTATGTAAAATATACTGATCTCTGAGAATGATGAACTATGAGATAGTTCTACTTCTTCTTCAGTAGGAAGAGTTATTTCCATAGCATTTCTCAGTAATAACACTGTCCACCAGGATACATTTAGGATACACAGCTGATTATTTGTGATACTTTGGATCCTTACTGCTTAGACAAATCTAAATAAAAATTGAAACATATGTCATTCACCTATGTTTTGGGCATTAATGTCCACTACAGTCCAAATTTGTGAGTCCAAGTAAGAAAAGGAAATAAAATAAATGTAATATATTCATTTCTGGAGCTATCTCAATATATGTCTGGTGCATTGCTTCAACTGAATTTATATTTACAATTCATATTTTTCTTCTTTCCTCTCTCTGCTCTTCCTCAACATTGGATCCAATAATTTAAGGAAGATTACAGAAAAGCAATATGGAACCAAAGAACTGAGGAAGAAAACAAAAACATGGAGTGTTTCAAATGTGTATGAGGCAGAAACGGCCACTCGAACACACAAACTAATTTTTAGCTACCTATATAATGATCAGTATGTTGGTAATGTTCAGGACAGACTGAATCAACCCACAAGAGAATTCATAACAATATGCATAACTAATCAACACAGTCATTTTTTACATATTATCTCTGACTTCAGACTTCTCATGTCAAACCATCAGAAAGGGCAGTTTTGTTACATTTAAACCTCGAAATGGAACATAACTTGAAAGTGACATTAAGCTGTGACATTACATTTGGCTATGGTCGTCACAATATAAGAAAGATATAAAGCTATGAGAGAGTGTCCAAATGAGGGCAACAAAGATGGTGAAGAGTCTTGAGGGGAAGCCATGTGAGGAGTGGCTGAGGGCACTTGGTCTGTTCAGCCTGGAGGAGACTGAGAGGAGACCCCACTGCAGTTATAACTTCCATGTGAGGGGAAGAGGAAGGGCAGACACTGACCTCTTCTCTGTAATGACCAGTGATAGGACTTGAAGGAATGGCCTGAAGTTGTGTTGTGGAGGTTTAGGCTAGATATCAGAAAAAGGTTCTCCACCCAGAAGGTGTTTGGGCACTGGAGCAGGCTCCCCAGGGAAGTGTTCTCAGCATCAGCCTGACAGAGTTCAAGAAGCGTTTGGACAATGCTCTCAGGCACAGGGTGTGATTCTTGGGGTTTTTCTGTGCAGGGCCAGGAACTGGACTTGATGATCCTTGTGGGTCCCTTCCAGCTCACCAAATTCTGTGATTCTGTGAAGTGTCTCTTGAAGCGCGCTCGTTTCCATACTAGCTTTCAGGTTATGTACAAGTAGTACAATACTCATCTGGACCACCATCTATGCATCTTTGAACACAGAGAAGGAAAATAGTGTTAGCTCCACCTCAAGACATTTGTTTTTCCCAGCTAGTCTGTGGA
>VZSR01000262.1:4211692-4219192 GCA_013398615.1 Brachypodius melanocephalos | reverse complement strand
TTCTTAAATAGGAGTAATTTCAAAGCAGCTGTTAACACTTTCATGTCTGAAACTTCCTTACTGGCACAAGGGAGAACTAAAGGAATCAGACAGATTCAAAGACAATTTAATGTAGCTGTAAGTCTGACACCACTGCTGATACAATTTAATTAAGAACTAATTAGAACTAAGAAGGCTAGTTATTTTGTCAACTGCACATGTGTTAGTTCCAGTCATTTTTAATCCAATGTAACAAAGATAAAGAGTCTAACTTACTTTGTTTAGTTAATAACATTAGGCCAGAAAGATCATCTAGTCATTTCATGTTGCCCAATACATTGCTAATACAAACAATGTTTAATTACAGTGACTACTTACTCCCATGAAATGACCAATTAGAACATTTGCTGATTCTACATGTTCAGTGTTAGAAACATTTCCACAGGCTTTCTGTGGGTTGTATTTAAAAATTCTACCCCAGCTGGTAGGAAGCATAAGAGCAGAATATGAAAGAAAAAAAGTTTTTAAGCAGCACAAAGGACATTTAAATTCTGAGACAGAGTTTCCATGCAAAAATATATCAAATTAAAATATACTTTTTAGTATTCCCTAGGAGTATGCAATATTGCACATTTATATGCTATTCTTACTGAATCAAGCAGATCATTTGGTGCATTCAAGACTCATATGATAAAGAAGGCATGTGTTAGCATTTTAGTATTTAGACCAACAAATATAGAGTGATTTGAATTCTCTTACAAAGGTGATTTATTGACTATAATCTGTACCTGGTATGAATTATGCGATAGTAGCTTTTTTTTTCTTTTTTTTTTTGTTACTTTGCAAAGTGGCAAAATCTGGCAATGATATTGACAGCATGTGTAAACTCAAATTAAAATCAAAATAGAAAAATACAATAAATGAGAACAAACTCTTCCTTGTCTAAAGAAAAATTGCTGACACTGTAAAAATTGCTTTTTAATGATTGAATTATTATCCCTTAAGTAATCATCCTGAAAAAATTTGCTAGTTATGTTAAAGTAAATAATGGTACATCAGCATGTGCATTGCCAAATCTAATTAATGCAAAGTATTAGAAATAGTGGAAACAATTAGACACAATTATCTAGACAACTTATATAAAGGAAATAAATTTACAAGGACTGCAATCAATGTATATATCACAGCCAAATAAAAGCTGGACACTACAAAAGTATCTGGAAGTACTGGTGTTATCAATCTCTCTGCAGGTGTCTAAAATGCCTGGCTGCTGCACTGTCAGTGCAAAGACTCAATCCTGCTCTCACCTCAGTTAGTTCAAATGTTGCCACTCAGGTCAGTGTGATTGTGTCAGATCCTTTTCTCATTCTTTTTAGGCAATGCCCTAAACGATATTAATCTGCTTACATGAAAGTTTTTCCTTTGAATAGAAGGCAGCATAATAATCTGCCTACCTGACCACCAGAATTTGAGAGAATTAAAATGCAAATAATATCACATCATGTAAATAATTACCATTTGCTAAAAGCTAAAACCAAAATTAACGAATGTTTTCTTAAATTAATTGGTGTATGCTGAATGTGTCCTACATTGTCTTGTTCAGGATATTTAAAAATGAAATATATTATAAACTTTGTCTTATTGTAATTAGATTATAAAAGAAAATAATTAAAAGACTCCTTCTCTTTTTTCTAGAAAAGAAGAAAGAGCTATAAACTATTAAGCTATCCAGAAAAGAATCAAAGCTTTTTATAGAAAACAATTCCTTGAGCTGAATTGCAATAAATCAATAAGATGGTTATTTTTCAATAGGTAATAATTGTCTTTATATAAACCAAAAATATTGTTTGGGATGATTAATATACAATGCCACATTATGCATTTGGGAGTGTCAATGCATAATTCTTAGTTCTAATGTTATTATGTAATTGAGAGAACATGTTCATTTGCCCTAATAACTACTAAGATGCACTTAATAAAATGAAATGTAATAATACTTGTAATTTAATCTATTCATGGAAGTAATTTTAAAAGTCTAGCATTCTCCTTAATGTGGATAACATTCATAATTTATAAAGTGTTGTGATGCAGAATTGACAATGCCATTGTTTTTTACACTTTGAGATGAATCTGCGGGCTTCATTATCTGCATACCAACCTCAGGATTATCAAGGGCAAACAAAAGATAATTAACACCAGAAACTGGCGAATGCAGGAGATACTGAGTGAGGTTTTTCATTTAATGTAGAACCTTTGAAGACTGGGAAATGGAATAACAATTCAAAATCTTTTTTTTTCCCTTTGCAGAAAACTATTTCACTGTGTTTTCTTTCCTACATTTTAAATATCATGGGTTTTGGTATAAAATTATATTGGCACGTTCAGCCTTAGATACATTCCGTAAATGAATGTGTTCAGACAAGTATTTTTCTCAAAGTACTAAGTGTTCGTTTTCTGTGGTGTTTTTTTCATCTAGAACAGTAGATGGGTAGCTATGGTGTGCATTTTCAAATTCTGTGTTTCACTTGCCCACAGCAAATCTGTAAATAAATCACTTAACTTCTCCTTGCCTCATTGTGTCATTCTCTAAGGATGAAAACTTCTACTACACAAATTTGATTAATGAATAGGATATATTTTTATGTTAATAGCTTGTAGGCAAAAGTATGTGAGACTGCCTTGGGCATCTTTATATGTACTCACAGCAGAACAATAGAGGTTTACTAAATGCTGATATAGATCCGAGAGGGTATATTTCATAAGAATCACTGACATGTTTCTTTTTTAGCTTTTTGAACAAGAAGTCCTGACTATGATTCTGCAGTGCACTCGAAAATATTTGCCATGAAACTAATAATTTCAGAAATTAACCATTGAAGAGCCTCCACAAAGAGAATGTTTTGAATGCAAGGCAAAGAACCATTGTGTGGTAAGATTCTGATCTGTGAGTGAACACACTTCTACAAAAGGTCCAGGCAAAGTCATTTTACAAATGGAAATGCAGGACAATGGCATTCAGAATTTTGCACAACTTACAGATGTTGATGACAGTCTAATTGCCCACGCGTTTCTTACATAAGTTCTTATTACAGGGGAATGTGATTATTAACCTAAGAGCTATCCATGATAGATTCAAACATTTATGTTTAAAAATCTTCATGTATTACCATACCTTTACTTTTTACAATTTAGAATTGGAAATGCCTTTTAAGTAACTAATCCAAAATGAAATACAATCAGTAGGAGCTTGTTTTCCACCCTGCACAGTGGGCTGAGAGCACTCTACACAGGGATCATGGTTACACTCCGAGATTCAAGCTGCAGGATAACTTGATGAGTCTTGCTGTCTTCCAGAGGGTCTGATGCCAGTTTTAATGCTTCCTTCATTATTGATGTTGTCCCTTATTCCTACTTACCAAACCGTTTTCCTCTTGGTCCTGATTCATCCTGGACACTGGCAGGCACCGATGATGCATGGGACAGTGAAAGCCATATGAGCACACTGGCCCTCCAGAGACAGGGAGAGGCTGAGTCCAAGGGCTTTCTCCACATCCTTGTGTATCCAGACAAGTATTAAAGTGCCTGAAATCCCACAGCAGCTACGTGGTTGATGATCAGTTCCAGTGGGTGAACAGAGTGCCCTTGAGAGCAGCAGGGCATGTGGTACCTGGGGTGCCTCAAGCACAGCATACTCCACAGGCAGAAAGAAGAGATTGTCACTAGGCTCAGCCTCACCTCGAGCACTTTGCACTGGTTTGGACAACAATATACATTATGGTGTGCCCAAAGGAGAGCAAAAAAGATGCCAAAGGGACTAGAGGGCGCAACTTATGAGGAGCAGATGCGGCTACTTTGTTTATTCAGCTCAGAGAAGATGAGGGTGCAGAGTGATCTCATTGCTCTCTACAACTTCCTCATGATGGGAAGAGGAGGCACTGATCTCTTTTTTCTGGTGTCCAGTGATGGAATGTATTAAAGCTACATAAGGGGAAATTTAGAGTGGCTATTATGAAAAAGTTCTTCACTAAGAGGGTGGTCAAAGACTGGAACAAGCTCTTGAACCGGTCCCAAGGTTCCGGTTGGTGTTCAAAAAGTGTTTGAATTATGCTCAGCCTCGTGGTTTATATTTTTTAATGTGTTTTAACTTTTAGGTTGCTCTATGTGGAGGCAGGGTTTGGAATCAATGATCCTCATGAGTGCCTCCCAACTCAAGATATTCTAGGAATCTATGATTCTAAGTAACAGAACTCTCAGGCTCTGAGCTGTCATTCTTTGACTAGTTGTCATTCTAGTTTCTAGATAGTTCTGAAAAACAGAGCTCCAAACTTTTCCCATGCTGAGCGAGAAGCTTCAAAATTTAGGAAAAATGAAGAATCAAGGTGCTAAAACTCCTAAGTGCTATGGTGATCTAAAAGTTTTTTTAATTAAAATTTCTTTTTTAAGGACATTGGCTTCAGTTCTGCAAATAGTTCTATAAAAGGTTTTTAACCTAAGGTCTTTAAATTAAATATGCCATGGCTGGAAAAGAGACCATGTAGTTTTGAATTAATAGAGAATATCAGTTTCTTCACATAAATTTATTTATTTAAAAGCCCTTGTCCTTTCATTGAATTCATCTTCTATTTAACTCCCGTTCTCCTGATGGAAAATAAAGTATATCCTCTACTATCTGGAGATCACTGTAAAAACATTTTATGGAGTAAGATACCTTTATAATTACACAGAGGAAAACACAATCAAAGTAGGTACAGCTTGATCACCAGGTGACACAGTGAAAAACACATCATGCCAAATGGGGTAGTGGGCAGCAGTGGGCTCTGTTAGAATCGCTGCTCCCCATGAACCAACCTCTGCCTCCTGAAGCACGAGAGGGAGCCTCTGTTTATAAAGTCCACAGGACATACAGAGACAGAGTAGATAATGTAGAGCTTCTCCATTACAGACATATTTCTGTCTTTTTTTGCTTTATCCTTGCAACTTCTACTGGGACTACCAGTAATAAAAATAACAATAAAATTATAACAACAATAATAATGGAACCTGGTTGCTAATCTCCACATTTATTGAGACATTTTTTCTGAAAAGTTTTCTCTGGACCTGTTCTTCACAATTTTCCAAACATCTTTTAAGTATCTGTGGTGTTCACAGTTTTATTTTAAGAGATTATTTTAGATCAGGATTTCCAGAAATCTGTGCTAAATGACAAGTAATACTCAATGCTTAGTGGCTGGAGTGAGTTAAAGCAGCATACACTCTTCTTATTCATATATTTTTATATTTTACACTGTATTTCACATAATATCATTTTTATGTAGTTTTATTTTCTACACATTTATTTTACCAGGATATATATTTTGAAAATATATGTGATTCTTTCTGGAATGGTGCAGTAGTTACAAGTCACAGCAATATCTGGTCCTCTGTGCAAAACTCCCACCCGTGTTAATGGGAATTTGTGATGAAGTGAGAACTACAGGTTATTATATAATAAAATACAGATGTGAGAGATGTGTTAACAGCAGAATACTAACAAAATAGTTTTGTATACATGTACATATGAAAAAGCCAAAAGTTGTTTGTCAGAATTTGAAAAACTAATTGAGATTACTAGATTTGAGTTGAGATTACTACTTTTGTTTTGCCTGATCACCTTTCTAAGAGAATACAACACTAATTTTTCTGCCACTGAGTCCATGTCATTTAAAGTAACTTTCCAGTTTGGTGAACTGATCGAGCCGTATATAAAGTCTCACATCCTATAATTTATGCTATAATTTAGAGTCAGTTACATTTATTTCTGCAAATACCCAGATATTAAAGCATTAGAATACACATTCTGGAGGGACCTATATGCATCTTACTATGACAGTTCCAAATCCCTGTAGGGATGAGAACTTCAGAGTGACAGAACTTCACCAGGACTAAAGGAACTTCCACAAACAGGGTGCCCATGGAACAAACAATTTTCAGCTGGCATATGAGGGAGGATGAGCTCCTTTTAGGTCTAAACATCTAGTAGTGTTTTGAGAATTCTGAGGAAAAGATGGAGAAGGTTTGAGAAGATTGGCAATAGAGGCTTAAATTTAATTAAACCACTTCAAGTGTATCAAAAGGACTAGATATATCATACATTGGATACAGGTTGATTTTTCTCCCTTACATGTATATTTATGAAAGCACACTCACTACGAAATGTGCACCCCCAAACTTATTGCCTGAGGATGAAATAATAGTAGATGACTAACTAACTCTTCCAAAAAACCCCTGCCTGTGCGCTACATTTAAACTCAGTGGTCACCTTCTAGTATTAAGCCAATAAAGAGTTTTCTATTTCAAGTTACACTATATGTGGTAAGGAAGCACTGAATCTCAACATTACCTCCTAAAATTCAACTTCTGTTTACAGTGATTAGAAGAATGATGGATAGAGTGTCAGTCTTTCAGCACCTCACAAGTCCAATCTAACACCTGCAGAATCCCAACAATATGGAAATGATTAGAGGTTTTGTGTCTTTGTGCCCTAAAGATGCTTTCTTGGCTGGACACTTGCTCCACTCTGTGTTGTGGCTGCTTAAGAAACCCTTCAGATTCTCCTTTCTGTCTTTAGTTTTGAGATCCATCCTAGAACCCATCTGTAGTGTTGGGTCAGCTTCGATATTTGGTCCTCCTTGTGTTGCAGTCAACCACTGATGAAAATCAGAAAGGAAGAGGTACTTTTTCTTTGATTATCCTGGATGAGATTATGCTTCTGGTTCTTCAATGGTAGGACTTCATGCTGGAATAGTTGCAGTGTGTGCCAGGTCTCCAAAACTGTCTACCTAATGGTCATAATTGCCAAATATATGCAGAAACTGCAGGAGCAAAGAAGTGGGTAGGTATTCTGCCTGGGTGTGCAATTACAGTAGCAGTTGTTCATACACTTTGCATGAATGTAGTTTTATGTATGCAATTATGGAAATCACAGCCTAAGCTTGTACTGACGAATGTATGTACTTCCCTAACTGAAAGTAATGCCAGATCTACACTCTACTTCCAACTGACTGAAGAGATTTGAAACCTCTTTTGCTACTCTGATTCTTCTATCTGTCCATGCACACTGTGTCTTATAATATTATTCAGTTGATCTACATTTGTAGGGGCCACAGTAGATCTCTAGAGAGAAGGAAAATAATTTTCCACGTTTATCAGTCATGTGAGATGAACGTCTATAACTCATGGCAAACTCTTGTGAGTAGAAAGAGAACTAGAGAAAAGAGTAATCTGGAACTCTTTTGATGTGAGAATAGACTAAAAAGCCCTTGTTTGGTGGTCCAATTGTTCAGTGAACACGTACTGTCAAAGTTACTGAAGTATATCCATTAATCTGTATGATACATGTTGGATAAAGGGATGAAAAATGCTTGATTCAAACCACAAAATTATTTATTTGAGTTATAGCTGGTTTTTTTTCTAATCAGCTGTTGACTGCTATAACATATTTTGTGTCCAAAAATTCTCAATCAGCACTTTTACGGAATTTTT
>VZSR01000262.1:4191692-4206692 GCA_013398615.1 Brachypodius melanocephalos | reverse complement strand
ACTTGGGCTTCAAAAAAAGGATTTTTTTTTTTCTTCTCTGTCTTAGCTAGTAGGGAAAAATGTAAAGGGGGTGGGGAGAGGGAAAAGGGTCTCGCCAGGAAAGGTCCGTGATGCAGATTTATTGGCAAAAAGCCAGAGTTGCTATTGTAAATTTCTTTGCCGGTTTCAACGTCAACCCAAGCTCGTATTTGAACCCGAAATCAGGGCAAAAGCATTATCACTCTGTCACTTTGTTGCCAGAAGTGGATTTTTTTTTTTTTTTTGCTAATATTTTACTGTTACATCTGACAGGATTTCACATTTTCTGTAGCCCGCCTTTAGTACCTTGAACTGCCAGACAGAGAAATTAATACCCTGAGTGACTGTATTTTAATTAAGCAATTTCATGCAAATTACAAATTTTAGATTGCCAAATAATATATTGCACAAAAATTGTAGGCTGGCTGATCTGATATGCATGGAGTATTACTCTTCCAGGCGCTGTGCATACATGGGAAAATGAACAAAAATGCTAATTTCCAATCTACTATGCAAACGGTAAAAGATGCCTATTTAGATACATATGCTTTCCTTAGGAAGGGTAAACAGTTCTTTAATTTAATATAGCTGACACTTGAAGATGTGTTTTTCTCTTTTACAAAGATAATTTTTGCATTGAACAAGTAAATGAGAATTCGAGTAGAAAACATCTTGTTAATGGCGACTAATAAAAACTAATATTGCATGCAATATAATGATATTAAACCTTGTAACTGGTACATAAAGCAAGATAATTCCTATTGTTGCTCTGTCAATGAACATCAAATACGCTCGCATATTAAACACATACTGTCCGACCGGGGATGCTGTTAACCCTGTGTGTGGCCGGTTACCGAGCACCTGGAAGGGTCGAACGTGATGCGCTTTGAGCAGCCCGGACGGGCAATCGCCGCTCTCGGCCCCGCAGAGGAGGACGAGAAGCGGGGTTTTTCCCCCGGGCCGCCCGGGCGGAGCAGCGCGGGGGTCGCTGGCCGGTGTCCCCCGGGCCCGCTGCGGGCGGGACTCCCCCGGCAGCGCCCGCCGGGCACGGAGCCTGTGCGAGCGGCCATCCCCCGCAGGACACATCCCCGGCTCCCCACACACCGACACCTCGGCCAGTTCTGCCCAGTGCCGCGAGTTCGGGGTGCGGGCGTGTGCCGGGCTCGGGGGCGTGGGGCTCTGCCCGGGGCCAGGAGCGCAGAGGAACCACCCCCGAGGGAGCTCCTCTCGGGGCTCTCTCGCTCTCTCAGAGGGGGATCCGAGAAATAAGCAGCTACGGTTCCACAAAGCCTCTTAGGATAAAACTTCGTACGAGCCCTGGCATCCTCTCCTGAGCCTTTTATCACCGGGGCTACTCACTCGGGTTGAACCATCAGTATTTGTCCCTGTTTTTTTGCTTTCTATTTTAAAGACTTGATTTCCCAGCACCGTGAATAAACATCAGCGTCTCTGCAGGAATCAGCTGAGACTTACCAGATGCTGTACACAATTAACCTGGTTGCAAATTTAGCAGTCCCAAGTACAGTACTTACAATCTTATCTCAAGTGGGTGGGTATACTGGAAACTCCTGAGCATCTTAGCCATATTCAGTAAGTAGGCTGAACACAACAGATCTGTGGTGTAGAAGGCTGATCTGAATTTTAACCACACTGTACTTTTTCCCTCTTTATACTTTTTCATCCTTCTTCTTTTTTTTTCTTTTTTCTTCTTTTTTTTTTCTTTTTTTTTCTTTTTTCTTTTTTTTTCCTTTTTTCTCTTTATTTTTTAATATTTTTTTCTTTTTTCTCTTTTTTTCCTTTTTTCTCTTTTTTTTTCTTTTTTATTTTTTTTCTTTTTTTTTCTTTTTTTCTTTTTTTTTCTTTTTTTTTTTCTTTTTTTTTCTTTTTTTCTTTTTTTTTTTTCCCTGGGGTAATAGGTGGGAAACAGATTAAGTAACATACACACACAATTACGAGTATAGCTACTTTATCCATGGACCTAGTGTATGCTAAATGTCTTCTCTTTTTTAATATTATTTTATTTTATTTTTTACCCTCAGGATGTAAACAGTGAGTTCAGGCTTTGTGTAAGAGTCCAGTTGCTCTTTTCACTGGAAAGGGAGGATTGGTTGTTGGGGTAATGCATTATTCACTCTTGGCTCTGTGATATTTTACTTTACAAGACTTCTGCTGCTTCTGTTGTTGCTAAGTCCTTCCAAATTTAAGTCAGATTTGGATTTAGGTTCTCTGAGATACTTATTCATGTTCCATGATAAGAAGAAAATTATTTATTGCCATTTTCATTCCCTGAAATTCATTAAAACAATACAGACATCTGTGTATTTTTTGTATTTAAGCAATTACAGAATTTGAGTACATTTTTTTATGTGAGATATTAGGGAAAGTGTCAGTGTGTCTTTAGTAATTTATGGCAAAGATGTGTTTCAGATTGTTGGAAATAGGCAAAATCCAGATGTGCCCATATCAGAAAAGCATTTTTCTCTCTTACAGAACATAGGGATAGGATATGTGAATACCATTTGTAAACAGTGTCAGCAAAAGCTGAGTTGTATTTTCAGTAAGACCAAGTGTTCATCCATATCAGGCCAAGCATATTAGTTCCTGAAAGCAGTATTTGTTCCTGAATCATCACACACTCACATGGATTTTTTTGGTTTTATTGTCCAAATTCAGTTTCACTGCTGTGATTAATACTCTCTCTGCTTGCAAAGCAGAAGAAACTAACCAGAACTTTCTAAGCAGAATTTTCCATGAACCACTGGAGAATCTGCTTAAAAACTGATGGCATCATATGGCCAATGGAAAGAAGTCTATGAATGTAGAGAAATATCTGGATAAACAACAGTATCTTCTTTAAAAAAAAAAATCAACCATCAAGCAGTTTTGCTCTGCCAAACAGCTCCTTGCAAATAACACAATCAAAATATCTTGGCAATTTTCTTCAGAAATGTTTTTCTGTTTGTTTATTTTTATTCAATAGAACAGTTTCATTTTGGATCATACAGTCTTCTGGAAATTTCTCCACCAGCTGTCAAGCAGTTTGTTGGAATGATTTCTGTTTCATTATTCAACCAGCTTGAAGGTTTTCACTCTTGTGGTATTTGGCAGGGCAAATATTTTCAATACCTGCAACTGACCATCTTATTAACTGTGAAAAATTTCACTTGAACAATAAACATTGTTCTGCCAAAGAATCACAACAAGTCATTCCAAAGTACATTACTCAAACAAAAATCTTGGGCAGCATTCACATGACCTTTGCCTGCTTTCAAAATGTTGCATTTTTTTTCCTCCAGAATTCTCTATTGAGTAATACGGGCTGTTTTTGGAAAGACAATGCAAGTTTTTCAGCAAAGCAGTTATTATATTAGGGATAATATTCAAAGGGACTCGCCTTGCAACCTTTACATGCACGAGCAGTTAACTCTTACTTATATAAGGATAACAGAGACTACTTGTATGTATAAGGCCTGCAGGGTCACACTCAAAGGCCCCAGATAAGACAAAGCATTTAAGAGTAAAAATTAGGTACATCTTTTGCTGAATAGAGCTAGAATTCTGATCTGGGGTTGTAACTGACATGGTGATGGATGGTCCTAGAGTTCAAGGTTTTGTGGGAGTCCTGCTTTATGTTTTCAATTCCAAATGAACAAGGTATTTGGAAAAAGGGGATATGTGAGAAACAAGAAAACAGAAATGTATTAAAAGGTGAATACAGAAGAGTGGTAAGGACATTACTTCCAGGTCTTTCAGGTAGGCTCCTCCAGGGACAAGGAAAGCTAACAAAGATGCTAAGCTTCTTGTACAGCTTCTATATACTAGGATTTCTTACACTGACATTTTTGCCATTGACATCAAACTTTTCCACAGAAATTAATTTGTTTGTCAAAACTTTCCCTAGGACAGGATCTCAGTTTCAGGGGAGGATTTCAGGACTGGAACAGAAAGAGCCTTTCATCATAACACTTTGCTATAGGCAGACCAGAGCACCATCTGATCTGCAGATGCTTTAATCCCCATTGACTAATCAGCACTGCACTGTCTCTATCTCACTCTCTCTCTCTCTCTCTTTTTTTTTTTTTCTTAATGGGAAATAATTTTATTTTATTTCCTTGAGGAGCCAAAAATTTTTAGATAATTTCAAATGTTTCATGCAGAAGAATTCCTACTTTCCTGCCAGCCTTTCATATATGACTTGGAAATCTGAAGGAACTTCATGCTTACATAAAAGGTTCCCAAAAGGGCAAGATTTGGCCACAAGGAAGCTGACAAAATGTTTTGCAAATGGCTTTTTTTTTAATGATTAAGTTGCTCAAAGTTTAACAATTTGGGATATAGCTTTTTCCAAATTAATAATAAAACAAACAAAAAATCCAAACCAAAACACCAAAACGAAAGATGAGCATTAATTTGTCCTCTATTACAGAAACAGTTTGCACCATTAAGTCAACATTCCAAATGTGTTATCCAGGGATGTATTAGTTAGACATAAACATTCATTCAGAACTGCAGTAAGGCATAGCAGTGTATCAAACTTGTCTGCATCCTTGGATAACTTGTAAATGACAGAAAGGCTGTCAAAAAAGGCAATTAATTTTTGCCTCTTTCAATTCAAAAAGTAACTCCCACTTTTTGAGCACATAGCCTACATTACTGAAAAGTTCACTTGTGCCATCTAAGTAGAAAAACAAATAAGGACTAACTTTTTCCTCCCTCGCAGGGGCTCAGACTGATGTATATTTACTGTGTTAGAAAAGCAAATGTTTACATAGTTTCATAGATTTTGAATAAAATTGAAATAAAATAAAATAAAGTTCTGATGAAAGCTATTTCATTTCCTGATGACGTCAATAGAGAGACAATCCTGCTCACCTTGCCTTTTATGTCTGCATTTAAGAGCTAAATAAACAAAAAGTAATGTTAGGGTTTATAGACAACCAGGAGATAAGAAACACTTAGGAGCCAAGATTATTTTGCTGTTGGTGGATGGAGAAAACTCATTGTATGCTGTGTTGGATCAAAGTATGTCTTTAATCATGCATTGGAACATAGATAGGAACTTCTTCCTGGAACTCTTATCTGGAAACATGGTAAGAGGCATAGGCTGTTGCCATTGTTTCCAAAATACAGGATGCCAAGTGGGAGAGTGCCTCAGCCCTAGGAAGCCCAGTAGCATCTTCTTGGCATTAGAAGCTCTCCCTTGATTACGCTAAAGGGAGAGTTTCTGAAACCAGAGACCTCCTGGCGTGGTTCCTTCTGGGCACCCCTCCACTTTGGGGAAGGTGAAACACGATCCCCCAGATGACAGCATTCCTCCAAGAGCATTGCAAAAACTGCCCTGCCTGTTTAGGCCATGAAATGGCTGGAAGCCTTGGAAGGGATGCAAACCAGGGAGCAATAAAAATCTGACTAGGCTTCACATCTAGGCTGCCAGGTAGGAGGGGACTCTTTGGAACTCATGCTCAGAAGGAAGAGACAAGGGACGATTGGGTTTTTCCTCTCTTCACTGCAAGGACAGGTTGCCAGTGAGTGCTGTCTTTCTTGAAGTCATCTTGCAGCCATCTGGTTGAAATACTGCAGGGTTTGGGGGTTTTTCCACATTTACTGGCCCCTAGTCATTCTGAAGGATCAACACCATTTCCTTCTGTTCAACTATTTGTTTCTTATTCATCTAGGCCAATGCTGGAAATCACGTCCACGCAGATTTTCCTTCTTTGATATCACCATTCAAAGTTCCACTCTGATGAAATGCTAAAAAATGAACAGACCTTCCACCAAAGACATGCATTTGTATGCATTTTGAGACATAATTCATGGCACCATATGGCATTACCCTTACCACAAAGATGATTCACTGCTGTAGGAAATAAAAACCAACGTCCAAAAATATCTTCCCTGACTTGTTAAGAAGTAAATCCAGGACCTGAAAATTCCTTCTCATCACACTGCACAAAAGGAGGCATTATGTTCGTGATATGACTAGGGGTCTAGGTGAGAGGCAAAAGAGGAAAGACAGATTGCTGGAATAAGGATCTGTCTAACATATAACACCTGCACATGCACCAGTCCCACACCTATGAACACAGAGGCAGGTGACTGAGAGAGGAGCACTTATTTGGGCAGTGAAGACAGAGGATGGGGAAAAGGGATTTGTCTGCAGCAAATCCCATGGCAAAGCAAGATACCACTATTGATACTATTACTGATTAAACACTGTCAGCTCCTCTGCACATTCCAGGTAATTTCAATGGCTCTGTAGTAAGGCCACAGGTCTGAAAATTTCAAAGAAATAGTGGTGCAGTAAAGTGTTCTGAGCCCATCGTAATATCTGTGCTTTTCACACAGAAAAGCTGTTTTTATTTTGCTGTTTTAAACTTTTCTCTGCTTTTCCACTGTCTAAATAAATAATAATATATTTAAGTGATACAAAGGAGAAAGAAAGCACAGAAAAATGTGGAAAAATAAGGTGGGTTGCAAGAAAATGACCACCTGCACTTTTTATATTGCCATTACTGTCGAAAACAACGGCATTTGGCATCACATAGAACATTTCTGTCATTCTGCTTTTCACTGTACTTGAAGACTGTTCCAGAAAAATGTTTCAGATTAAAACATCAATGTTTGTGCTCAACTGGGCCCAGGTCTATGGGTTTAGAAGTATTTTTCCATGGATTCCTGGTCTCCACACATTTTTCATTCTGCATGGCTGCAAGTCATGCCTCATAAAGGTGAGAATGTGGCATAACTGTGCAGACTTAAAACCACAGTTCTTTCTGGTGTGCTTTTCAGTTTTGTGTATTGCCACATGTATGGCCAAATTCTAGTTACTTTAGTTGGTTCCATGGGTTGACTAAGGGAAGTCAACAGAATGTGGACTTAAAATTAAAGTATACGCACTTTGAAGCACAATTGTGCTCACAAAAGCTGAAGTAATATGTTTGATCCATTCAGGTGACTTTAGCAGAAAGTTACCTTTATGTTATTTTATAATTAATGTATGATTTATAATTAATTAAAAATTACTTTAGAAAATATATTATTTTTATATATAACATTTCTATTAAGATAAAAGGGTTTCAAGATATTTAAAAATTCAATCAGAGAATAACATATTGTGATGGATAGCGGAGTGCATAGTGATTTTTGTATTTTAAAACCTTGTGTAATCATATAGCATTTGATGAAGTAAGCTATTTCTGTCGATATTGCAGAGTACTGGTGCAGCTACTGTTGTAAGCAAAGTGGAATGTTATCAGAGCTGCAGACTAAAACCTCGAGTCACTCATGAGTGTTTCTGCTGATGTATAAACTGCAGTCATTTCTGTGATGAGAAACAAAAGAAAAAATGGAGTATTTTTAAAGTGTACCAATGAGTTTTTAAAACTTAGAAATCTGTTATAATTTTGCAATGTTACATTATTTTATAGCCTTTAAAAATGCTCATTTTATTAGCAATACCTTAAACATCATACTTTGTGAATGAATGGAATCAATATCAAACAAAATGAGATTTCATATGACACTTCAATTTCTCTTGTTATGTTTGAGCCTTCATTGCTTTTTACTTTTCTTTTCTAGTTTCTAATCAATTTCCCCAATGCTTTCCTCAATTTTGGGTATGGAATGTTAAAATAATTTCATATTTAATTAAATTATGAAGCCCCAGTTAGAACTTAACACCCAATAAATAGAATCTAAATAAAGCAGTTATTGCTCAAAGGTAATTTTTATGCATTTCTCCTGAAATAGATGATGGTGTATTTTTGCTGGCTTTCAGTGCAAATCTTTTCATAATCACAAAGTAAACAAATATATCTCTAAGATTCATTCGTGCTATGAATTGTTGTTATTTTCATTTGATTTTAATTTGTGCCTTTTTGAACATCTTTGCTGCAACAAGTTGCCATTGCTGTTTGTCCCAATGACAGTGCTGCAGGAGTGGCAATTGCAAAACGGATGAGGAAATTACCTATTATACCTCACCTACACACTGTTCACGTGCACTCTCCTAATTTCCAAATTAAACTCAATCCTGTATCCTCTCTGTGGGAGCTCTCCAATCATTTTGAGCCCTTTTTCACTACACACACCAATGGCCCTTGGCTCAGTTCCCTTCACTGCTCCTGTGCTACCTGAAAATGAGTGTTATTCTTCTGCATTCCTCCCTGTGCCACATATAACACTTAACAAATCCCACTGATCCTTCAGCTTTTTTTTTTGTCAAGACACAGATTTCCCCATCTTTCTTTCACAGATCACAGGATTTTGAGCTTCTCCTTCACTGAAATCACTTCCCTGACATACCTTGTCACAAAGATGTGATGGCCATCCTTTTTTCTCGCTCTGCCTCCAGCCCCTCCTTGTGGCCTTTAACTGTGGTCTCTGAAGCAATGCCTGAGCTGGATGTGGAGATTTACATGGAAAGTGAGCATTTGCTACTATTCTTTGCTAAAAATTTATTTTAGCCCAATGAGCTGCCACCTGTTGCCATTATTTAGCCCAATGGAATGCCATCTAAAATGCCTCTTTTGCTCCCATGAGTTTTCTGTGTAGGTGGGATCTCACTTTGAGGCTACAATACACCTTTTTTTTCCTCTGAGATGTGGATTTTGTGTTCATTCTGCCCAGCTTTCATGCTGCCCACTTCACTGATGAAGCAAAGGGAGGAGGCAAACTGCCATGAGAAGTTTCTTCGTGTTTATCTTCTCTTCATTTGTAGCTGGCCTTGAATGATAGAGGAGAGGTCACTGCAGAACCTCATGAATGCCCTCCATTGGAAAAGGGAAGAGATTTTTTCTAAAGCTGCCTATATTACACCTCCTCTGTAGAACAAGAGGGCTTTACTCTATGATGCTGCATTACCACTCCTTCAATAAAATTTCAAAATCTGCAAACTTCCTAATCCTTGCACAAGCATTTAGCCATGAGGTTTTTACTGCTACTAATAGGAGTCTTTCAGCTAAATCTCTACATGTCTCTGTAATTACCTACACAAGAAGTAATGTTCTGTAATACCATTCAATCTTTATTTTTGAGTCATGCTACAGTCTAATATTTTTCAGTCCATGGCAAATATGCCTTCAGAAAATAGCCTGAGGTGGGACAAACTAAGATCCATGTTCGAGTGAGAAGCACTCAGTGAAACAAAGTCCCGTCTAGTCACTTGATAAGCCAGACCATAAGGATATAAAAAGTGCAGGGATGGTTTGTGCCAGATACAGTCTCTGGTTGGAAGATTTGGTTCTAAAAATCCATGAGAAAAAGAACTCATTCTATTCACTGAATGGAAAAAAAAGAAAAGCCAGGATATTTGAAAGAAAATAGAAAGTATTTGAACTGTACCCTTTACTCTATTTCCAATCAAGCTTACCAGTGGCTGTCCGTAGAACAAACCTAAAACACACACAGAAAAGTGAAATGTTCAGCCAAAATTGGAGAAGCAACTTATAGGAAAGACACTGATTTTCAATCTTCCTTCAGTCTCACAGACCTTTCTACGTTGTAGGGGATATTACATTGAGTTTCAAAAACCAGCCTATTGAGCGGGCTTTTAGTTCCAGGGTCTCCATAACTTTCCTTGTTTCATATGGGACACAAGAAGCAAGATGACATTTGTTCTAAAATGATTGACTGATGATTTCACTGGAGGTCTTTTGCAATTGACCTTCTGAGAAAAAGGCAGAGGGATTTGAAATGACAGAGCAGGAAAGCTTTTTCTACCCATCGTCCACTTACACTGGACTGCCTATGAGTGGGTGAAATATAGGTAAAACAAATTAATCGTTGACAAGAAAGTTTTAAACCAGAAAAGTTGCTTTAGCTGTACATTGAATGACCTTTAAGAGGCAATCCATTCTTAGGAGATAGAGTAAAAGTCTCCGCTTTGTACCAACTCATGGAACTGAAAAGAAATTATAATTACATTAGTGCAACAATATTAAATTACAGAAAATGCTAATCAACAAACATCTGTGGAAAATGGATCTTTGGAAACTGATTTGACATACTTAATAAGCTTAGTTGAGAACCATAAAAATTTCAAAAAATACAGGCTTGAGTAAGTTATCTTCACAATATCCTGAGACTTTCTAAAGTTGAAAGCAAAGATGTAGATACCAAAAAATAATATTAAGCCCTAAAAAATGGGAAACATTGCATTGATAATGTCAGTGGTACAAAATAACCAACTACATTCCCTAATTTTTCAGATAAATTAAAAATGTGTTTTGAAATGGCTAAAAATGAAGTCATACACATGAGAAAAAATGCAGACCATACGTAGAGAATGAGAAACTTCTCCAAGAGAAAAAATTACTATGAGGATTGGCGTGTTATTTAATCTGCATCCTGGATGTTTCACATTGCCATGTTTTCTTTTACATTTACTCTCATTTACATATGTTGCAATTTAAGAAATAGAAGTTGAGCTCTTTTAGCATATCACAACTATTTAAATATTTGTACCGTTCAGCTTCCTAAAATTAAGGAATCTCTTGAAAAGTTAGAGAGGTTTTAGGGAAAAGCCTGGAAAATGAAATTCAAAAATATATCCTCCAGTGCAAGGTTCAAGAGACATTGTCAGCTTAATTTATCAAGAGATAACTTAATCACAGTCTTTAAATACCTACATGGGAAACAGAAATTTCATAATAAGATGGCTCTTCAACAGAGCTAACAAAAATGTAATAATATCCAATAGCTTGAAATTGAACTTTGACAAAATTAGGCTCAAAATTAGGTGCATTTTTTTAAACAATGATGGTACTGAGCCACTATAATAATGTACCAAAGACTTCCATAGATTCTTCAAGAAACTTTTCAAGAAAATTGCATTTTTAAAGGATTTAATATATTTCAAATGTTGTTTATCTCAGAAAAATCCATCAGCTCATTTCGACAGGTCATCCTGTGTGATCAAATCAATCCCCATGAGCTCTACAATTTGTAGAATGCATGATAAGGGCCCAAACATTTGTATATTTAAAAATTTAGTTTTCCAGGACTAGTAATGATAGCTGCAGATTGTACATGGTCTTTAAAGTTCAGGTAAGTTCGAACAAAATATTTCAAGAGGAAGCTATGAAGTAGCTGTCCAAATCACTCGATACATAACAAAATAGGAAAACAATGTAGGTTCTCATCGTCTTAATGCCATATACAGAAAGCAGACAAGGTGACTAAATGTTTCTTTATTGACAGCAGAATCTAGTGTGGTAATCCAGCTGATGAATACCTATATTATTTTCCTCCGGCCTAGGGCCTGCTATCAGATGTTGCTAACTAAGGAACTCTCCAAAATGATACAGGATCTCAGGCGGTTATAAAGAATTATTTTTGAAGCATCAAAAAATGATGGTTTTTTGCCTAATGGTAAAACCTGGATTTCTACTGGTGAAACCAAATGAGCTCCAAAATAGCTTAGATGTCAAAAACCACAATTGGATCAAGTACAGACAACTAAGATAGTGACCTCCAAAACCACCCCAACTAATTGTTATCAGATCTGAGAGGCTGCAGATAACTCTGCCTTTTTTTCAAGAAAAAGTCATTAAGTTTAAGGAATTCTGCTAGGTTCAAGAACCTTGCCATTCTCAGAGGGAGCACAGCAGCTGGGTAACTGTCCCCATCTTTAAAGGCCATTTCTGTTCAAGAATCTCCTCTGAGGATTTTACTGTGACTTTATAGGAGATGTGGGTTTAGTTATCTTGAAACAGAGAATTCATCTCAGGTTACCCGCCTCTTACATGGCTGCTCTAACAACAGGCTATCTTACAAAAGACTATTTATTTTTCTTAAGAATTGAAAATGTCTGCTGCTTATAACTGAAGGCCTGACCCAGTTACAAAATTACACTGTGTGCATCTGGCACAAGGATCCCAGCCATGCAGAAACCCCTTATTCTTGGACAAAGACACCATCTTGAGTAACTCTTTGTTATTTCATATTAGGGAGCTAATTAACATTTTCTGTTCACTCCCTCGTGTCCTCACCCGAATCAGATGTGCAGAATATCATGCATCTCAAGGTACCCAGCTCCCCATTTGACACAAGAAACCTCTGGATATCATACCACGATGTCCCACTAGGACTCTAGCCCACCATATGTGATGAGATATGTCAAGACATATCAGGGCAAGTTGGCCAGCAAGGGCTGCCTTGAGAGAGTGAGAAAGGAAAGAAAACACTTGATGGAATGTATCAAAGAACTGAGCTACATCAAAAAAATAAACAAAACAAAACAAACAAATCTCACACAAAATCAAACAAACAGATAAAAACTCACACCCCTTTTTTTTTCCTATTGTTAGGCAAGTTTTATTCAGGGTCATCTCTACCTCATGCAATTCACCACATCATGAGTGAGGAGGTTTAGGGGTCTATTAAACTAGCCTACTAACATGGTTACTGGAAAAGATTTCTGTTTCAAAAAAACTCAATCAAATCAAAAGAATAACGGTAATGCCACCTTTCCTAATCATCAAGAGCAAGATTCCAGCAATAACTACACAAATCGGACCAATGTCATACTGATCTAAAAGAAATGGAAACGTTAGAGGAAATTGGGCAAGCAAAGATGAGGATATGATTTCTAGCAATCATGAGAAATTCTAGTCATTTTTATAAATCTAACCTAGGACATTATAATAAAATAACAACAACTTTAAGCTTTACATGACAACAGGAGGAATTCACACCCAAGGTAAAAGGCAAGACTCAAGAACTCAGGAACAAAGTAAACCCTAAGTTTTCTTTGCCTCCTGATTTGCCAGTTCTAATTAGGAATTGCAGTTCCAAGTAAGAAATGAGGAAAAAAAATGGAAAAGTTAATAATTTCATCAGTATAGTAAACAGATTTTTAAAAAATTACACAGGAGGGGAGTCAGTCTTCTGGTCAGATCACTCACAATGCAAGTAGACAGTATCTTGCTGTTTTGATAAAGGAGCAGTGGAAACTTGGTGCTAGACCAAGATGAGAATTATTTTATATGGTCCGTTTCCAAGGGAAAAATGCAAAGTTTTTGCGTAGGATTTTCCCCTATGAAGCATAGAGATACCTCAAAACTATGTACATTATGTTTCAACTATGCACAATTGTTTTAAAGCTTTTTGTGAACAATTTTGCCTTTTCTTCATGTCATAAATTCCTACTTCATTGTAACTACACATATATAAAATATAAACATCAACTAAAACATCTTCACATGAGCTATGCAGTTTTTAACACTTTTACTTCCTAGAAACTTAAAGTACTTTTGTTCATAACAGCCCTTTTTCTTGATTTTCTTCATTCTAGAACAAAAGACTTTTGAGAGGCTTTGGAATTTTTCATGAAATGGAAAATTTGCATCCCCGTCAAAAGTAAGAGTTAATGATTTGCCATGCCTAGGGAGTTTTGGGTTTGTCAGTTTACTGGGGATAAGTGATCCATTTGGGTATTTGGTACTCTATTTTGCCGGCATAATGTGTGCATATAATGTCTTCTTACCTTGAATGGATATGGTAAGATCAAGGGGAGAGTCACACAGAGATAATTCTTCTTGTTAAACTGCTGCAGAGGCACCACTGAGTGTGTTGGGATTGCACAAGGCAGTGCAACAGAGAGAAATCCAGTCCAGGTCTGAAGGACCTGACGCTCAGACAAAAGGGGCTGGAGCCATGTCAGTGCTCCATATGGACTAATGCACGGATGCCTTGGCAGGGTTGATTAATCCAGGCAGAATTAATGTGGCCACCTCATTTCTGATGTTTGAACTAGCTCTGTGGACAGCCCCATTACACTCAGTTCTCCTCAGATTTGTGTGAGCAGTCCAACAATGCCTAAAGCATCATTACTGAGAACTGTCAAAACAGGTTTCTTCTGCATTTTTAAGAACAATAAGGAGGCCTCATTATGTCTATTAGTGAAAGTTGGAAAATTGTTTTGCAGCTCGTATGAAAGTGTTTGAAGTGGTCTTGACTAGTACAAAAAAAAAAAATTACACCAAACAAAAAACCCTCTTGTTTTTATAATGTACCACTTACTTTTACCTGAGGAGAGCAATATCTGAAAATGGTTGAGATCCTGAAATACAGATAATGTCTTACAGGGTGTACAGCCCTCAGATTAGTCCTGGCAGAGAAGCATGCAATCTTAACCATGTGCAATACTCAGTGGATGAACAGCACGGCAATCAGAAGACAGGGCTGGCACACACAGCATCCCACTTTGATGAAAATGTCTACTGCTGTGCTCTCTGCTAACTGCATTTTCCTAAAGACTGGAATTTCTGTGCTAGATAGATCGCGCTGTTAGAGTCCAGTTGGAAGGTTATAAAGTCTTGGCTTGCCAAGGCCATGTCATCATCCAATTGCTTTGCCATCTGCTAATGTTTCTGTGCCTATGACAAACCCAGGTGAATTCCTGAATATCGTAGTGATCTAACAATTTGTGGTCATGTTTCTCCAATGAGAGAAGACTGAACCAGAACGTTTTGCTAAAGAACATAACAACTGTGAATAAATTAAAAAAAAACCCAGTGATAACAATAAGCATGTGACCTTATCTACAAAATAATCCAAATAATATACAAATATCTTGAAAATTTTATCTCAGAATTATTTTTCCTGCTGGCCTGCAATAGAATGTGGCATTTTAACATAGTGGAATAGCGATATAGCTGTTTTTAAAAGGGGGAATGTAGACTGATATATATATATACTTAAAGGACTTGAACATTCAGGCAGAAAATAACTTTGTTTCCTCTCACTGACTAAAGAGGAGAACCTACCTGCTACTGATTGTGAAAAGTGCAACTGGCTCACTTACTGACATAAAACTAGTCAATCTGAAGCTGTAGAAATCAGTCTCCATTTGACAGCACAATTAACTAATTGCCTTATAGCATTCACTCCTGTTGTGTCCAGAACCTTCCATGAGAATGGCTTCTTCAGCTTCCTGCAGAGCCCCTGATCTTGTGGCCAGTTATAGAGGGAGCCAAACAT
>VZSR01000262.1:4150038-4191592 GCA_013398615.1 Brachypodius melanocephalos | reverse complement strand
TATAATTTATAACATTTTAAAATTTGCTTTAAGTTTGGTTCCCAAAATTACACTTAATTCCCTATAAAAGTTGCCATTATTCTTTGGTTGTTGGTATACTACAAAATTGTTCACTCTCTTTCTGGTTAGAAAAGCTTTGCTGGAATGAAATGATCTTTCAGAACAGTGTACCTTTTTATGTTTCCAGTATTAACTAACCACTCAGGGTGTGATCTTTTTGAAATCAGAGGATTTTCTATTATACAGGAGTGGAAATATTTAGTTTCTCTCTCCCCTCTCAGAAAACAAACCACATCCTGGAAAAAGAAATGTTTTACACAGAATTTATACATGATAAGAAATTCATTCCACAAGTGGAGTAAGACCTTTAAAAGACCTTTATCTACCTCACAGAATAAATCTGATATGCCTTACAAACCATTATGTGATCTCTTCCTCTCATTGCATGCAGATGCAACTCTCTCTCCTAAGTGCTAACACTGTAATTTCCATTTCAATGATGAAATTGGGTGTGGAAAGGGAGAAGTTTATTATAATGCACTTGTGTATGATTACAGACTGGATTGTAAAAATTTAACATTTAGTTTGCTTCTTCTAATAGGCTTTTCAAAGCCTAATAAATCTGAGTATCTTAAAACATCTGTTTGCTCTGGAAGATCAGTCAGTAGGGTTGGGCATCCTGCTGGTGGGGCTGCTGAGACTGTTTAAAGAGCCTGGTTGATACTTGCAGCGCATATTACAAAAGAGCTATTCTTTAGAAAACTTTTGATTTGCACAGCTTGCAAACACAGGATCTTGAGACTGGGCTTTATCTGTGCAAACTGTTTCCCTAGAAGTTCTTCTGGAAATTTTGTTAACAAAGTGTACCAGAGATGTTTGAAAGGCAGGGCCCTATTAGCAATGTAAGATAAAAAAAATCACACAGCCTTTCTTTTCTGCTGTGTCTGAATGGGGATTCTGGCACTTCTGACTAAGGGGCATCTTGCCAGGTGCAGAAGGTTCAACAGGGATGGCCCTCAACATATAACTGATGTGCACCCCCAGGGAACTTACACTGACAAGCACTGCTCAGGGCAGATACCAGTCTCATTTATTTCTGCATTGCAAAACCTTCTGCTCTAAAACAACCTTAAAGTGCCTCTTGTTTTTTTTTTTTTTTTACTCCTGTGTGGTGATGAAACACAGTGTAATGCAGTACCCAGTAAGGCAGACTTACTCCAGCAAAGAGATCCCATAACAAAATCTTTCAGCTTCCAACCACTCACACTGTAAAGCCCCTCTGGAGTTGTCTGGTGATAAAATTCAGCTACAGCAGACCAGACACTGCTGACCATGGAGTTTCTACCCAGAACATCTGCAGTATTTTGCCTCCCTGGCTTTGTTTCTGTAGACAACACCATGTGGTGGAAACCAATTTTGTGAACATAAATAGTGAAGCTTACTATTTTTTGGAGTTCATATGTGCATTCACACAAAGGAAAGAAATTAAACAGACAATTTCAAATTTTTTTTTGTTATTTTCTAAAATTTTGTGTATTGTTTGTCAGAAAACTTGACAAACAGCAGCACGTTTAATATCATGGAGGTAATTCCCCCAGATTATTGTTCTGTATTTCTTGGTCAAAATCAGTACTGCAAATTTTGTTAAACCAATAAGAAAGAAAAATAAAGCATTTTGTCACATACTTGTATTATAAACATAATTCCTATGTATTGTTAATTCATAAAGATGGCATTTTGATGATTTCACAGGGGGCTTTGGGGTCACCTTTATTTCACCTTTATTTTCATTTATTTATTTTGGTGGTGTTTTTAATGTTGTATCAAAAACCCCCTTCATGTGACTTCTAAAAATTTGTTAGTTAAAGGACGATGAAATATTTCTGAAGCTGGACAGCAGTTACTAAGATACATTAAAAAGTTTGGGAATGGTTTAGATCACAGCACTGTGAAGGTTAAATAATGCAATTGTTTATCTAAACCAAAATTATCCTATTTTGTTAAAGATATGAAAATAAAACATGTCATGTAGGAAAAGATGTGTTACCAGAGGACTGCACTGAAGGTCTGGTAGAACCTAGTTCCACTAATTTCTGCTCTGTGGTAGTGGACGGAGTTACAGTGGGTTTGGAGATGTCCTGGGTTCTACCAGGACAAATCAAAAAACCAGAAGCCTGCCAACTTCCTCTGCATTTCCCTAATTTTCACCATATACCAGAGCAAGTGAGAGATAGTGAAAGCTGGGGTTCAAAATGATAGTGGTAACAACCCAAACTTTATCATTAGGATAACAGTGGAAACATATTTACTTAATTTGCATAGCAGAACTTGTGCAAACACCTCCCAAAACAATTACTGCAAGCTGCTTTTTGTCTGGACTCTGTTGAAGCAGAGACGACAGAAAGGCAGATGGATGCAAATAAAGCAAATCAATGTTTCAGGATTTTCAAATATAAGTATCCTAAATCAGTTCCCCAATATCAGTAGTGAAAGAAAACAAGCCCTTATCAGAGTCAATGGCATGTAGCAGATCGCTTTCCAAGCTAGAGTGGCTCTTGGGCTGTTTTCATGCATTTAAATCCCATTATAAATGCAGATGCTAGGATTTTTCTTGTTGGTTTATATTGGTACATAACTTGAACATATATATTTGAGAAATTTCCTTTTTCTCAAGGAAAGGAAACAAGCCTGTTGCTTTTCTCTTATACCAAGCAGATCAATAGATACACTGAATAAAGCTTGTGTGAAAAGAGAATCAGCCCTGATTTTCAACAATACTTATAGCTATAGACACACTAGCTGCAGGAAATCTGCCTCTTTGACTCTTCAATTCTAGTCTCTAATACACTCTCTCTGATGGCACCATGACAATTTTCTGAAGTAGATCCCTGAGACCTTGGGTCATTAGGTTTACTTTACTTTGTATGGTTTGTCTCAAATGTGAATTCAGGTTGCTTCTCAGGTGTACCACCTGCTCCTCCAGTGAAGCAGTGAGCGACCACGACAGCTGAATCTCTTCCCACCCCAGTGAAGTTTACTGAAAAATGTTCCCTCGACATGTATCACCAGTCAGGGTGATAAAGCAGTCAGGGAATGTTGTGAGGGACAAGCTCTCTTAGATTATCTCTGTTTAGGAATAAAAAGACAAAGCATTTTTTCCTTGTGCTACTTCCAATTGGAAATACTATAAGGAAGCATGTTTTTCATTATATTTCCTATTTGTCTAAGTGTATTCCCATGCCAAGGGAACAGCTGAATCAAAAGGCAGGCAATACCCCAGAGTTTTGTGCAAGCAAATGGCAAGTAAGAGCAAATAACTAATCTCTTTTCTTCTTTAATTTTTTTTCTTTCCCCCTCAAAATTTTTGAAAAGTTTTTATGCAAAATCAAAACAGAATTATGGCTTAGGAAGCCTCTGCAAAGCCTTTTTCATCTTTTCTGACAACGATCTGCTAACTAACTTACGTAGATGTGAACACTTTACGCTTTCTAACATAGTTCATTGAAATGGAAGGCCCAGACTCTGACTGAGGCTGATGATAACTTGCCCTGTCCTCGTGTACTTGCTGCAAGACTCAGTATGGTGCTATGATATTTCACTTTTTCTTTATTCTCATCTTAATAAAAAGTTTTTCTTTATGTAACCAGTATGTGTATGCACCAAAGCATAGCCTATTCCTCAAGCAACATTTTACCTCAGGGCAGGGAAGGGAAATGGAGCATCTCCTTGCTCCCAGGTGTTACCCAGGATGGATACAGCCTGGGCTCCCTCCTCATCTAGACAGGACTGACAATAACAGAGGTAAACATCTCTACAGGAAAAGTGGTGCTTCTGTGTGTGGACAGTGTCAATGTGTTCTTCTCAGCACTTGTGCCTCTTCACGGTTATCACATTGTCTGGCACAATGTGAACACACAGCATTCCAGGAATTCAGGAGTTCATAGGCATTGCATGCGCTATGGACACTCTAAAGTTTTGGGGTTTTTTCCCCAAGAAATGTTTTCTAACTAAAAATGTTAAAATTGCTGTCCTTTCTGAATCTATCTCTGGTTAGAGGGAGATACATCTTTTTCACTCCAGGTAATTTCTGGATCAACTTCAAAAATCAAAATAAAACCTTCCATTGCCATATAAAGGAGAATTCGAGTTCTGAATAATCAGGATTTTTTTGGGGGACTGGTGGTGGGTAGAGGGGGAAGAATGTTTTCCTTTATGAAGGTCATTAAATTATTTCCATGTCACAGAATTTTAATTTTATGTGTTTAATTCTACAGATGTTTGTTGCTTGCAAAGGGCTATTTTCCCTTTTCTCTTTTTCACATTTCATAATGATGAAGATGTTAGGTTGTTAAATGATGAAGGTTGTTAAATAGGTATAACGAAATGTTCTTAGACACATTTTATTTTCAGCAGTTAGACGGATTTTTTTTTGTTTTTTGGTTTTGTTTGTTTTTTTTGGTTGGGTTTTTTTTGTTTGTTTTCTTTTGGAGGCGGGTGGGTTTCAACCAAGATGACTTATCTGGACAGTATTTTAAAATTGACATTTTCCTGCATCAAGATTGCGCTTGAAAAAGCCAATTTTACAAAACGAGTACCTAACAAAAAGGAGAAACTGAGGCAGAGAGTAAGACAAGATTTGTAATTAATTCATCTAAGTGACAAAATCTTAAATTCTTTCTGACTTAATCAGAGTTCAGACATGAATTTTTTACAGAGAAACCAACAGTTTCTCTATAGTCTTCTTTGAGTAATTTTTTTAATTAAAAATGACTATGGAAATACTGAATGATAAAATGCCAGGAATAATTATGATTGCAATAATAGTGTCTGCAAGTTTTACAATAGTAGAACCCTGAATAGTTGGTCTCTTTTAGGTATTCTTATGGTTAAAAATAATGTGTGCACCAATAATCCTTTTTGTAACATTTTAAGATTCTGGTACGGGAAAAAAAAAAAACAAACCCAAAGGAAAAAGCAAAAGTAACTTGTCACTTAGTAATTCATGTGGAAAGAGACCTAGCCTACAAGAGGACATTATTGTCAGCTGAATGAAAGAGATTAAATTGATAAGAAAGAATAGAGGTCTGCTTCCTTCATTGTCTTGGAAAATACATTTGTTAGGCAGCTTTCCAACACTGAAAGGAGAATAAGACACTTCCTAGGACAGAAAGATTAGTAGTTGGAAAAGCAGTCTTTCTTGATAAACAAACCACATCATCTTTTTACCCTTTTAGGATTTGAGAATTGCTCTCCAATTTTGCTTCCCTTTTATCAAGATGTGAACATCACTGCAGTGGTAACTTAAAGAAGACCTAAACTTTAACATGAGGCTTTTCATTTAGTTGCTGTAATATCTGTTAATCACAATCATTTTTTAGTGGTAGATGCTTACCACTCACTCAGTGACAAATGCTCTTTCTTAGGCAGTCTCCTATTTCTGAGGAGCTATTGGTAACGTTCTGCTACATATAAAAGCATGTCATGAGAAGCTACTGCTGAGGATATGGCTTTAAATTAATTGGTTAAAGGAGATGAGCTCAATTCCTTGATCAAAGACCGAGCATCATCTACTCAATGGGATTTCAAATGCATAAGGGATGGCAGTTTTTGAAAAGCAGTTTTCCATCCAGTATAAAAGAAACACTTGGTTAACAAAAAGTTATATACAGGGAGAAAGGATCACAATAAAACAAGCTGTTGTTTCTTCAAAGAAACTGTTTAATGGAAAAGGCCATTATCAGTTAAATAACTTTGTGATAATACGACAGTGGGTCACATATCATAGACTTTTCTCCAGTTCAAAAGCTTGAACAAAAGCCAAATCTTTCTATTGATTGCAATGGGTTTCAAATAAGGTCTCATATATTGAAAAAATGCGTTTTATATAATCAGCCATCTCCAGATAATTCCCGAATTACAGTCGACGCATATATCTCTACCCAATTCTGACCTTACTTCCAGAAGAAATTACTCAGCTATACTGTTACTATCTCTCCCATCTCCTGCATGGCTGAACACCTTCATGCAGGCCTTCAAAGGCCTGCTAGTAAGTTATGGAAGTGATAATGAGTAAAAAAAAAGTAAAGTGTCAGTTTGTTTCAAATTCCTAAAAGCAACTAATATACCAGACATTTCCTCGTAGTTGCAGTAGTACAATTCTGACTTCTAAGCAATTAGAATGGACAAAATAATATTTGCTATGGAGGAACACATCTATTTATACTAGTATTGTTCCTCCACATTCTTTATGCCATTATGGAAAAAGGATTATTATCAAACATATTCCAAAGAATTCCTAGAGACAACGAGGTTTTTACCCCACATACCTTGTGCTTCTAGAAAAAACCTAGCCTAAGTGATGATGATATCAAAATAATTATAATCACTTCCTTGGTGTGTGAGACAATATTAATAGGGGTGTTGACCATTAAAAGTCTGCCAGTAGGGACAACTGAAACTTTTTCAGATAAAGAAAAAAAAAGAAAAAAAAAAAAGGGATAGCAATTTGCCATTTCAGGAAGCTAACCAAATCTAGAGAGTATGACCTTTCTGATGTATGTCTTGGCCAAAATTCTTCCCTCTTGGTAACTTAAGGATACTCTGTACAGTATAAATCAGCCCAAAATTAGGCCTATTGGAATTCACTCAGTTAGTGGTTGAGAATTGAGTTTAAACATGATGGCCAATGACTAATGCATATTCTGCATGCTACTAAGTACCTAGGCAACTTTATTTAATCAGTATGACTGAAAAAATTTGGTATAAATTGGTCGAGAACACATTCAAACTGGAAAACAGAACTTTCCTCTTTAACAAAAATATGAATCATCTCTGCAGATGATTAGGAGACAGGAGCATCTCATGGGGAAAGGCTGAGGGATTTGGGCCTGTTCAGCATCAAGAAGAGAACACAGAAAGCAGATCTCATCAGTGCACACAAGTATCTGCAAGGTCAAGAGAATGGGCCAGTCTCTTTTTGGCAGTACCAGCAACAGGGCAAGTGGCAACAGTCACAAACAGAAACACAAGAAGTTCCATCTGAATGTGAGGAAAAACTTCTTTTCTTTGAAAGAGACAGAGTGGAAGAGACTGCTCAGGATGGTTGTGAAACTTCCTTTTCTGGAGATATTCAACGCACACCTGAACGTAGTCCTGTGCAACCTGTTTTAGGTAAACCCACTTTAGCAGGGGGGGTTGACTACATGATCTCCAGAGGCTCCTTTCGACCCCAAATATTTCATGATTCTCTGAATTTTAGAAGGAGCCACAAGGGCGGGAAATCTTAGGGATTTCTCAGTTTCATATAATTGTTGAAGGAATTGCTAGATCTGGCTGAGTGTGACAGCAGTGCATTGGATTTAGGACTCCAGCCACTTTTCCTTGCTGGGTTAGCAGTGTCATTTGGAAGCACCCACACCTGGAGCTGTGTCTTTGCCTGTCTTCCCAGCACTGAGAAATGTTTGCTCCACACCACCACTCACTGTATTTGCTTATACTGCCTTGCATACACATCTCCAATAATCCTTCAGGAAACAACCAAGGTGCTCTAAAGTGCTTTTTCTGTCATGCTGATTAAAGAGAGGTCTTCAACCAACTCCAGATGAGCAGAACTCAAGGCCCTTCAAATCCTGTGGTACAAGGAAAAGCTCCAGGTGATGGATAGCCTATTGCAGGGGAGATGGTCTGTGCAACTTCTCCCATATGCAAGAAATTTTTGTGTTGCTGTTGTATCAAATGAGGATCAACAAAGTGTAGTATGTTAACATGCCAAAAATCATCCTGCAAACTGCAGGAGTAATGTCCTGGTGACACCAGCCACCCCAGCAGTTTTACTCCTGGTCGCTGCTGAAATACATGCTTATCAAAGCTGACCAAGTGTCTCCCTCTGAGTATCTCTGTGGTGCAACCCAGGATGACCAGGGCCTGCAAGGGCTGCCAACCATCCCTGGGACCCCCAGTGACACCTCACAAGTGCCACTACCTCTTTCACACTCAGTCCATGGCCTAAGTGCTCCAGACTTGTTGCATATGCTACAATAAAATAAAAAATAATAAATTAAAGATTGCTTGAATTTTACAGATATTCTTAGTAGGAAGGATTTGTGGTCCTCTGAAGCTGTAAGTGACTTTGTCCTTTGTGGTGGAGCTTCTTTGACTTAATTTTAAAGATATAAAGGGCTGAAATCGGTATCTGAATAAGGGATCTCAGGATTTATTTATAGCTAATGGAGAGGAATGGGCACTTTTAGAGTACAATTCATCTGCCCTATTTTACACACTGCTGTGAAACCTATCCTGAGTGTGAAACACATGTGATCCAGAAGGAACAGGGTTTTAAATATTGAGATCACAACTGTCTTCTTCCAGTGAGAGCACGCAGGGCATTTCAACAGCTCATGGTCCATCCTGTATTAATGACTTGTTGGATGGGATGCCAGGGAGAACATTTTGCATGCAATTATTTGTTTGTTAAGCTCAAAACAACCCAGAAGTTTTTGCTTGGTTTCCACATTTTTTTCCCAGCAAGTCTTTTCTTTTAAACCTGTTTGGAGAATGGAAAGAATACACAAAGCAAGTGTATTGGTAGTAGACCGTGGTAGTAGACTTGCAGCATCTTTTGCAAGTTAGTTTTTGAGTAAATGGAGACACATTAAAGCTAAGGGTTAATCTTCAAAAGGCACTGCTGGAACACCAAATTCTGAATATTGAACAACAGGTAGTTCAAGATGCACAGTCAAAAATTGAGGCAATCTGACTTGGAAATGGCTTTTTGAAATGTGTTTAACTTCTATATTCCTCTTTTTTTCTTTTCTTTTTTTTTTCTTTTTTTTTTTTTTTTTAATGTATAGAACAATACTTACCTCACATGGCGTAAATTATATTCTTGCCAACACACAATAGGTGTGTGGCAAAGATGGGAATATAATCATGGACTCAAAAATTGTGCTTTAAACAATAGCTGCACTCCCTTTTTCTAAACCTCGAGCTTTGGCTTTAACCATTGTTACTTTGGGATTTACTGCAGTTTTTCTCTACCATTAAAGAGCAGATTATTTCAAAGTACCTTTTATTCAAACTAAACTGACTTGCAAGAGGAATTTAAGCTTGCTCATATGATCTTTTTCCTTTTGCTTCTGTGTTTCACTCTTGTCTCAACACACTTCTAGCCACTCTGATTTAAAAGCAGCAGATGCAGTTCTCTTGGCTTCTGTAAAGGTACTCATTTACCAATATATAAAAATACCACTTGGATAGGAGAACACCCAGCTCTGATCCAGTTGTTTATAGCTTTAGTGTGTATCTCTTTTATTGGACTTTGTAGACATACTATGGCATGATTTGCTAATGGGGACATAAGAAAGGATTCTTTATTAAATTCCATTGCCTACTCTTACTAATGTGACAGGAGACCTTGGGCAATCCCCATGAGTGCTCTTGCTAGTCTTTCTGTATTTTTTCTGTCTTGTATATGGTCTGTAAATCTGCAGAAACACGGACCCACAAGTAGTTTATTGATTAATTCCATTTTAAAAGTTTACAGTTTGAGCATGTATTTTTGTAGGGCATAGATGGGTGCTTCATAAGGGTTTATGTGAATATAGAGCAGTAGGAGCCTAATCTTGGCAGAATTCACACACTTTCATCATCCTCATACTAAAAAAATTTCAACAGGCGTAAATTGCTATAAACTGGATAGAATTACACTGATTTTCTGTTACCTTATGTACCAAAGTGGACATCTTATACTGTAGTAAGGCATGTCATCATAAAGTCTCCATATTAATTGCATTTATCCCTATTTGCTCTCCTGAAAATGATGTAAGCTCCTAAATATCCGTGCTGGTTTGTTTTAAATTTCAGCATTTCCTTTGAACCTTTTCATCTTCCATTTTTTTCCTCTGCAAAATACGCTCTGCCTCTATGGCAACACCTCATTTGTAGATGTACAGGTGTTATGCCACCTCTGATGTAGAATTATGCTGCTACTATCACTGGAGAACTTAAGCAAGAATGTTTTGTCATGATAAAAAAGGATTATATGTTTACTGTATATTATGCAATATATAACCCCCTTCCAGTGTAAATTCTGTGCCATTGTAAATTCTGACTCACATCAAGAATTTTTTAAGGCCTGGCTCTAGGAATAAGCAAGTATGCAGTTACTCATGGCAGCGTGGTTGTACCACTAAAAGAGCTGAAGCTCTGTTGTTTTCTTTGCTCAACTCTGAAGCCACTCTCTGTCACTTTGATGGAAAATGGGATCTGAGACATGACAAATGCTCACATTGAATAGTCTCCTCCAGGAGCAGATGTTGCTTTTCCTGCCTTTTTTATTTCTTCTGCAGTCCTATGAGAAACATAGGGAGCTCTCCTGGTGTTATACCCTAGCTGTGTCCTGCTGTACCAAGTTCAAACTATGTGGTCCCAGCTCAGTCTAAATCCCAGACATCCTAAGGACTAGCTTCAAAATTAAGATTATATACTCAGCTGAGAAGTTCTGAGATTAATGTCTGAAGATAACTGGGATTTTTTTGCTAAATAAGTTACATACTGACAGTATATTGACAATTTAACAAATAAAAATGACAAAACTAAAAAAGAAGTGGTTCTGTGAAAGTTATTGGGGGTGTTCAAGTGAAGCTCAAGATAGAGAAAATAAGCTATTTAAAGGATCAGAACTTTAAAATGCCCAGTAAAAGGACATGAAATTACCCATTTTTTAATATCATAAGCATTATTTTAAATCTCAATACATATAAAAACTCACTGATTACTTCTAACTCTAAATTCTTGAATTGAACAGCCTATTAGTTTCTTTCCAGTATCAGTACTTTGGAAGTTTTCTTACTTACCCTTCCACACATTTATGCAGTGAGGACTGATGCTAATAAAAGTTGCATATACCATGTGCAGATTAGAACTCAGTTATCTAAAGAGTTCAATCTGAGCATGAAATTCAGTGAGAGCAAATATGGGATACATTAGGGATTTTGAGACTTTGCAAAGAGTAAGAATATGGCATTGGGATTTTGTTAACTGATAGGCAAGCAAATCTAGCTATCACACAGTGATGTCAGGATGATATTGCTGTGAACTGGGAACACAGTAGGATTTTCTCACAGGTTGTCAGAGGAGGGCGGGGGAAGGGCTGCTCCCTGTGGTATACATTCATTTATTGACTACAGTCACAGTTATTTGCTTCAGCCAGCATGATCTGAAATGCATGTACAAAAGCATATAGGCATTGGAATTTTCAACTCAAATCAGAATCCTAATTAACTGTAAATCGTAAAGCCAGTAGCCTGAGGTATATTAAAATGAGAACTTTGTACATGAAAGGCTGCACATGCCCCAAAATCTAAGTATTTCCTACTTATAAACCACCAAATTCACTGCATCAGCTTCCATGACTGTAATTCTGCTCCTGAGGGATATACAAGTGGAGTTAACTGAAAACAAATATGAGTTTGCAACTCAAAGAACAAGTCATTTTATGGAGACATTAAAAATCACTGACATAAGGAAAGACAACATAAAATATTTGTACTTAAGGTAAGAATATGACATTAAAGCCAGAAGTGAACTTAGTCCATTGTACTTCATCAAATGCCTCTTTAATCTCTAAATGTGTGTGATTATAAAGACATTAATTTCAAGGGGGAAACCACATCAGTAAAGCACCGCTGAAACACCTGTCACAATTGAATTTCACGCAGCACCAAACGTGAAGGCAGAGATGAAGTTATGAAACACATTGAACAGAACTGACACAGAGGACACAGTTCTATCAGATACATAAAAGGTTCTGGTTATAAAGACCCAGTCCTGCTTAGGGCAACAGGGGTTATGTCGCCTTTAATAGGAGCAGAATCAAGCTGTAAAGGGATATTTGGTCGGTCCTTTGGTGTTCAGGAGCAAACAACAAAACAGAAGTTGCAGAGCCCTTGAGCCTGAGGACCCTCTGCTCTGTATCGTTATTACCATTTCATGGGGCCAAGTTATCCTGTGATCTTGATTTTAATAACAGCTGGATCCTTCCCCTGGTCACATGCTGAGGCCAGGGTTCGAATACAAGCCAAGGTGTTCCCTCAGACACTCCATCACTATATCCTTTCCTAGTAGGTGTAGCTTTTTCAATAAATTGATCAGGCTTAGCAAGCTCTATGTCTGGATTGTAAATTATATTGAAAGCAGACTATTTCCTAAAACAATTTTGAATATTGGCCAAAACACCCATAAAACCCCAATCGTTCTTTTTGGCTTGGTAGAATTGGAAGGAATTTGCTACTTTCTCTGTTTTCCTCATGGAAGACGGAGGTTTATAGTAAAGAAAGTCTGCTATGAAAATTGAAAAACATAAAATTGGAACAAGAAAAATTCCTACAGTATGAATTAAAGAGGTGGCAGTAAGAATTTCAGTAGTGGTTTAATGTTCAAACATCAGCCCTCATTAATTCCCCCCACTAAACAATGTTTGTGCAATAAAATAATGGTTTTAAAGGGTCAGGGAAAAGCAGAATTAATGCAGATTAAGGGAGATGTGAATGTTTGGGAGCATCTTGGGAACACCTTGAGGCTAGATGCAGTAAATATATTGCCAAAACCAATACTAAATCTAATACTAATCATAGAACATCTCAAGTTGGAAGGATCCATTAGAATCACCAAGTCCAATTGCTAAATATGCAGCCATTCTGAACATTCGCATTGAAGAATACTGTAGGAACCACCGCTGAAGCTGCAAAACTTCCCCCAATTTATAATCACTGTGAAGCTGGCGTTGCAATTTAAATCTGCTTCTCACTCTCAGAAAAGCTCACTGTCACCCATGAAAGGGGGAACAAATACCACCTATGTATACACTAACTGAACATGTTTTTCTGAACCTGTCAACTACACCAGAAATCAAGTTGCTAAATGCTGTGTTCAAAAAATTTTTGTGGATTTGTGATATTCCTTGGAAGGCTTTAGATCCGTAAAGCAATGAATAAATTATAAGAAGATATAATTATGGTATTTTCATCCCTGACAGATATAATTTTACTTCATAAGCACTGAAAAGAAAGCTGCTGTTTTTCTCAGACCAACACTCGTAGAGTTAAGGGAAAAAAAAGCCCAAAAGAAAAAAAAAAAAAAAAAGAAGGAACATGTCTTTGCTGAAAAATGACATATTTAGTAAATATTGTCCACAGTAATTGTTCCTGTGGGATCACAACAGAAACATGTTTCAGATACTGTAACTACTGTATATTCAGAGTGTATGAGCACTGCATATTCAGAGTAGATGATAATCTCTGTAATGTTTCTTATGAAACTCCTTGTGGAGTCTCAAATGTAATTTTAATGGTATCCTGAAGAAAAAAAATAAAGAAGGTATAACACTCAAATTGGATTCCAGAGATAAGGTTAGTTACTGAGGGTACAATCTACATCAGCTGAATTTAGCTGTCTAACACGCGTGTATCTAATTTAGGCTCCCTTTGCAGTCCATCAAGGGAAGCACATACCTCCAAAGGGAGAGCAATTCCACGTATTCTGACCATAGTTTTAGGGCAGGATGAAGCCCCCGATGACCAGAGAGGAAGAACAGATGATAAGAATAGCCACGTGAATTCCAGGCAGGAAACACAGGGGAAGTGTATTGGATCCTGAATGATAGTGCTTATTTGCACATGAAAACAGATGAATAAAATGTGAAGTTTCCAAACATCTCTAGGGATTTCCCCCACATCTGCTGGAAATCACTTGGAAATGGTTCCCCATTGAATGTTTCAGTCTGAGGCTTCAAATCATCCCTGTATCTCTGTTCAGCCAATCCTGTAGCATATATGTAAATCTTCAAGCTTAAATCCCATTAACATCAAAGGGATGTAAGCACGCTCTTAAATGTTTTGCTGAACTGGTACCCTTGGCCCCACTCCAGCAAAACATGTAAGCGTGTGCTTAACTTTAAGAATGTTAAACCTGTTCACTTCTATAGAGTTGATTTTCTACAGTTTCCTGAAGTAAAACACAAATTTCAATGCCTTGCCAGGTCACTATCTTAATAAAGATGCAATGCCTATATCTTATCACCATTACAAGCCTCAGCTAAATTAGTCATACTTAAGCACAAAGAGTAGAGCTATGTATGCTGTGAAGAGAAGAAATCCATTAGAAATGCCTAACCAAATGGTAAATACTGAAAACTAAGTACTTAAAAAGCATGGATTCCAAAATAATATAAACCAAATTAAAGCCCTGGTTCATCCAGGACTCAAGCACTTAACATGCTTTAAGCACATTGCTGTTTATGCCTACATTTAGGCAAATGCTTAAGCACCACGATGAACTGGTCCATCAGTGTACACCTTCTCTTTTATATGTTAGCTAAAGTAAAATCCTCTGGTTTTTGTACATCACATTGCTTTGCCTAAGATATCAGACAAGCTGCTCTACTCTGATGCTTGCATGTGCACAACAAATCCAGATGTAAAAATCAATAGAAACGTATAAACCTGAGAGGCTGTAGAAGCGCCCATTGGAGAAAGACAAATGTTAAAAAAAAAGAATCTCACATAACTATGAGTTTGATGTAACAGGCAAAGAACAGTTCATGTTCATGTGTATTCATATACTTTTCTCAAAAAAAAGCTTTGCTAAAATAAGTGGTACACAATTTTTTAATGTATATTTCTAGATTTTTCACATTTATACATTGCTCCACAAATGAAGTTTTATACGACTGTCTGCAGTATGCCACACTAGCAAGTTACTTTTTTTTCACAGATTTTGAATTTTATTGAAGTGGTGTGATTCAGTTAAAAATTAGGCAAATATGATATGCTCAGTACAATGATTAATGATGTATATATTTACAAAATAGTCACAGGGCTATGTTTTGTTTATGCACAATAGCACTCTGTTTGCTAAATATATCATAGGTTTGTGTTACTGTAATGATGCATCCTTCCTCAGCTATTAATCTAAACTGCAGAGTACATGTATATTTAATAATCTTCAGAAAGTCTGTAAGACTTATTTACATTTTCTGTCCATCCTGCAGCTGTAAAGACCTTCTAATATTGGCCAGCGATCCTATACCATCACAATGCTTTAATATATGCAAAAAAGATTAAACAACAGTATGAGATGAGTGAAATCAGGTCTCAAAATGCCAATAAGGATGTTTTGCTCTTAAATTGATGTTCTAAACCAATGCTATTTTTCATCTTCGACAGTGCAGTGAACTGAAGTCATCATATTTAAAATATTTGAAGAGCTGAATATCATATACTGATGTGTAATGGCATTTCTTCTAGTAATCTGAACATCAAACCATAAGAATGAAGAAAAAAACAGGAAAATGAGCAAATTGATCATAATAGCAGCCCCTTATAAATAAATTTGGCATTTATTTGAAAAATTAGTTAATAGAAACTTGCAATATGTAGTGTTATTTTCATCACTTGTAACATATGCTTAGAAACTGATAAATATTTATCTTTATTTCATTTTAATAATTCACAGCTTAGAAGAAAAACTGCATTTCCTTTAGTTATATTTTTCCATCCATATGGCAAGCTATAAGAAACATCTTTTGTTTAAAATAATATTTTATTATTAACAGGAATCTGATAAACAAGAGAAAAATATGAAAATAAATCTATAAAAGCATCTGAAAGAAAAAAGCACAGATGTTGTAATATCATCATTTAGAATCTATGAAACGAAATGCATTTTTAAAGACAAAGTTAATGCCTCCCTTTGAAATCCTCATGTTAAAATCAAAAACACAACTTTAATGGAAGACAGACATAGGTACTGTATGAAGAATTACTGCTTAGAAAATTAATAAAAATAGTATCTAAAACAGTATTAGTAAGATATGAAGCTCATTCATTAATGGTCTCTGTGATAATATATCACTGAAAATGTTGCATGAAGGACAGTCTTTGATAGGATTATGTACAGTATAATAGCAAGATATTGAAATTAAAATTCACTGAGAAGATACATCTTGTGAACTGAAGGGTAAGAAGATAATAATGGTAACATTAATAATAATAAATAACAAGAATAAAATGATTCGCATAAATAGAATTTCCATCAGCTACCATTATGGTAATTATGAGAATGATAAAGTAATAATCTACAGTAAATAGCTAATTTTTATTGATTCACTGTTTAATTTCTTTTTTTAAAGAGTTTTAGAATTGCTGTCAATAACAATATAATGTGTACATGAAGAAAAGTTATGTAGAGAATAAATTATAAAAACAGTATTGTGTAATCTGTTTCTGAAGAATATTTTGGAGATATTTATGCTGTTTGGTGCACGAAGAAAAAAATTCTTAAAATAATTTCCTCACCTATTTCATGAGTTCTGTCAGATTTCTTTAGCAGGTGATTATTAGGGTTCCAGAGGCATATTGGGGAAATTCGGAAAGTTTGGTATCTGGCTTTTTAATTACACCTCTCTGTAAGATGCCATCAATGGCATCCACCAAGAAAAAACAGGCCATCAGCTGTCTGACTCTACAGCCAGCAGCAAAATTAGCACAAAAGGCAATGAAAAGGTCAAGGCAGAGGCTGAAAAAAGAAATTCTAAGGAACTAACTGTAATGCGGAGCAAATATATTTTAGAATTTAGCATACATGTACCAAGCAAACCTTCTGCATGGAAGCAAGGTGTGGCTCGAATGTTAGGACAGGTAAAGGAAAGACAGGACCTTATAGGAGCAATTGAAGTGATGATCATATAATGCCATTGAATGTCCAATTTCAACTGCTTTTGAATTCATAGAAGAATAGGGAATAGCTTGTGCTATGCCTAATAAAAAGCCAAATAATATAGTCTCAAGAGAAAGACCACATTTTAGTTCATAAAGATTTTAACTTTTTAATATATTCATCATCATAGCAGTGTCTTTTGATAATTAATAATGTAGATGGCCTTTGATCAACCACATATGAGTATTTTTTATAGTTTTCTTTCAAATTAAGAGGGATATTGGATAATATCCACATTCAGTGAACACTATGTTTTTATTTTTGCCTTGTATGTTGCTGTCTGAGTTTTGCTGGCCACTGCTCAAGAAACCAGCTCACATAGTTGAGTAAATTCATGTTATAAGAGGGCTCTTCTTGTAAGCACCCATCTGCCTCAAAGCAAATATATTGTAATACAGAACAATATTGTTTTCCCTATGTAATGCAGAACATATTTCAAAATTTTTCCTTTTTCCTTAAAGAGATGAAGTAATTGGGGCAAAAAAATAAAAGGAAGAAAATGACAGGTTGACTATAGGAAAATAGCAGAAACCCAGTGTGGGTCTCTCTCCTTCTGACAGTTTAAATTCATGTTCTTCTCATAACAGCACATGGCCATAGTGGCATAGAGAACAGAGCAAACAATGACTATTGCACTCCAGATGTTCAAGGTCCTAATGAGCTCTGTTATGCCTCCGTGGTGGTGGACTCAAGAATTAGAGGTCTGGCTAAAAAATCCAGCCATCATATTGTCATTATGTCAGTAGGATAGGAAACAGGTTCCTATCTAGGTGGGAGAAACTGGCAATAATTTGAAAAGTTTGATACAGCTGTAAGTGCAGCTAAAGGACACCTCACCTTGAGGGCAAATGTCAATGCTATGATATACACGTGGTAAAAAGCAAAATGTTCTTATTGGTATGAAAAAGCAACATGAAGTATGTAGCAGTTTTTGGGGTTTGTTTGTGGGTTTTTGTTTGTTTCTTTTTGTTTCATTTTGGTTTGGAGTTTTGGATGGGTTTTTTGTTTGTTTGTTTGTTTTGTGTGTGTGTGATTTTTGGTTTGGTTTTTGTTGTTATTGTTGCTTTTGTTTGGGTTTGGGGGTTTTTTTGTTGTTTTTTTGTTTTGTTTTTTTTTTTTAATTTTGTTTTGTTTTGGGTTTTTTTGAGGAACAGTAGATATTCTTTCACTCTATCCATTCCCAGGATGGGACAGTTAACACATGATGCCAAGTCCTGGGAGAAGACAGATGGGATTCTGTGTGGAGAGAGAGAGAGAAAAGTTCTGTCTTACACAGTTAAGAAGGGAAATGGGTACCTGGCATAAAAGTAGTGTGTGTCTATATATATATATATATGTCTGTATGTAAGCCAGAACATATCAGAATGTCTATTTATATGTTATATAATAGTAGTAAGGGAGGAACTTTCTGAAATTAACAAGTTATATCATTATGAGGAATAAATAAAATTTCAGTTTTCAAAAAATGATCCATAGAAATCCTGAGGTATTTTTAGAGAGGTGCAAATTACTTAGATGAATTACAGAAAACATCACAGTAGCATTACAATGAACAAAACACTGCAAAGAGCAGAAAAAAATCCATGAATGACTTTCATTGCACAAACCAACTGCTGTTGAGACAGAGAATTCCCTTTGGGGATTCATGTTTATTCATCCCAACACTGTCTGTTAGGGGCTTCTCGAACCCCCCTCTTAAACCTGTGGTATTAACCCTTCCTGGAAATTGGATCACCAAAACCTTTGGCTCTTTTTCTTAGCCATTATTAATAGATTTAATATTACTCACAGAATGGTTTGGATTGGAAGGGATCTTAAAGATCAGCTAGTTCCATCCACCCTGCCAAGACAGAGGCACCTTCCCCTAGACCACGTTGCTCAGAGCCCCATCCAGTCTGGCCTTGAACATTGCACACTGCCAGGGATGGGGCAGACACAGCCTCCCTGTCCCAGGGCTTCCTTGCCCTCACAGTAAAGCACTTCTGTGAATAGGAACATCCCAATAGCTGCCTTCAAAATCTACCCTTCAGAGCATTCCACCTTGTCCTGTCATTACACGTCCTTGTCAAAAGTCCTTCTGCACCTCTCTTGGAGACCCCTTTAGGTGCTGGAATGCTGCTCTGAGGTCTCCATGGAGCCTTCTCTTCTCCAGGCTGAACAACTCCAGTTCTGTCAGCCTCTCTTCATAGGAGAGGTGCTCCAGCCCTCTGAGCATCTTTGTAGCCATCCTTAGGACTCCATCCTTAGGACTCGCTCTAACAAGTTCGTGTATTAATATTTGCTTTGATTTCCCACAAACTTAAAAGAGAATAATTTGACTCCAGCTCCTATTAGCTAGCTTCCTTTTAAAATTTTTATTATAAATTTTAATCTACTTTGTGGACATTTTCCTGAAGTAAGGAGCATGGGACTATGACCTTTGTAAACATCTCTGCCAGGTGACAGTGATGGTTCTGATAATTTTTCATTATTCAAGATTATAAGAATAATTGCTTCTTTCAAATATCCTGCAAATCATAAATGCCTGTGTGAGGGATTTCCCTAGGCAAGCTTCCAGGATGTTATTTCCAAATGGAGAATTTTGATAAACTTGTTTCTTCTTCTCCTGAATTCAATTATCTTAAAACGTACAAGGGTGGTGATTCTTTATTTGGGTGGATTTTACCTTATTTTCAGGTAGGGCATTCACTTATGAAGTGGGTGGGAGTCCAAGGACAGGGTGTCTATTGCATCCAAGAACTAATGGATGGAAAAAAAATTAAATGTGAATAAGTATGTGAGATTATACACACTGTAAATGGGGCATGCAATTTTAAAATAAAAACCTAAAATTCTGCTGTTCAGGCTATTGTTAATTAGATAATTTAAATCTATTAAAAAATAACTACTGAATTCAATCTGTTCCCTTTTCCATGCTTTATTTCTGTTGATGATTTCTTGTAAAAGTACAATGATCTCAGTTATATGATTGCTCTACCCTTTAGTCTCGATGCATTGTGTAAAATATAATGCAGTACAGATGTCAACCTAAGAACTAAATAGCTTATATTTCTTAAGAACCATGAAAAAATATTAACACTATAGAAACAATAGTTCAGTAATTACTTTTTGCTGTGAAGTGAGGTTAGGCATTTATCCTTATAGATCCATAATACACTTAAAGTCAGCACTGCCCCTGTGGTCCTTTTACCTTTGTTGATAAATGTATTGTACAGGATACCTTGTATGACCACTACAGTATTTGAGGTCATGCTAGGCTGTTAGCACAAATGGTGTGAACAATAGTTTATATGCCACTTAACTCCTTGGGAGAAACAGTTAACCTTGCCAGAGAGGACAGATCAGTCATGTATAGTTATTAAAGTCTAGAAGGTTTTGTTATGCTCTGAAATACTTTTATAGAACTACAATACCCTGGTATGAGCTTTACCGAGTAGAGAAGCAACAAAGTCAAGAATTATCTTTGCCACCTTTGAAAAGGATATTCAAAGTTTTCTAAAAGATATTTTACCAGACCTACTTTTGAAGCACACACAAATTTTGATAAATTTGATCACTAGAATTTCTGAACAAGGCTAACCAGGTAGCAGTATATTAAGTCACTATCTAAAACAAACTAAGTTTACAAAAAATAATTTTGAATTTCATGGCCTTAAAATGGACAGTCAACAAAATAACTCTTAGAGCTTCTTGATTACAGTTTTCCAAATAATGATAAAACATCATAAATGATCCAGATGAGCATCATAATTGAATTTTATTTAACAAACTATTAACTATAAAAATACCTTTCAAGCAAATATCCTTTTCCAGAATTTCTCATGGATAGAAATGACAGAGTGAACAAAGAATAAAACACAGTAGGAGATTACTGAGGATTTATCAGGTATTCCACATACAGATGACAATGACACTGCTGTTAATACAGATGACCCATTTTCATGACATAATGTGCTGCTTCTACATTGTTGTTTATTCCAGTGGATTGATTGTCAGATCCAACCAATTTTTGGCACTTTTAGAAAACACAAAACTGAAGGCAGCCTCATGTATTTCCAGTTCAGTCATAGAAGCCTGTCAGCCCCTGTACCCGTATGCATCCAAACATCATCAACCACCACTGAATCTTTACACTTCAAGGGTTAATTCAGAATGTTAGTGCAGCTGTCTTAGTCTGGCCTGCATTTTCAGTTCAGCACACCCACATTAGTCACTTCCTCTCCTTGAGCTCTGGTTTAACATCCCTATATGCAAATGAACAGGTGCCACCCCAGGCAGGGTTTGAGGTTACAGTGTTCTCCTCCCTTTGCCAACCCGTCTGCCACATGCCACATGCCACACGCCTCAGCCACCCTGCACTGCTTCCACCCCTTCTTCCCAGGGTGGACCTCTCTCTGATTCTGCCTGGATTGTTGATACCCAGCTCTACACCTGGGGCAGCAGAGACTCACTCAGCCTTGTGGGAGCTCTTTCCACAGGCACGCTGGTGCCCTGTGCGAGCATGGGAACTCTCAGCATGATGTCAGCTTTCATTTCTCTGAGCAGGAAACTCTACCGTGTTCCAAAGTAGATGGGAGCAAACACAATGAGCATTTAGTGGAGGAAAAAAATGCTCCTAGGTGTGTCTTCAAATACTCATCTTCATGGATGTATTTAATGTACATACTTTCCTACCAAGAACTATTGCCTCATTAAGTAAGAATGTTTACTGTGTCTTCGAGAGAAGGACCTGGAGAGCAGCAAGAACATGGAGAAATCAGATTGCTACCACTGCCTTTTAAAATCTCCTAACTAGCAAAATTAAACCATGTCTCTTTATTTATTTATTGCACTTGTAAAAAGATTAATGGGGATGTGATTCCTTCAGGCTTTTACATATAACCCCATCACACAAAGAACAAAATTACACAGTGCAGCAAATGATCTAAATTAGATACATTTATTTAAATAACTGCTATGGAGGAAACAATAAATCAACAAGAATTCTCACAAAAATGTGTTTACAAAGTGTCTTATAATTTGTTTTAGCTAGGACACAGATTTCTAGCTCTTAGCTAAGCTTACTTCTAACAGTCTATTATCATATCAACTGTTAATGAGTGTTTGCTATAGAAAAGCATTTCTTAATTAAAAAAAAAGACTGTGTAACTTCTGCCTTACTGTCCTGTAAGATATGGCTGGCAACTCTAAAAGAAATAGATTTTCCTAACAAACATTTTGTTAAAAGCTTCTAAGAACTTGTGAGATAATCAAAATTAACTGACAGTGCTTTGTTAAATCATAAAAAGTGATTACTTGAATGGTCATAATCATGCAATTATCTCATCTCCACTCTTTTTGAAGACTGTATCTATATCTACTCCTATATTGGGAGTGAGTAGGGGGAGCTCTAATGCTGAACCTGTGATGTATTCATAAATCAGTACTTTCAGAGCCTGTCATGGGCTCCATAATGAGGGTCATTATTCAGGCAGAGTGTCAAAACTACTATCAAAGGACCTTCTCAGAATCACAATCATTCTGTTTCTTGTTAAATAAGCAATGTAGTACACAAAAATGGCAAACAAGAAGCAGGTCAATTTGATACAGTATGAGGGCACAGAGACCTCTAGAGTAATTTACCCTGTGGGAATTCTGATGGTTTGTGAGATAAATTATATACACCCTCAGAAATGATTAATGGTAATAAAATCCCAGGAATATTTTCAGAAAAAAAAGTCCATATGTACATATGGCAACTTCAGTAACAAAGAAGACATTTTCTAAAGCAGAACACTTAAAGAAAATTATTATTACAACTGCAAGTAGCTCTTGGGAAAGCTACTAAATCTTATTACAAAGTTGGCAGCATTTTGTGGAAATGCTTTATTTCTATTTGCTGAAATAGTTTTTTTTTTTTTTAAAAACCCCAAACCTAGAGCTTTTCTGAATTAAAAAGAAATGAGGTAAAGGTGGGTGGAAAAAAGGAATGACAAATTGTAAAAGATTTACTGGAACAGGTTATTTTTGACGTAATTTTATTATAACCAATATGAGATACAAAAGGAATTATTAACAGAATATCATCTGGACATTTGACCACAATGGCAATACATGGAAATTACTGGTAAATGATTAAAGGCTGTATTCAAATCAAATGGCATGGGTGGCTAAATTAGGCATTGGCATTCCCTTCTTTCACTTTAGGGAACAAGAATATAATAGCCCTACATGTGAAGTAGTCTGAAATGCTCATTTTCACTTGATCTGAAACATTACATTAGTAATGGGTAAATTAGGCACCAGTGAAGGCAGTCTAAATTCTTTCTCAAGATGCTTTCTAGATACAGTGGCCAATCATTTGGGGATTAATAGTCAACCTCTTCTGACACCAGTGAAGTGTCTCAGAAGATTAGTCTTAAGCAAAAGCTCTTTATTTTCCCTTGTCTGTTAGTAACCGTGTTGAGTTTAAGCATGACATATTTTCATAATGTACACATCTATATATTATACATATGGATACACCTTTGTATGAATGTAACTCCACAGGTGTGATCATACACAGCATAACTCTGAATCAGTAAAATCTTGTAGGGCAGAAATTTCACTATGGTCTCTAAATGTAGCTCTTATTTGACTGGTCTGAATCTTCTCCTAAGGCTTTGTCCATGAAAGAGTAAAGTAGACCTGACCAGAACTTAGTGTGGTCCATGAAATTATACAGTCACAGTCTTCAGAGATGGATGCCAAGAGGCCCACTGCCAACTGCAGATTCTGATACAATTTGAATACTACTTGTGGCACAGACTTTCTCACGTGCTCACACACAGCACTGCTGACTTCAATAGGGTTTTTCTGCAAGTGTCCACAGAAGTTTCCACAGAAATGCCACAATTGCACCTAATACCAGTTGCAGACTCTGAGACTTTCAAGTGCTTTTCAAGGTACCAAAAGCTTTTTAAAATGTGGTTGCCCTATTACTATTTTCTAATCTCAATCTCTTTTGTTAAATATTTACAATGCAGTCTTGTAGATGTTTGTATCCACATGCACACTTATATGGCATAACTTTACAATAAAAACTCATAACATTTTTTGAATCCCCTTCAAATCAATAAATAAATAGTGGGTCAGATATGTCTGCATATCTACTTCTTTTCTCATATTACCTTTATTAAACAGCAAGGTGAGAAGTAGATTTAAAACCAGTCCCCCTAAGTGCCTCACAAATCCCTCAACTTCACTTTCCCACACTGAATTTTGTCTGACAACAAACCCTACCTTGTCTAGACTTATTGTTTAAGTAAATTTGTATCTGTGGAATAATCAAAAGCAAACCAATTATATTCAGGCATCTTTTTTATCCATCTGTTTGGATATAACTGTCTATTTAATAGTGTTTGCATATGAAGCACTGTTCTATTGTATGCATAGGTACTCAATTATTTAGATTATACGTTTGAATAAACTGTGCAGTTAAAGGAGCACCCTTGTAATGCAGGACAATTACATTTTTCTAGCACAGTTTACACGTTATTAAACTAATATCAATTTGGACAACACAGCTGGATATAGGATTCTCCCCTTCACCTACCAAAGTTCTTTTCTTTGAGGGTGCATTTTACCCCTACAATTATTAGCCATTGTTAGCCATTTCAAATTATATCAAATTATGTAAAAGGCTAGTGTGAATAAAGACTACAAAAAATTTTCATCTCACACTGAAGACTGTGCATTTAAATGCAGGTTTTCTTAATGCAGTTATAGAAGTCCTGTCTAGATGCATAGTACGTCAGTATAAAAAGCATCCACATGAAAAACATTCTCTGGCCAGCATAAGAAAATAATACTGATTTTCATAATGTGAAAGAGCAGTTCACTGCATATATCATCTTCTTACCAGGGAATGACTATCACATTTTTCCAAAGGAGAAGACAACTACTTTTATGCTGAAAAAAAGAAAATATTCAAATAATATTAACCACCTAGACATAAATATGTGTTTGTCAGTCCTTGAAATAAGTTTTCAGTGACTAATCATGAATATCTATTCTGAGCGGAATAGTGGAAGAGAGAGAGAGAGATGTAGTAAAATAATCTCACAGCTTCAGTCTTATGGGCATCTTTGTCTGCCTTGTACCTTTGGGAAGGAACACTTTGCATTTGTACAAATTGACTTGGAAACAAAGTCTGTTCTTTTGCATCTGTTACACACCTGTATGCTCAAAGGAGAAGAACAGGTATTTACAATGATGATCTATCAATGAAACCTTGCTGAGAATCTGAAGCTGCACAGTGTCTGTCTAGTTTGCACTTTTGCTAATGTTCTTCACTGAATACTCTTTCTGTTCTTCCCCTTGATCCTCATTATTGTGAACCATTTTTCACCATCTTGTGACCAAAACAATTATCATGATGCTGCTACATATCATGGTACTATTCAATGAAAGGAAATGAATGATACCAATGCAGCCAGACACTCTGTACAGGGTGAAGAGCAGGCTTAACCTCAGAATGCTACAGATTTATGTGTTGTAAGTTTTCTAAGGTGACACAGACTGTATCATCTTTTCAATGAAAGTAGTAGCTCTGCCTAGAGTTGATGATCACTTCATTTCACCTGAGAGCAGCTTTTCTCCTTAAGAGTTTTTCTCCAGAAGGGTGGCACATTGAATGCCAGGAATGTTCATTGCTGCTGGATTCCAAAACGGAGGCTCAAAAACCTAGAAAAGAATTTGCACTTGCTTTTAGGTGGATACTAGAAGTCCAGACTAACAGGACCAATAAACTGAGATTGCACAATGACTCCAGGACAAGACAGACTTTTTCTAATACTAGAAGCAACCTGTGAAGTTACTGCATGAGCTGACAAAAATGGTGAGCAAACAGATACATCAAGTGTTTGTCTAGGAAGTTAGGAAGTTTCATTTGACTACTTCTGCTTTTTCTCCAGCAAGATATTGCTCAGGGGCTCAGGGCCCTATTGCTTGGGTATGGATCTGCTTGAAATTTCTTTCCCTTTTCCCTTTTCCCTTTTCCCTTTTCCCTTTCTCCTTTCTTTCTCCTTTCTCCTTTCTCCTTTCTCCTTTCCCCTTTCCCCTTTCCCCTTTCCTTTCCTTTCCTTTCCTTTCCTTTCCTTTCCTTTCCTTTCCTTTCCTTTCCTTTCCTTTCCTTTCCTTTCCTTTCCTTTCCTTTCCTTTCCTTTCCTTTCCTTTCCTTTCCTTTCCTTTCCTTTCCTTTCCTTTCCTTTCCTTTCCTTTCCTTTCCTCCTTTCTTTCCCCCACTAGTTCCACAGAAATCTGGATGTTCAGTTGCCTTACAGTCTATTAAGTAATAACTGGCTGCCAGCAGACAATAATTTGGGGAAAGGCAAACTATTGCTTGACCTGTGTTGGGAATACTGCACTGGAAGGAATGTTACAGGGGCCAGGCTGAGGTCTGGCTAAATCCACAGCAGTATCTGGAGGCAGGTTTTTCCTTACTCATCTTGACTTTTTGCCATCCAGTGTGAAAACAGAAATACTTTGAAATCAGGCTTTGATCTTGATTCATGTTTTATTTATTTATCCATACAGTCATGCCAGGGGGCAAGGGATACCAGTAGTACCTTCCTAACAGAAACCAGAATACAGCAGAACAAAGAGGACCTCAGGAACTGGGGAAAACCACCTTTTATAACATTAACTTTTATTCACTGAGACCTTCGAAGTTATCATGGCTACCTTGGAGTCACAAATGCAGAGCCCAGCCTCCAAGACCTGACATGAAGAAGAGAGTGTTGAGCAAAGGGACCAAAACTTACAAAACTCCTCCCTTGCTGTGGTGGTGGGAAAGAAGATGGTTAGGAAACCTGGCATCAAATGCCTGGCCCCCCAAGATGGCTTTGCAAATATGGGAAAGTCTTGTGGGGAAGTCACATCACAATTATTGTGTGTCATTGTAGTACAGTTACTAATCCAGTAATCTACCAGCTTTCAAAGGCTGAATAGCTTTTGGCTTCTTTTTCAAATCAGAAAGAACTATAAAATGGTGTGACAATAATATACAATATATGGTCTCAGATAGGACTATGAATTTTTGAAAATATTAGAAATTTTGATGTTCTAAATGGAACTGAAAAATCAGTAATCACTGGCTGGCCTCAGCTGGCTTATGTATGCTTTGATTTTCACTAATAATGCTTTGAAATATGCCTTGGTAGGTGGTGCAATTGGTTTTGGGGTTTTATTTGATTTTGATTTTGGTTTTTTGATTTTGGTTTTGGTTTTGTTTTGATTTTGATTTTATTTTGGTTTTGTTTTTGCTTTTGTTTTAAGCTATTATTTCTTTTTCTTTTGCCTTTTTTCTTACAATTTTTAATGTAATGACTTTATATAATGATTTAAAACTTGAAGGTTTTCTTTCACATCTTGAGTTGCGAGTCATACATTAAAGATTTCTGAAGCAGATCTACACCTGGAACACCTTAAAATCTCAGCTTCATCTCTGTTACAATTGAACAAGACAAAAATAAATATGTACACACTCTAATGAGTTAGGTGTGTCTGTTTGGTTAATATCCGCAGTGCACAATTTTTCCCTTTGATAGAGTTTTAGTTCAAAATTACCCTTGACTCATGGCAGCCATGCACCATAACCCTTCAGACAGACACGTACTTTGCTCCCCCCAGGTCACTTGTAATTGGCCTCTTTTCCTTTGTGTTCAGTAACTTTCCAGTTTTCTGCAGGCCTGTTCATAACTGAATTGACACTGAAGAAAGAGCGGATAAAGGCAGACCTGAAGTCTGTGCAGAGGGTAGGTAGGGACTTGTGTTTCTGAATACAAGTGGGTCAAAATATAAATCCTCAGAAACTGCTGAGAGACCTGATCCCGGGTATTATACTGCTCCCAAGGTGTAGCACTTTTTGAAATATATCAGAAACTCTATGACTTGAAGAGAATCTGGAAACACTCTGTAAACCAGCTGTGATAAACTTTGCTTAGTTGATACTTCAGATATATATGGGCAAAGATCTGCAGACAGGAGCCCTGTTGTTTCTAAGACCTCTTCTGTGAGGGCTGCTGGCAACACCCCCAGCCATCACAGTATGATGCCGACCTTTCTGCCAAAGAGCCTGTGTCACAGCTTAGAAACAGCTCTAAAAAACTGCCGATCTTCTGAGATTAACTTCCCCATCTCTGCTCCCCCCACCTTCCAGACACACACACTGTGCCATTTTTTTTCACATGCAATGGGAGGGTATGGACTTTAGGGATTTATTCATGAATAACTTATACAATGTTTACATGAGGATTTTTAGGTAGTTTGCTTAGAATTGTTTTGAATTGGCTGTATGAAATTGGTATTCACTGTAATGAGGTTTTCTGAGTGAAAAAGGACACTGCAACATATTGGGTTCTGCGGTCTGAAGGACCAGCCAAACAGCAACAATTAAGCATGGGTGTGGCACAACTAGGCAGGCAAAATTGTTAGGAAGAATTTGAAGCAGTATGGGAAGCTTGGACAAAATGCAATATACTGTTATTCACTGCTAATTGTCCAAATGCCTTGGGTGTTGCTGGTTATTTCCTCTAAATTCATCATGAATGTGATTAAAATGTCAATCAGCAAAGAACGGAAAAAAGTGCAGAGCCAAGTGCTACAATAATAATAAAGCAGAAAATATACTCGAAGACACATAATTGAATCTTATATTTCTTTTTTGTCAGTGAACTTTCTGGTACAGTGACAGTGTCCTTTTCATTTTTATTTTACCTATGATCACCCTTGTGATCCCCAGAAAGCATTAAATTCAAAAATGACAAAACCAATTTTTTTTTGGTGAAAGCAAACCCATTTTTCCCCTGTCTTTATTTTTTCTGAACTATAATTATTTTTTTTCTATCTTGTCTTTTTTTGTTTATTTGTTTATTTTCTTTTCAACTTCCCACAATTTTCATTCCATCCACCACAAGAAGTGATGTGAGCAGGGAGGGGACTGCTGTGGGTGAGGTTTTGGTAGCCAGAAGGCACAGCATCATCCTTGCTGTGTCAGTAGTTTTGCCATGGAAGATAGGAAGGTACTTCATGAGTATTACCTGTTCAGAGGTGAACAGGAGGGGAGTTAAATCCATGTGGAAATAAAAATACTAAAGGTTGCAGAAAGCAACTTTTTTATTTTCTTGTCTCCTTTTAGGCACCTATCCTGTGGTATCAAAAAATAGACATAAACAAATCTCCTTCAAATATCCCTCCTACCAAAAGTAGCCATAGTGAGAAATTTCACTTCTCCTTTTTCTCTGGTTTGGTTTTGTAAAGACAGCTTAGAAAACTGCTGTGCACTCCAGAAATCCTGGGTAATGTTGTAAATTTTGGTAGACATGCTCTGCACTTCTCACATGTTAGTGAACACAATGTTCTCAATATCATCCTTAATTTTGGTTGAAAACCAAAAAAAGTAACATATATTCTATAAAATACAGCAGTGATCAATGAGAAAAAAAATAGAAAAAAAGAACATCAATAGAATAAAACACTATGAATAATCTAAATATACTGTGTATCCACATGCTTCTCAGGAGCAGGCTAGAGAAACTCTGTTAAAAAGAGCTCAGAAAATTCCAGAAGTTGAAATTTTCAGTGACTGTGATAGCAATTAAATAGAAAAAAAAAAGTTTTCAGTGAAACTAGGAAGCCTTACCAATTCTGTGTTCAGCTGGCTTTGAGTTCTGAGCCAATCTGAAGTCCAAGCAGAAAGGCTATAAATTCAGGCAAGAATTAAAAGCAGCTCTTTGGACTCTGTAGAGAACTGAAATAAGACCAAGATGTGTGTCTGCTATGAATACCTGAGCCCCATTGGAAGCAATCTTAACATTTGCTATTTAGCCAGGGGTTGAAAAGACTAGTCAACTATTTATTTGAAGGCTGGAATGCTGCTAACTATAAATATCTCCAGAGTTTTGTTTGCCAGCAAGCCTCTGCAATGGTGCTGTTCAGTGCAGCTCTCAGAACTCCGGTGTCACACACATGGATGTGCTGGAGCCCTGCTAGACAAACACAGAGCCTGTCTGAAAGAGAACCACAGGGGAAAGCCCTCACATCTGTGTTTTAAAAAACAGAGTATATTAAAACTTTTATTTATTTACATGATGAAAGGCAACAATGTGAGGGAAGCTTGCATAAAGAACATTTATAGGTTTGCTACGTGGTTTTGCTTTGGTTACTTTTTCAAAAACACATTTAAAGCTATAGAAAAATTGCCCAGTTAAACACTATTTGTTAACAAATTGCATGGTATTCTACTTTGACACTGTTATAAATACATTGCCAATATTTATCCCTAAAACAATAGCTCTGGCATAGCTTTTAGAATGTTCTGGAAAATGTCCTAAAGACATGGCACTTTGATTAATTTTTTGAAGAAATTTTGTGATATAGGAAAAGACCTCCACCTGTTAGTGACTGAAAAAATCTTCCTCAACATCCCCTGCTACAGCAGAAAAGTAGGGTAAAAGTTCTGAAGGGAATTGTTGTGTATCATAAATTTGAACAAAAGTTCTGTCAAGTTTAGATGTTTATAAATACATATGAGCATACTATTATAATATTTCATCATCATAATCATCATCATCATCATAGTAAATAATCCAACATAAAAGTACCCCCAAAACCCAAAACTCTAGAAAACAGATTCATTTCGGGAAGGGAAGGGAAGGGAAGGGAAGGGAAGGGAAGGGAAGGGAAGGGAAGGGAAGGGAAGGGAAGGGAAGGGAAGGGAAGGGAAGGGAAGGGAAGGGAAGGGAAGGGAAGGGAAGGGAAAAATTTCTTGAAGTACACTTCAAGCATATCTGAGCACTGCCAATTTTGAATTAACAGTGAAGCAGTCTGTGGTGTCCAATATCTGCTTCAAAACTCATGCCTCTCTTTCTTTATTATAGGTGTGTCTAATGTAGGTATTCTTGCTTATTTTCTCACAAAGGTCAATCACAAATGGAGCAAAGGGGATGTGTCCTGCAAAAGTTGCAAAGACTAAGACAAGTTGCAAAGACAATAATTCCATCATTGAAATTCAGACCATCTCATTGGCTTGGCAATGTTCCAGTTCAGAAAGCAAGTGCCAAATCTAATGTCAGCAGCCACCTGTATGGCGGAGGAGAACTAAAATCCCCAAATCCCCATAAATAGCTTACTAAATGCTATTTTTAACGTGAAGGTGAAGGGTGCACTCTGAGAGAAACATTCTCTTCATCAGACACAAGGCTGCTAACAAAGCTGTCACCTCCACCCCTCCCACAGCCACCAGTGTCACCACTTGCAGCTCCAGTGGCAGCACGTTCAGCGCCTCAATAGTCTCTGATACTGCCCTCCCCATCATCAGCACAGATGAATTTCTCACTATTACTGCTCCTGATACAAGCCTCTCCAGCAGTCCTTTTAAACACCTTTGAGCCTCTCCTTCTCTCTCTCTCTCACACTGAAACATTTCAGCTGGCAGTCTATTTTTTAAACACTCAAGTGCTGGTTTTCAAAGTATTTGATGTCTCTGGCATTTCAGCCCCTTCCTTCACACCTTCTGCTCATAGGGCCAAGTGAAATGTGAGGAATTTCTTTTCGTTTCAAAAAATATATCCTTTGTTTTCTTTTCTTGAGAATTCACTTCATACCCATGTTTAGCTGAAACAAATAATAAATTTTGCAAAATATTATCAGAAAATATTAACACATTACATACAGTGAATTGCTAAAAGACAAAGGATTATCAGTATTTAGGATTTATCAGTAAAATATCTTTAATTTGTGAAAACTGGAAATTTGCCAGAATGGCTTGCTTGTTAATTTAATCATGGGAAATAGACCTTAAATTTCTGTCTGTGAGATTTCCACTAACATCAGAGATGTTTTCTCTCTTACTGATCTGCACGTATTTTAAAGTCAGAGAATCATTGTAAAAAATATTATTAATTTTCAGCTCAAAAATACCTACATTGCCCTTCTTGCTGAATATTAAATCTGTTGTATAGTTTTTCTCATGATCTGTAGAACTGTTGAATAACAGAGTGAATAAACAAGGCTGAAATTAAGTGAGAAGGACTAAATATACATTCTCCTTCAGTAGCTGTTTGCATAAAGTGGTCATTTCTTTCCTGTTTGTAAAAGCTGATCACAAACACAAAAGCCTCACTTCATGCACATCTTTAGAATGAATTATGCGTTCCCCTAATGGGCATAAGAAGTAGGAAAACAAGGTGCCATCATTAATTTGGAACACAATAAGTTCAGGGAAATTCATCTGTCCTAGTCAACTGAAAATCCTTGCAAAGCCTGTATTAAACGTCAAAACCTACTACCCAATAAGGTGAATGTGTATCTCAATTTTGTTCTCTGTGCCCAGCAGATTATACTTTGGTGTGAATAGCAATACTTTTTAGCAATTAAACTGCAGTTTGTTGGAGTTCATGCCACTTGGCTGTCTTTTAGGGGTTCTCTGTGGAATTTAAACGTAATACCTGGATTCCTGTGTAATTACTGGGAAGCATCAGAGTTTCTGTTTCAGACTCTATCTAGATTCAGGAATCTACATTTATGATCTTTATTCAGATCACACTCAGAAGAATTTGAAGATGTGTTTTAAGTCTATGGCTAGGATTTTTGATTAGTTTTCAAGGGAAAAAAAACCCCAAAAAACAAAAAACAACTAAAAGTCTCCAGAATACTTAGTGTTGTAGGATACCTTTTAAAGTCAGGCAATTGTAAGCTATTTCAATCTAGGCCACCAGACTAATTAATAATTTCCAAACGCCTTTAACATTGAATTGAGTAAGTCAATTAGTCTGATAATATATGACAAAGGTCAAAAATTTGACCTTACCCATTTAGGTAGAAAGGATCCTCAAGGGAAGGAAAAGGCAAAATATCTTCTGTGTTACTCCCTTCTTCACTGGACTCAGCTGTTCTCACCAAAACTTAGTGTTCAAGTTCTTATTTCTGCAAAAGCAGGCTGTGATCATGCATATAATCAAATAATTCTAACCTCTTAGAAGTGTAGGGGGTTTTTAACTATGCCTCAAACTCTTTTATTTATTTATTCATTTAATACAATGTGCAGTCATTTGAGTTTATCCATCTTCTTTTTAGGACTTAGCTACACTTTCCATTTGGAGTGTTTTGATTAAAACCAGTGACTTTAATGCCAAATCCACATGTGAGGGTAAAAATTTTACAACGAGAAAGCACCAAGTTTGAAACCTGAAGTCCTGCTTGTCTTTTACTACTAGAAGTGCAGCACAGAAAGATCCCATGACTGGATGAACACAGTAAAAAGAAACAAGGAAGAGAGTAGGAGTTGCTGAAGTAAAGAAAATAGCAAATTCCTTAGACAAAATAATTTGATGGTTCAAAGTAACATTGGAAATGGTAACCTAAACCCATGTACATTTTTTTACAAGCTACAATTAATGCCATCGCTTTACAGAAGCAAATGTAAAGCTTTCTTGCCTAAACCCTGACCTTCTGAATTATTTATAGACATTACTGATAGTCAGAAAAGGCAGCCTCAGAACAGCTTTGTAACTCAGAAAATGGTGCTCCCCACCTGTGACATTTCAAGCTGACCTGTTGCTCCTGTAAAAAGTAATGTGCAAAACAGCGCTGTGGTTTGTAAGGTTCTGCTGCCTTAACACGCTATTATATGACTTTGTCATGAGTCCTTAAAGTAAGCTGCATTTTCAAGTTGAATGGGGAGGACCAATCATTTCTGAAATTTTGGTTATTTCCTCAAGGTATGCACACATGTACACAGCCCTTGCACTACACACCCACTACACTAATGTTTCATTGGAATCTATTGCTCTTTTGTGTGATCTCACATTCTTCAAATCTCACACTCAGAAAAAAGTCATGTAGATTTCAAATGCATGTGATCTGTTTATGTGAAGAACCAATATTCCTATAATTTATGGGGTAGGAACATGGCAAAGCGGCCCTGTATTTTCAGCAATCCTTCTAGCAGAAGAAACAATGACAATAGGGCAAACTCAGACTTTTCTGAGTGTGCCTTGACATCCAGTTGTGCCAACTAACCTCACTTCTGGCCTCAAATGTTATTTTTACCCAAGTCCCACTTTCCACTCTTCTGTATTTGATCTGATGCTTGAAATGAGGACAAAGAAATCCAGCTTACATTAAAGTCACTAAGATAGTGCCTTTTCAAAACGGCTGGTGCTGCAGCAGCAAAGACACAATACCACAAAAGTAGGCTACTGATGCCAATTTGCCATTCCCTTTCTTTTCTACAGTAATTGTAGTTGGACCAATCTCCCTTGTGGTGCCTAAAGGCACCTTCATGTTACCAAAGAGTACCAGCTACACTCTCTCCAGGAGACTGTGACTAATTTCCTTCTTGTTCATTGCCTGTTCACTGTGCACACAGGTTTTTGACAGCCTGCCTTAGATGGTCTAATTTGGCCCAATTCTGTCCTACAGCCTGCTGGCCCATGAACCTCTGCTTCACTGTGGTTCTTACAATCCTCCAGTGACCTCTTTATGGCTTGTCTCTTGTGCTCACCTCATTCTCAAATCCTCACGTTTTTCACCATGTCTTAGAACCCAGGCTTACAAGAAATAATATCTATTTCAAATGTGGTTCTTACATATCAGCAACACTCCTTGCAAGCTAAGTTACACCCAAACAAATCACTTTACAGGATCAAGGCACTAATTTTTAACTGAATGCCTACCACATGTAACACCCTTCCACATTTCTCTGAGAGGACTGATTCACCTTTAAAACTCTTCCTGTTATAGGCTTTCATTTACCATTCTGACATAATCTAGTGCCTCACTGCATGTTGCTGATGTTTTTGTCAATGTGAAGAATGCAGTGCAATTGTTGCAGAAATTGTCTAAGAAACAGAGACCTTAATATGTTCCATCTGTTTTACAAAAAAAAGAAGCTCAATGTGGTAATGCATTTGCAATACCAGAAGCAATATCTCTAAGACATGAAATGAACATATGCTGTCTAAGAGCCTTCAGGCTGACATTGAAAAAGAGAAAAGATAGTACTTCAAGGCAAATATTGTCCCAATAGAAAGACTGCCAGAACCAATATGGCTCAGTCTGTTGACAGGTCTCTGGTGAACAACATCTTATAAAGACATGCACATTGCTATGGGTTGTACAGCTCTATGCCCCATTTTTCAGCTTGGGAAAAAAAAGTAGAGAACACCTTCACTGTCACACTGGCTATTCTCCTGTTTCAGATCAACAGATGTTGTCAGATGAAGACATCCTATCCATTATTCTTTGATTAACTGTTTTTATTTTAAAATCAAGACAATGAAACTCACACTAGCTTCTTGTACTGGGTTAAGTAAGCAACCTGTTCAAAAGGAAAGGACTGAAAGTAGATTCTGCTTTCTACTGTATTTTTATTTATTCCTAAATTAATACATTTTATGCATGAAGATATCTGTGATTCTGAAGTTAAAATGGCATTGAAGCTACAATAGCTAGTAATGAATTTTATACATACCAGAAGATACAGTAATTTTATTTTAAAGTCTGTTATCCTTAAAGGAAAGGATCTCAGTTATTGTCCTGTCAGCCACAGTTTATACCAATGTAATCTAAAATCTGCATTCTTTTCATAGAAGACGTAAACAATGCTATATTATAAAAATGGCTGTCTTTGGGTGATTTTTTTTAATCTTCCATTATATATTAGAAAAAATAATTAATTGATAAGTCACCTCCTCTAATTTTATTTTAAACATATTTTCTGAATCTGCTCTTTCAAAACCATTTTGGTTGGGGTGTTGGGAATAAATTAGGCATTTATTAAATATTTTATACACTAAAATTTAGGTTTGCAAGCAATTTTAGCAAAATGAGGAGTGAATCTATTGAAACCAATATACTCTATATGTAAATTTGATGTTTCTGTAAAATTATCAATACAAATATATTTATATTTATAATGCAAAGAGCTCCAGCCAGATCTTTTCAGAGTTCATACCAAAGTTCTTTCAGCAGTGGTTACTAAAAAAATAGTTTCAGGATATTTCCTGTTTCTTCTGCTTACACTACTCAGGGATATTTAAAGATATAACTCGTTATGTGCATTAATCAGATGATGACATTTTGAGGTTTTTGGTGCTACTGCCTATGTCATAAAAGCTATACCATCTTAAAAGTGAAGGAACATGATAACATGGACCCGTGTTTGTAGATCTAGAACATTTGTAATGGAATTTAATGGCTTCACACCTAAAGATGTCTGCAACCATATTAAATTCTTCCAGGCAAGTGAGGGTTCAGGAAATCCACAGCACTTCTTCTGTGGATTTTATTAGATCCACAGGAGGGAGTCTTTCTGCTATAGATTGTAGATGCTACAATCATGCTAAAGGAGCTTGTAAACAGCGCTTGAGGAAGCTGCTATTCTTTAGATCTCAGAAACTCTGCAGGAGGCAGCTCTTCCACTACAGATCTTAGAAGCACAGGCTACTCTAAGTACAGTATAATTCTAATTAACTACACCATCAATTATGTCAAACAAGGGCACAATCACTGACCTTTCACTAAAGGCAAAGCCATCAAAGCAGGTTTTGTAAAAAATGTGTAAGGGAGGAGAACCAGAGGAAGACCTCATATCACCATCTCTGGAGACTGTGCTAGATACAGACATCACAGGAGTGGAGGACCCTGCTAGCTTCCCAGCTGGTCCTCTGTCAGGTGCTAAAGAGTGTGCTCTGCAATGGGAGGCTTCTTCCTCACAGATCTCTCTAAAGTTCTGCACATTCAAAATACGAATAATCTCAAGACCAACATAGACTGTTCTATAAAGCTTTTCTTTTCTATAATCAGACAAATAATCTAATTTCAGATAAAAACCCTTTTTGAAAATGCAACTTTCAGCTGATAGCTGGAGAAAGCAAAACAAAACCATAGAAAACAACATTTGTTTACAAAATAAATAAAAGCAAAAGGCTTTGTTACTCACTTTATTCACAGCAGGAATAAATAAAATTATTATTACAAAATTATTATTATAAAATTTTATAATTTTTTATATTAAAAAGCTACAGATCAACAAATATAACGATTAACACTAAAAACTGAGCCAAGCTAAACACTGCTGTGGGACCTTTGGATACTATTTCAAGATCCATAACATTTAGCATGCTTTAAAATAATGAAAGAATGATTACAGCTTCAATATTTAGTAAATTCACTCTGGAAGAGCCTAACTCTTCCAATTGACTCTTGGGAGACCTAGAATATTTGTTTAACCTGGATGCCTGCCTTTTAAACTGCTAAAGTATGATAAAATTTATGATTATTTGCAATATGAGGAAGAAGCAAGCTCCACTGATCTTCAGCTTTGTCCTCCTCTATCCCATTCCCATCTGCTTTTTCTGACTTCTTTATCTACATTTTTAAAAGAGTTTGTCTAGATTTTAAAAGAGAATGTCTTCAGTTTCTCAGACAATTTGATATCATCTCATCCTCTGCTTTGCAAAAATCTCATCTTGGACAATATAGTACAATCACTGCTCTGAAATGCTTGAGTCTTGAACTGTAAATTTCATTATCACGAATAACCACCATGTGCCTTTCGTTTTCAGTAGAAGTGGGACTGTACGAGTGTGAGTCTGTTAGACTCAGAAAAAAGTAGGCTTTTCTTTGGAAATATAGAATAAGAGCTAAAAAAAGCCAAAAAAAAAAAAAAAAGTAATAAATAAATTTTAAAAAGAAAGGAAAGACTAGAATGAGAAAATAAAAAAGCGTAAGTCGAGGAGGGGCAGACACTTATCCGTTCTCTCTGGTACCCAGACAAGGCACTAAGGGAACACCCTGAAATTGTGCCAGAGGAGGCTTAGGTTGAAATTTGAGAAATATTCTTCACCCAGAGGGTGTTTGGGCACTGGAACAGGCCCCTCAGGGCAGTGGTCTCAGCACCAAACCTGACAGAGTGCAAGAAGCATTTGGACAATGCTCTCAGGCACAGGGTGTGACTCTTGGGGATGGTGCTGTGCAGGGCAGGAGATGGACTTGATGGTCCTTGTGGGTCCCTTCCAACACAGTTGACTCTGAGATCCTGTGAAAAGTAGGTTTTCTTTGGAAATCTAGAACAAGAATTAAAACAAGCCAGAAAGAATAAGTAAGTAAATCGACAAATACATATAATTTTAAAAAGAAAGGAAAGGCTAACATGAGAAAATAAGGACAGCACAGGAGAGAAGGATGCCTGTCTATCTAGACACCTCTTCAAACAAAGCAAACTAATAAGCAATTTAATGGCAAATATTCATTTGTACTAGAGGCTCAGAGATAGAATTCTTTCTAGGAAACAAATAAAGACCAAATGTGCAGGTATATTACTTATGAATCTGTAAATGTTGAGTAACAGCATCCCTAGAAGTAGGACAGGTGTTCTTGTGATCTAAAAGGAGCATCTACATTTACTGTTATGTGAGAAATATATTCCTGACAGACATAGTGGACATATTGCAGTGCTGGGAGAGATTGGTTAGCCTAATTTAAAAGGAAAAGCCCTTCCAAACACTATTCTTGATATCGACAGCTAAGACTTTCTCTAGTACAAGGTTATATAGGGAAAAGTAGACATTAATAAATGCATCATAGAGGAAGAACCATGTATATAATCTGTAGTTTGGATTTACTAGAAATATTAATATAAAAATACATTTGTTTTAGATATTGCTTTGATTGAGCAGACAAAGTTCGCTCTCCTGTTAGTATTCCATGATCCAGGATAAGAGGAAGAAAAATGACATAACTGAAGACCACAGATGCCTCATCAGATTTACAGTTGTGCTTTACACTGGTCTCTATTTTGTATGCTGTCATCATTCAGTGATTCTGATATACTTTGATGAATTATTTAAAGCTAAGGAATATCAAAAAAACTCTTAGTTAAAACTTGAATCTTGTACTTCCATTTTTCTTTACTATTTCTGTCTCAACTGCCCTTATGACCATGGTGGGATAAAAAAAAGAAGGAAAAAAAAAACCCAAACAAAACATAAAGCCCATGTATGGGGTTTAAGTTAAAAAAAAACAAACCAAAAAACAAAAAAAACCAAAACAACAAAAACAAAACAAAACAAAAAAAACCCCTGAAATTCTTTTCTAATGTGAAACTCACATTTTGAAGATAATTTTCTTCAGATTTTCCTGTGATGAACTGAACTCTTGTTCTTCAACATCTGAATTTCATTATTTGTGCTAATGATCACTGCTGAGCCTATAGGAAGATTTAGATCAACTGAGACAGCAAGCAAAACCTGAACCTTGAACTTCTCCTCCAGCCTCCTTCAAGATGTGCTACCTAGTAGTTTTTATAAAATAGCTAATTTTGAAATTATTTTGGTTTTGCTTTCCCCATTCAAGAATAAGTAAAGCAAAATGAATTTATATTGTTTTTGATTTATGGCAAGGTAGTTCACACATTCCTGTTTATTGTATCTGGTCAGAATACAGTAGCTGATGCTCATTCCATCACTGAGTGCTTGTGACTTGTACAATGAACTGTAGTGGGTCAAATAGTGATGACTAATAACCCTAATAAGACTTATTCTATGTAGAAGCTAACAAATCCTTTATCAGTACTTCAACCATTCTGCTTACGTGGCCTCATTGTTCAGATTATGCTTTTCATCTATGGGAACTAATCCCTTTCATATACAATTTTAGCAAGAAGCTTATAAAATGTGTATTAAAGCATATTGACTTGTCCAACAATAAAAAGTACAATTAGGCTTCCAACACAGAGCATTACTAATTTGCATAAAAACCTCTCTAACCCATTCCTTTTACTGCATAATATAACCAAGAGGTTACATTCTGTACCATGCACCAGTAATTTACTGCAAAATCAGTAGATAGCTGTACCTGTGTAATAGTGTTCACTTTCTTTGTGCAAATCTTTTAAAAGTGAATTGACATGCCGAATGTATCAATAGGAAATAATATAAAAGATCATTACACTGAATGACCAAGTACAATGGGTTCCTTTGATAATATCCCATAATGCAATAACTCAAGACTTACTTACTGAGAGTACCTATCCTGATAGAGTCATGGGTAGGGTCACACTATAGACTCAGTTTTATCATACTTTGCAGTTGCAAGAGCTCATTTTCATAATGTACTATTTAAGCAAGAAGCTTATAAGAAGCGTAGAAGAGTAATAATGACCACTCTATGCATAAAAATGTATAAATAGTTAGACTCCCAACACTAAGAATTTCCATCTAAGAAGATTACTTAATATCCTTTTTGCAAAATCTCTCATTTCCATAACCAAATAGGTCCTATTGTCTATCCACTCTCCAACTACTACAAGTCTTTGTAGCACTACAGGAATTTCTCTTCAGTGTGTACTCTGGAATATATTAAATTAGATTTTGAAAGTGCATGCCAACTAGTAAATAACAGTAAGAAATGATTCATATGGCGTTTAGATTGCCTAAAAGTAGCTGAAAGAAAATCAAAAGAACATACTGCTTGTCATTAAGTGCTTTTACCTACAGAGAGCACAGAAATTCCTCATGGTTAGAGATGATTAGCCTTCTCTTCACTTGCTTAATAAAGAACAGTATTTCCTTACCAAGGTAACACAAGCTGACATTGCCTCAGGTCACTGCAGGGCATGTCATATCACGTAACACAACATAAACTCACGTAACCTGATCCAACAGGCCATGTGCCTGTTGCTTATTTGTAGGAAATATCACTTTTTTTCTGAAGAGATGACATGACATCACAGACAAAAACCATGTTAATTCTACCTTTTAGTCCAAAGACTTCTGTGCTCACAATGGACTCGGAGTTTAAGTCCAAATCACAAAGAATAACAACAGTTTTCTCCTCAATTATTCTGTGCTGCCTATACTAAAAAAGTAATTTCTGAGACTACCTTTTACCCTGTCTTTAATCAGCAAAGGATAAGTTTACAGAAAGTGAAAATATGCCCTGTGAAATGACCCTACCCAAAACCAACAAAGATCAAAACTCATCAAGACGTTATGACCACTACTCTCTCCATTTTTCCAGTTCTCAGAAATGTCAGTTTGCTTATGTCAAGACCATCACAATCCTTCATGATGATACAAATGATTATTGCTGATACATATGATTATTGCATGATGTACTATTTTTAAAAGAACAATAGTAAGTGCACTCTAAATTTTAGATATACTTATTTATTCTTTATTAAGCTGGAGAAAAACTAATCTATAACAAAAAAATTAAAATTGGCATGTCACCAAACAAATGATTACTTTTTAAAATATCTAATCTGAACTGTCAGCATAGAGTGATCTTATTTAAAAAACCAAAATCATACATCTAAGTAACTTAAGATATTATTTTCAAAATCTTAATCCTATTGAACTCTTTGCTGGACTAGACACCAAGAGCTAAGGAAAATATTTTTATAAATTAATTGTAAGAGAAAAATAAACTAACATTGCTCCAAATTAACAAGAATCCTAATTAAATTTTAACAGTGTTTTAAAGGTTTGCAGTGCTAATTAGATAACGTTGTATAAATTTCTCTCACATTCACACATGATGAAGCACCAAATATAATATAGAGAAATTTGCCTCAAACATGAGTTGTGGGCTCTTCAGCTAACTGATCTTTACTATGTCACGCAAAACACAAAAAATGTAGTCAAGAAAGAAAGAAAAAAAAGAAAGCTAGATGTTGCCTTTTCATAAAGGTGTTCGTTTGTCAATATATCAAAGAAACAAGAAATAACCACACAATTTTCTTGATATGGCTTTACTC
>VZSR01000262.1:4084016-4149704 GCA_013398615.1 Brachypodius melanocephalos | reverse complement strand
TTCCTTCCCTTCCTTCCTTCCCTTCCTTCCTTCCCTTCCTTCTCTTCCTTTTCACTGTCAAATACCTGTTTGGGAACTCTTATTGTTACAAACAACTATACAGGATTTTCAAGTTCAAGATCTATGGTGCTTGATCATTTATTCCATATTTCAATATTTCATATTTATTACAGTTTTTTCCAGAAATCACTTTTCATATGCACATTATATATATTTATGCAAACATTGTAAATTAAATAAATAACACTTACAAAATAAAAATTTAGAGAAACAGAGATTCCCAGGAGCAGAAAACTGTTGTTGAGTATCTAAAATTCATTCTTTTAATCTGTAATCCTTTGCCTTGGCAAGCAGAAGTGAGATAAGAAGAGGTATAAAATTAGAGGGCTGTTTCTAACGTATGGGTCTTTTTCAGCCTCACAGTGTGTTCAAAAATCAGTGCTTAAAAATATGAGAACAACTTAAAAAGCTAGATCTGAATGCTTTTTATATTTGAAGCAAATTCCAATCACTCTATCTGAACACCTAATTTGAGAAATCTGTGATTTGGGTCTGAACTTTGCATCCTAGGTGTGTTTAGTTTAGAAACATTAAATTAGTTTTAATCCTCAGCAGTGAAAACCTGCCACCATTCTGTGCTGGTAGCGATATACAAAGGCATGAACAATACAATCACCTCAGCGGAAATGTTGCTTTACTATTTCCCCTCAGTTTGACCCTTGCTAGCATGCATGAATCAAATCAAGAGCTTGAAGATTTTGCAGACCTGGATTAACATATTTGCAAAGCTCAGTTGGATTTTCACAAAGAAAGCAGATATGGAAAGAAAAGCTCTTTGTTGTTTATGGAAAGTCTGATAAACATGTGGTCAACACCTGGATTTTAAAGAGATTCTATTCCTTGATCAATAAAAGTACAATAGACACCTTCTGAGAATACAAATAATAAAACAAGGTGATAGCAACAAAAAGAGCTGCCATGTGCTTTTTCTTTACCTTTTTGATTTTGTTTAATGACAATGAATCAACTTTTAAAAGCATAAGATAGCACAGTAAAAAAATCCTTATAAAATATGCATCAAAACATGGAAACATATATATCATGAAGCATATGTTTTCCTAATAAATTTTATATTGTGAAAAATCTTGCTGGTGACTGCATTTCCATATGCCAGTGTTTTGCATCCTGGAAATGCCAGATGAAACTGCAGTATGCAAATGATATAGAATTAATGCCCAATTTCTGTACATCCCACTGACCTTTGCAGGGTTAATGAGATAAAATTCTGTCCTTTAAGAATAAAATAATGCTTCTTAATACAGACAAATATATGCAAAAGAAATTGCACTAAAATAGAATTGAATTCTTGCTAGCTTTTTTTGCCAGTATACATTAAAAGAGATGCAAAAGGCATCTCCATTCTAACACAGATCTCAGTAAACAGGAGGTGCTTTGGCATAGAAACATTTTGCAATCATCGGTCCGTCATCCCTATTCAGCTCACAGAGTGAATAGAATTACTCTTTCATTTGCTCTGAAGCACATAGCAAATATAACACCGCCACAGAAATTTATGGGCCCAGGTGAGATGACAACATGTGGCTGATCAGACTTGTAGGTCGTCTTTTTATATCACCAAAGGATAAAATGGTTTAGGTTGGGAGGGACATTAAAGACCACTCAGTTCCCTGTCCATAGGCAGGGACTGTTTCCACCAGATCAGGTTGCTCAAAGCCCCGTCAAGCTTAGCCTTGAACATTTCCAGGAATGGAACATCCACAGCTACTCCAGGAAACTTGTTCCAGTGTTTGACCAGCCTCATGGTGAAAAATTTCTTAACATCTAATCTTGCTCTTCTCTCTTTCAGTTTAAATATACCAGTCATCATGTTTTAAGACAGGTCAGACGAACTGCTTTGGGATATGAAATATTTTCCCTTAAAGAAGCAAAGTAAGACTAGCTACATTTTATGTATCTATCCTTTAAAGTTCTGATGACATGTAAGACCAATCCCATTCCAAAAGTCAGGACTGTGGGGCTTTCTTTTCACTTATGTCAATGAATGCCATTTACCACTCTAGGCTTCCAAGCAGCCAAATCTAGAAACATGCTGGAGTATGCTCCATCTTTAAGACAGAAATTTTCATGTGAGAAGTGACAAAAGGATTCTGTATTGAGGTTTGACTCTTACCTAAATAGACAAGTCTGGCAAGCTTTCCAGGAATTACAATGCTATGTCTACAGAGGGTGAGATGTGGTCTGAAGTTCTTGTAAACAGCAATAGTTTATAACTTCAGGCAATGAAATTTGGATACCAACTTCACTTGGACAAAAATAGCAGAATTTTAAATTTTAAGTAGCACAGACCGCTGAGATCATCAAGTACAACTCTTGACAGAACACCACCATTATCAACTAGACCATGGCACTAAGTGCCACATCCATCCATCCATCCATCCATCCACCCACCCACCCATCCATCTTCCTTACACACCTCCAGGAATGATGACTCCACCACTCCCTGGCAGCCCATTCCAATGCCCAATCATCCTCTCTGTGAAATTGTTTTCATAGTGTCCAACTAAACCTTTCCTGGTGAAGCCTAAGACCATGTCCTGCTGATCTATCACTAGTTGCCTGGAAGAAGAGGCTGACCCTCAGCTGGCCACAAACTCTTTTCAGGTGGCTGTAGGGAGTGATAAGCTCTCCCCTGAGCCTCCTTTTCTCCAGCTAAACAACCCAAAACTCCCTCAGCAGCTCCTCATGGGCTCCAGACCCTTCACCAGCCTCATTGTCCTTCTTTGGACATCTCAATGTCCTTCCTGAACTGAGGGCTCAGAACCAGACACAGTTGCACCTCAAAGTACAATTGCATCAGACTTTAAAATCTTATGGTCTGATACTGCCACATGCCAGTGTCCCTTTTCTCACTGACTACACAGATAAAAAACTCAGAGAGTTAGACCTTTGGACTTTGCATTGTTTCCCTGACATTTATCCATCTGAAAAATGGCTAACTTGAAAAATCTGTTTTGTGAAAACAAAAAGAATTTTCTTCTCTGCTATTAACAAATATCTTTAATTTTTACTATATACATCAAACTGCCAAGTAACATATCTTTGTGAGCAGAATATTTGAATTAAGAAGTTTTTGACAAAGAAACTGTACACTTGCCAAAGGAAGATGATTTTTATTTCATGCCTAAAGAGGGGTTTACAGACTGAAGCAAACTTGGAATAAGAAAAACTTTAATGGTTAAAAGATGTAGCTTGCTTTGGGGAAAGAATAAATGTAATTGTTATGGGCTGGGTTTTATTACGTGTCTGCTTAAAAGAGTCAAAAAATCCTTACTTTCAAAAACTTAGTTTCTCAGATTTTGTGACTTACTCCTGTTATAGATATATGTAAATTTATAGGCAGGACATTATATGAAGGAATATAACATATTTAAAGAAAGATAAATGAATGGCATTATCAACTCTAGACATAAAAATGTCATGAAAGTTTTCTGAAATTTGTTATTTTTGTTAAAAAACAATTGAAGTTTTAAGATTTTTTTATAGTTCTTTCACTTACAATCTCACTTCTGAGCCTTATATATAACTAAGCTGACAAAGTCAATCTTTTCACACCTAGAGGATCACTTTTTAGAAAAGGAAGATGACATTCTTATACACTGCTTTTACTTCAGGATGTGGTGCCATAAGAGAAAACACTATAAATGCTGAGTTTTACCATGATGAAATCTGGTTAAAAGAAATAATACTACTACTTCTACTACCACATACATGGTGGGTTATGCCTGATAAGCCATGCTGCAAAAGACCTTCTCTGGGCTGGAAACTGTTAAAGTATATGCACCATAGGAACATGTATGGCTTTGTAAACATTTTCTGTCTTTTTATGTTCAATTGTTTACCCTGAACACTCCATTCCTTTCTTTCTTAGAAGAAACATGAAATATACATCCCCTTAGACATATATGACAAACTGAGTCACATATTATGAATATAAATCAGGAATAAAATGCTCTTAAAGAGTCAGCTGCAGAATACTTACTCTCTGTACACAGGGAAAGTGACCATTCCTCAAGTTTTTACATGATTAAGGGCTTGAAATCAAAGGAATACTTTTTCATAGTCAATATTTCTGAAAACAGTCATTAAGTCACTCATGTGCTTATTGTCTCTGTAAAAGACAGACAAGAAATGTCTCTGTCTTTCAGAAGCATTGGTAATGTAACATTAGATAGACAAAATTTGGTCCCGATTTTTATGTTTCAGGTATTTATCTTTTTTTCATTAATGAAAACAAAATAAACTTCTAGCCACATTAGCTGTAATTTAATAAAATTGGGGGAGTTGCTTGCTTAAATAAATCAATTATTTAACCAAATTATTTAACCAAAATGCCTTGAATTAAAAATGAGTTAAAGGTCATTTTACATATGGATCCAGGACTGGCATCCCTAAAAACTTGGTCAGAATGAGCTACAGCTAAAATAAGGGAGGTGAGGGAAGGAAGGAACATGAGATCAATTAGTTTCCTGCTGGGATGCCCAGAGTTTCAGACAGATGGAGAGGCCAAGGAGAAAAAGTGGACGGATAATAGATAACTCAAATTCTTGAACAAATTCTACAGTGAAAACATGACTTGATAAGAAAACTCATAAATATATCAGTCTAAGAGTCCAGACACCTTTCCCAGATTTCATGCACAGGAAAATTCTTGTGGGACTCAGTTTAGAGGGGTCCTGAGAGCGTGTGGGCCTCTGTTCAGATGGGCAAATTAATTTCTCTATGAGAAGGGAAAACTGCTAAAGTATGTGATTTTAACACAGAACAATGAAGTGATTCCAGAGTTTTATTCTAAACCTTCTGACCAAACCTCTCTGAATGTGATAAATGTTCATGGATTCTTCTAATTACAGGTCTGGATTAAAGCTAAGACACTTAGAGAATATGTCTCTCTTTCATAAGGTTTCCAAGGTTTTCCTATAATAATCAATTACCATAATGAGTTTTTTTAAAGCTGCCATTTGTCACTTTCTTAAAATATATAAACTACCCAGTATAAAGACAAATAGCTAGAGCCAGCCTACCCTGAGGTCCTCTACTGAAGATGTCCATTAAATCAAAAAATCAAGTGAGAAACCTGTTGAATTTTATTTCAAAGTCAATCCTGCTTGTGCTAAATAAAATCTGCCCTAAACAAGTGTAATTTTATGGCAAGAAGCACTGTTTTCTGAACAGAACCCTTAAAAAAAAGTTGGTATTAACCCTAGAAACTGAAGGCAATCTGTCTTGGAAAAAGAGCATGCAACTACGGAAATCTGACACCTGTGTACAACAGGATTGGGGAAATGACAAACCTTATCTCTATTCCTGATGACAATTTTGGTATGTGCCGAAGGTTGACAATGTTGACATGGGAGGTTTCATTTCCTGAATAACTGCTGTAGATGACTTTGCTAGATGCTGAGATTTGTGCAGCTGAAACCAGGTAAAGCCACTGCGTTCCATCTCCTGTCAACATCCATCATCTTTCTCACTCTTTAATTTATCAGGCATAATCTCTTAATGGCAATACGGTGACATTTTTAAAAAGACAGTTCACATAGGGCACAACTGTAGGATATTCCAAGCAAGTAATCCACAGATATCCTTAGCACGCATACTTGAGGTTTTTAAGTCATTCCTGGATCTCTGGTGAGACATGTTTTATTGCATGTGTAGGATCTTGAACCTTGAACAAGTTATACTTTGTATAAGTAACAGTTCAACAACCCAAACAAAACACAAAATTGGAACAACAATGCTTAGCAAAACACAGTTGCCAGTTTGCTGCTGGCAGTCCTGGCAGAAATGGATGGTTATGTCAGCAGAAGAATCCCTCCAAGTTTCTGTGACAAGTCATTTCAGAGAGGCTCATATTTTTTTGTATTAAAAAAAAATTCAATTTCCTTTTAAATTTTTTTCCCATTAAGAATGTATTCAAACAATAAGATAGCTCTGACAGCACGATATTGGTTATGTTTCACACCTAAGCCAATGTCACCCAAATAAAAATGAGATAATTACAGATGAACAAACAAGTATTTTGGCTTATGTATATTTCTTAGAAATTTATACTAAGTGAGGACCTCCACAAAAGGCAGCTAACACGTGTTTTTAAAAGTCTGTAGCTAATGACCACAGGTGAAATAAGAATGAATCATCTTTAGCAATCTATTTAATAAATTAAATTTTAGAATGATGACAGAAGTCATTATTTAGCTAGAGATTAATCATATGAAAAGAGAAATGAGTAAACTTTCAGGAGAATGTGTTTCTTCTAAGCATTTTAAAGTATATGAGTGCTGTTTTTAGTCTGTGAAAAACAATGAGAATTTTGTGAGGATATTTGAATGCTGTTAGCCTGGGAAATGCCTGCTCTCTACTCAGCTCTGGAGGTTCTCATCCCTCTTGCTCATTCAGGAGCACTTTGGATCTACATAGCTGGACTCAAACGACCCAAAATCCCACAGGACTACTGCCCACCCTCTAGGGGAGGGCATTTTCAGAGCCATGTACCTGAGTAGGCTTACAGATAGGAAAGACAATGAAAATGCCACAGGATTTTTTGCAGAATGTTGATATCATTTGCAGCAATCTCACAATTTCTTCTGAAAAATGTTATGCTGTTAGAAAAATATATCAGATGAATTGTGCTAATCCCACTCTCCTTTCTCAACTGAAGACAAATCTATTCTTTCAAATGTACAAATGACCGTGGCACAGGTCAGAGACTTCTAACACAGAAGCTGCATTTCAGTTGTATATGTAGTCTGTTTTGATGGATCTGAGAATTTTGTAACCTGTACTTGAATATTTTGCAATTCTAAGGTGTTATTTTTCATGTAGTTCAATGAATTCTGTACTAAGTACACTCTTTCTTTAGATGACTGTTATGTCATATGTCTCATTACCTTGTGTACACATGTAGTTCTACATAGAGAGGCTTCTGCTCTTGAACAAAAATTATCTTCCCTTTATGGATTTACTTTTCCAAGAAGTTTGTTCTGCTGTAATTTGATCCTTACACAACACTGAACTGTCAAGCATTTTTTCAGTTGTATACAGTGCTTACATAAAAATTTTGGAAATATCTCACTGACGTAAAAGTCCAAGTTTTTTTTTAAATGACAGTTACATTTCAAATGCCAAGGGACTAAATAGTTTATCTTAGGTGAGAGGGAGATACTTCCTGTGCTTACTGTTAAAATTTTGCATGCATTCAACATCAAGCCCAAAGAAAATCTTACCCTGACCTCATCTAGCATGTCCCACAGCTTCTGCTGATGATGGCTGCCTGCCTTGTGCTGTAGTTAAAACTTATTTGCTCTTTGCAGTTTATTAGTACCAGAAGTTACTGTTCCCATCATATTTTTATTTCTGAATTTATTCCTGAATCGGCCTTCTACTGCTCTTGATTAATGCCTGTGGAGAATAAAACAGGGCCAATTCCTAGAAGAGGGCCACTGAACAATCATCTGAACATATGGGATGTTTACTCGAAGTTAAAGCTCATTTGTGCAAGTCCATTTACGGGGTTCAAACTAACAGAATGAAAATGAAGCTCTTATTATAAACATATACATATCCAGAACTTACCTAACCCCACAATTTCCTTGAATATGTGCAAAGCAATAATTTTTATTACCTTTGAAATGTCCTTTCATCTGCTACTTGAATGCACCCAAGGCTTTGGGTGCCATGCATCATATACCCAACTCCTTATGGGATTCACAAACTCTTTGTTTCCTCTACCATTTCCAGGCCTTCATCCAACAAGGCAATACTTGCATGATTAAATTTGACATTCCTGGACACCGAAACTTGATAATGGTATGGCTAAGTTGTTTGACTGGCCTCAGCACAATTTTGCTCCTTGCCAGCTAGATCTTGATTTTGAGAGCCTTTGTCAGGCACAGTTAGAGAGCTGCTGCTATTCACAGACTATTCACAGACTATTCACAAGAGATAGTTTGAAAGAAACCTTTCTGTTTTAAAAGCTAACAGACTGTGATATCGGAGCATTACAAGAGTGGTTAGAAAACTTATTTATAATTTTTAAGAAAGTTCATTTTAAAATTCAAGTAGGAATCTCAAATCAAAACATTAGTTAATGTATTTTGATCAATAGTGGACATGCCATATATGACAGCCTGTTCAATTTGAATTGGTGGAAAGCTACTAGATTCAGAGTCTGTTGAAATGAATACCAGCTGTTGGCAGCAGTAGAACCTTTCACAATTGCAAAGGGAATATTTTCTTCGTTTCAGTCAAACTGATTCAATTACTAGTTCACTGAAAGGAGAGAAATTGCCTGGGAGTTGACGAATTATAAAGATTTGTTTTCTTTCTCTATTGTTAAAAAACAGTTTCAGGAAGATGAGATCTAGTAATTCTAAAACCATTATGAGAGCAAAAGGAGATGGCTGAGTCCCCCTCTCCAGCTAAGTTGGCAACCCTCAGTGTGGAGGTTCAACCCTCTGTGATCCAAGGCTTAGTTTGATACAGCACAACTCTGTGACCATGGCTCAGTTTTGTTGAGAAAATTGTTTCTTAAGGTATGAGAAAATCCGTGAGCTAAAACCGTAAAAGATAAGAAAAGGGAAAACATAGACAGAACTGGAACTCTCGAGATAGTGATATCAGCTTAAGGGTTGAAGAAGAAAAGTACTGACACGGAAAGGTAATAAACCCCAAGACAAAAAGCAAATAAGAGGAAGTCAGTAATGCAGCAATGCTGAGGAGCAGCACAGGGCAATGCAGGGCTCTGCTTCTCCACCTGATTGACCCCCACATTCCCACAAAGTATCTTGAGGAAAGTAAGAGTGAATGTACTACACCTTAGCCTAGCTACATGCAGTGACCAGTCCTCTGCTGTGTGTACTAACCAACAAATGACCACTGCATACTCTCAGTGTGTATATTCTCCTGGCAGAGCTTCTTCCAATGTGACAGAAGATGCCACATCAAAAATCATGTAGTGGCTGAGGGCTACTGGTGGTTTAATGTAGCAAACAAAGATAAAAAAACATTCGATAAATTTATCCATTCCTTATTTAGAAGAAAGTTAAATCTGTTTTGCTTATATTAAAAAATATTTTGTGTTTCTCTAAAAGAATAGTCTTTTCTGAATAAACCAAGTATAAAGACATGATACCCATTCAGCTGAACCAGACTAAAAAATAAAGCAACAACCATATACTAAACTAATGGATATATCCATTAAAACTCACATAAATACATAATAGCAGTAAATTTAATAAAAAACCGCAAAGATTTCATATATCTAGAAAAGAGAAGCATCAGATGCAAAACTTGCTTTAACAATTTTAATATTTGCCAAACATTAGGAACCAGTCTTTTTACAGAAAAAAAATAAACAAATTTTAATTCAAAACAATACATACCACATCATTTAAATCAAAATTTTGTGATGGTAAAAAACTACTCTAGAATTCATCCTAGAGAAGAAAGAATTCTTGCAATTCTCTCTTCTTTAGGATTATGAACTCACAACGCCTTGAAAAATGTCTAGCCACCAATAACAGCAGGACCCAGCCAATCAAAACATGGCTAAAAGGCTGGTGCCATCTGTGTTTGGCTTTTCCAGCCATGCTGTAGTTTACATGGCACCAAGCCTGCTAGAGAAAAATGAGTTTCACGTGTCTAAAGAAGGAAAAGGATTCTAGCTCATGAGTTGACAGGGCTGATTGAGAGGGCTTTAAGCTGAGTTTGAAGGGAGAAGGGGATAAGACCAGGCTCTCTAGAGATGAGGCTGGGGGTGTCATGCCACTGTTGGGGCTGAAATTGATAGCCCAGGTAAAGTGCATCCACACCAGTGCACCCAGTATGGGAAAGAAACAGGAGGAGCAGGAAGCCGCAGTGCAGCAGGGAAGCTGTGACAGAGTCTCCATCAGGGAAACACGGGGGCATGACTCACATGGCAGCAGTGAGGATGAAGTTGAGTGCCTATGGGAAAGCATCAGGGGGAAGGCTGGCCAGGCACACATCTCAGTGGGAGTCTGTTATAGACCACCCAGCCAGGATGAGGAGGCAGATGGAGTGTTCTGTAAGCTGAAATTTCACTAAATGGAAACAGCCCAGCAGAGAGGAGGCAGTCTGGAGTGTGTGGAAGAGAACTTCCTGACACAACTGATGAGAAAAGTTATCTAGGGCACTTAGAGGACTTTGTTTTCTGCACCAAAAATTGAACTTAAATCCTTTAATCACTGAGATACATTTGTGCTCAAAATCTTCAGACCTGGAAAAACATGAATGTTCTGCTGCATAACTCCAAAAGCAGCTGAACATCACTCCTGTCTTAGGTCTTTTTATATTAAATTATTTTTGGTCCGGTACAAAAAAACCCTCCTCATACCAAAAAAAAAAAAAAAAATTAGATTGCAGGCCTGCTGTGTATATGCAATTATGAATAGAGAATATATATGTTATTATACATTGTTAATTAAAGGATTTATGATCAGTTACTCTCTCTACCATCATCTTCCTATGTGGCCTTTCCTAAACCAATTAATGTCACTGAACCTTAGCTGAATTATAGGATGCATATTTCACAAAGTAGCAGTGAAGTTAAATACATCACAGATTTGGAGGTCATTAGATAATACTAGGCAAGTAATTTACATACAAAAAGAAGGAAAGAACCCTCCCTTTTAGTATGATGAACTCCTGTTGGCACATGTTGCAATATCTACTTGCTGCTATGATGCTTAGGTGTCCCTGGATGTTTTGGCATTAAGAATATTGATTGGTCTTTGACATCAAAAGAATTATTACAGTTTTGCCTTTAGTTAGTTGACATTTTTTTCAGTTAAATATCTCATTTTCACTGAATTGTGTTTTCATATGAGAGAAACAAAGAGGAAATGCGAAATAAATAGGTTCCTCTGTAGAACTGCATGGAAATTAACCACAAGAAAAGGAATTTGTGAACCATCTGCCCTTCTATGTAGTTGAAATTCTCTCAGGAAATAATATCACAGATAAATGAGAGAAAGGGCTAAAAGGGAAATGAGAATTTATCAAGATCCCAAATTTGAATTCTTATGTAATAAAAGATCAGGAGAAGAAACCACCAAAAGGAACAACAAAAGGCAAAACAAAACAATAAGAAAAAATAAAAATCACAAGGAAAAGACAACTAAAAAAACAGTTAAGGAACCTCCTTGAGGAGAAGAACATATAGCTTGAAGAACAGCTATGAAAACTAAGGTAGAAGAGGATATCAGATTTTAAAAGCCATTTGTAATGATACATCATTACTTTTATAGATGTGTTCTGTTCCATAACCTAGCACCCAAGAAAAATAATTACTGATCCACGCTCTCACATCAACATGTGAAAAAGTATATTTAATAAATTCAAAAATAATAAATATATAGAAAACAGGGACAATCATTTAACAAAACAGGAAACATTGCCAATTACACTAAGATCAAAGTTTCTGTGAAAAACATAGCAAGTAAGTCTCTGTCACATTCTAAGCAAGGGATGACAGACAAGTCTGTTTCAAAAGAGAAAAGCAACACCATTAAAAAGATCAAAACCAGGTATTTAAAATAAAAACCAGTAAGTGGTTTTCAGAGATAGACCTTGTATTGGCTATGTAATTACAGTAGGCGAGGATGCAGATATTAGCCTGAAAGTCTGCTTTCGAGGCTTAATGGAAACTCATTTCAAGGTTTCAGCTGTGCATGACTAGCTTGTCATAAGGAAAAGCAACCAAAGACAATTGCATGTGAAACTGACTCCATCATTGCCTTGCCTACTGATGGTTACAGGTACTGCATGCCTTATGGCTGCTAGCTTAGTTTCCTTTAGCTCGGGAATATTCTTGACTGGAGTTGGAGGGGAGAGGAATGGCATGTGGATAACTGTATGCCTAGAGACAGCTGCTAAATTCAGTATTTTAATATAGTCAGGAATAAGACTATGTTTATCATTGACAATTAAATATGAGGGGATGTATGACATTCCATGTGGAAAAAGGAATTCTTATGAATATGCAAAACCACAGGCAAAGTAAGACTGCAGTAGCTGTTACAGCCCTACACAAGAAAACCATGCAGTTGTGGAGTACCTTAGGGTTAATGATTGCAAGTTCAAAATGCATTTGAGAAGAAAATGAAGGTATTCTACAGAATAAAATATGTTCTTTGTCAATGACTTGTACAGAACACTGGGCTTACAGAAAAAGCATTGGTCCAGATAAATAACTTCTTTATTTATGTTAAGAATTTTTAAAATGCTACATTTAATTTTAATATCATGATGAGAAGTATTTCTCCTTCATGTTAGGCCTCATTACACTACACTGAGTATAGTGTTTGCCTTATTTAACAATTTTTATCAATCATTTAACAATGGATAATGCACTCAATGTCGATAGAAATACAAGCAACAAAGGCACAAGGGTACAATCGACTAGGAAAAACAATTTCTCTCTTAGAGCATGGCAGCACTATTGCAGTGAAATAAGAAAAATGTTGCTATTAAATGAAATATCTCAGGATGGTAAGAGGAATCCTATTGAATTCTAATTTCTATTTTACGAAAATTCTTTATCACCTTTGTTTTGCACTAACTTATGCTTTCTATTGCAAGGCAATGTGGGTGTGGCTAACATTTCTATTCATAAATAGGCCAATCACAGTTTATGAAAATTTGCATGAATACAAATTGAGAGGAATTGAAGGTATAATATAATATATATATACATATGTCAACAAGATGCTCTAAAACCCAGACTCCAAACTGATGAATCCAACACCACAGCTAATGATACATCTAAAATTCTTTAAGTTCTCCAGCATGTATATAAAAATATTAATTTCTACTTCTATATATAGGCACTAATAATGATGAGAAATTTACTCATATGCTTCTTCATTTAAAGAAATAACAGGTTCATATCTCTTCTTTTGCTTAAGAGAGAACTATAGTAAGCCCAAAGATTTTATGTGATACCACTCTGCTCTTGCTGCAAGTTGCTGAGGCCATCAATGCATAATGGAAGTGTTTGAGTTGTAATGTCTGTCAATGTACTAAGCTGTTCATTGTTGTAAAATTGTTTTCCTAGAGCTTCTTTAGCCTTGCAAAGTCAAAGCAAGAGAAGATATCATCAGTTTTTTAAATTGATGTGCTCTAGAAATTCTGGATTTTGTTTATCTCAACAGCAAAAAATCCACAATGACTTGTCTGTTAAACAGTTATGATTCCGTATGAATAATAAAAAAAATTATATAAATATTCAGCAGCGATCTACCCTGGCAAATGGAATATTTTTGTTTTCCATTAGCCCTTTTAAACTAATTAATGAATTAATGAGTGAAAAGAAGCAATATCAGACCTCAGTAGACTGAAGTGAGGTCACTCCGGTGCCATTTTCAATTAATGTTAGCATTTCATATGCATTACATACTATTGAATGATGATTCTTTGTGTGTTGAGACTCTTTCATAGCTGGAATAAGGGACCGAGGACCTGGTGCTGGGCTGGTCCAATTCTTTGTTCGTCCACTGACTCACCTTGTCTCCTCCAGTGAGCCACCAAAGGTGGCAGCTACTTGGGAGTACACCTACTTGGAGGAGTGATGTGGGGCAAAATTAAATAAAAGAATTAAACACCAGCATTTAACTGATGAAATCAGGAATAGAGGCATAAATCATGTTGTTCTTATTATTTTTTTTTAATCTGCCTATAAAGAGACCAGCATATTTGGAGGCCTGTAGATGTTTGGTATTTTTAATGGGGCTACTGACAGCCAATGCTACTAGCATGACCTGTGGAAGAACTACTAGAGAATAAAATGGTTTGTGTAGCTGAGCAATAAAAGAGAGGTTTTTCCGTGGCAATTTTTTCAAAATGTTGCTTAGGGTTTTAACTATGTGACTCCTGTTGACTTAAATGGGAGTCATGCAGCTAAAAAAGCACACAACACTTTGAAAATGTATGCCTAAGTGTTTTGTCAATAATCATATGTAAGTAATAAAATGGGATTAATTTTTTTTCTGCTCAAGACATATAAACATTATGTTTATATCAGCATAATTACTGACTTTCTGTAGCTTGATAGCTAGTCTTTAGTCATACTATAATTGGCATCCTGATCACATAATGTCATTTTAATGTGTTCTTCAGAACACACATTACATTATTAGATTCTTGCTGTGAAAGAAGTGCAGAACAACTATATCATAAAAACTGCAACAATGCTAACTCAAAAAAATCATTTCCCATTCAAAATGCAATATAGATCAGTGTCTGAGTAATAATTTTCTATAAACATTTCCAAATTGAGAACACAGCTAATTTCAGGGGGAAAAGAAATAGATTTGCTGCCTACTGCCTATACACTGAGAAAAAGAACATATGGAAAGGCCTTGAAAGGATTGTTTCAGGCAGTCAGAAGGAAAGAAAAGTGTTCCCTCACTAATTGATAGCTTATGAAATTTTTCCATACCAAAATGTCTTCTGTATTCTGTTTGGATAGTAGCAGGAATCTGTTTGAAAAAGCCCAGGTTTTGTGGTACGTCTCATTAGCTGTTGTCTTTATTCACACCTCTGTTAACTGGCTGGTGCCCTTATCCTTCAGCAATTTTGAGAGGATAGACAAGCCAAATGCTGGAACTTGTAAAATGGGTTATTCTTTTCATGGTTATTGAGGAACAATTGTTCCTCAATACTCAGTCTGCTATTTCTCATTGATTCCAAAACAAATCCTGAGCTTAATCTGACTCTCAAGCTATTAATATTCGTGAAAAAAAAAAAAAAAGAAAAGAAAGGAAAAACTATTGCACTGATAAATTCATGACATGTAAAGAATATTTGAGAACAGGATTAAAAGAGACTGAGAGAGGCCAGAGCTATTTTAATGTCTTTAAAGTAGACACATGGAGGAAATGCTAGTGAGATACTAGCTCGAAGAATATTTTCAGGGGCTGGCTACAACAGTTATGTGAGGAGAGTATAAACTATTTCATTGTTCAATAAAACCAGGTATGGAGTGATTACAATATTTTAAGATATTATCACAAAGTAGATAACATAGCTGTTATTTAGCCCATTATGTAGTTTTGTAAGCAGAAAATATGAATCCTGGAATAATCATGGTGAGAGATTTTTTAGAAATGGGAAGTCAGAAGAGGAATTACAAACTTAGCCACAAAGTTCTGCAGTATGTATTAACCTTGACCTGCCACTATAATCTTCTTCTGCTGAGCAGAAGGGACCAATTGTGTTGTTATGTGGTGATTTTACCAGGTAGAAAACTCCTAGAAAATACAAGATCATCACAAGCAATTTACTGTGTTGAAAGGCCTTGATAGTTTATATGGCATTTCTTGAGAACTCAGAATATAATGTCTCAGCACTGTAAAAACTCAGAATGTAAAAACATTCTGAAGAATAACTAAAAGAATAGGCCTGATCATATTTGCAGTATATTGGATAGACTATTATATTTTATGAATCTTGTCATTGTCTGAAAGATGAGAGATGTTTGTCTGAGTATAAAACAAGCCAGGACCTGTGCTTTTACTTCCTAGAGAGAAAAAAATAAAAAATTAAAAGAGATCAGAAAAGCCTTAACAGCTGCAGCAAGAAACATTACATTAACAAAGATGATCATAAATATTTAGTGTGGTTTATAATATTTGATTATATTTTAAATCTCAAATCATTGAAAACCTTATGAAGTTCAACAAGAACAAGTATAAGGTCTTGTATGGGAAAACATAATCCAGGAGTAGAGCACTGGCTGAGATTCACCTGGCTGGAGAGCAGCTCTGTGGAAAGGGACCTGGGGGTCCTGAGGATGCGGGTGGACAACAAGTTCAATACAGTGAGCTCTGTGTTGTTGCTGTGGCAAAGAAATCAAGAGAATGCTGGGCTGCAAAATAACGATGTAAACATATATGAAACAGCATTAAATTCTAGAATCATATTATATATCATGTTGATAAAATGGAAGATGGATGGGTTGAAAGTTAGCCACATCAGCTGTGAATTTATTTGCTTCCTTCCTGGAATGTCTGCATTGCTGTCACTAACTGCTGCTTTTGAGGATCCAGCTGGGTTAAACTGAAACCTCTTCAAGTGGAAGTATCAACAGGCTGCTATGGTCACATGGAACTTGGCTTAACCGTTTGAATATTTAATCTGTTTCTCCAGCAGTTTCTGCAGCCCACTCTCAGCTCCTTGATGCTGAAAATATCCTGCCACTGATACTTTTGCTGTCTAGTGTGAAGCTTCTGCAACTTATTCTAAGTAAACTTCAGTCACAGAAGAACCAGTAGAGTGCTTATGAAAACAGATTGACCAGAAAGATTCTGAGTGTATTCAGATACTACAGACCAGCACAGAAGAGAGCAATTGAAATAGAAATTACCATAAAACACCTGACTTGAAGAGGCTTCAGAGGTTTGCTACAGGCTGGGTTAGTGAATAATCCTTTCAGACAATATATTTAGTACAAATCAGTGCATACCCTCAGTATTAAACTCACGACAGATGGAAGAAACTGTGGCTTCAACTGAGTTGTTCCCACTTATATTAAAGTTGGCCCAAATTCAGAATGACTCCCAGCAGGTGCAGTTTGTGGTCCTCCAGATGATATATCTCTCACCAGAGAGATAAATACAACTGTGTTATGATGACCACACTATGCAGTTAGTTGATCTTAGTACAGTTACATTTCTTCATAACCTGGTTTTCTAAGGGTTCAGGCAGCTCAGCTCTGACAGAAGAATTTTCCACTCCTTCCTGCCCTACCCTAGCCCTCTCTTGCAGGCTGTTTCCTGACTGCTGGCAGTGGCTGCATTAATAGCATATCCATGCTTCAGCCCCCAGTCCAATACCACCGCAGATCCACTCTCAGAAATGTCAAATTTGGCAGATAGCGAGAACAGCTCCTGGAACATGGACAGGCTTTCCATTCCACACCCCCAATAAGGAAGAGGGAATCCCCAGCAAAGGGCTGGGGCAGGCAGTGTCATCTGCAGTACTATAATGTCTGCACTGCACTGCTTAGACAAGGAAGACCCTGGGCCGTATGGGAATGGAGGCAGCAGAACTTTTGCATCCTAGAGCTTTGTCTTTCCTAGAGAAAAAAGCTGCCTTCTGAATTCAAAAGGAAAAATGGTAGTGAGAACATAGAAAAAATAAATTGAAAGAAGGAAAAACATCAACTGGTTATCATTATCTAGTTAACTCAGGTGAAAAAAAGAGAGAAAGAGGTTCCTCAAACTATCTCCCAGTTCACCATGAACATCAGCCACTTTTTAGCCTAAGGGAGCACTTATTTCTGACATAGAAAATTCAGTGTGAAATTACATCAAATCTAATTGTATGTTTATGATCCATGAAAACAAATACATGAGAGGATGAGGTATAATTTAAGAGAACCACGAACAACTTGAATTTCATTGTTGGGCCATGCATTTAAATACAAAGGGCTGTCCCACACAGCACACCATTTTGTAAAACTACAGATCCATGGATGATAAAGAAGCTGGTTTGTTTGGGTCAAAGCCCATTGAAACAGTGCCACCAGCCTGCTACCCAAAGGGAGCCTGGGGCCATTGTGAATGGTAGCCTGTGCCTTTCAAACCGGTTTTTTTCCCTTTGACTTAATTTCATTCCTGAAAGCCAGAGAAGTACTGAAACTGAGCGAGAGGTATGCCCAGCGGTCAGCCCCTGTCCTTCTTCCATCCATTAACACTCCCTAATCTGAAAAAATCACCAACCCTATAGGTTCCCACACCACACACCAGTTATGCTGATTGCAAAATTCACGCTTCAGTATTAGTGCTGATTAAAAAGGTTTCCCTGTGCTTTATGCAGATGTTGAATATTCATCAAGAGTGTCTGGTTTAAGAAATGATAAATAGCATAGGAAATAATTTTATAACTACATCAAAAACTTATTTGTAGTGTTCAGCAATGTCCCCCTACAGCCTAGTTTATAAACAAATTATCTGAATTATTAATTTATCATGCAGGGACCGAAAAAAGGAAAAAAAATCCCAGTGGGTTATTACAGTCCTTCGCAGGAAATGAATATCTCCTGGCATTAATGACATCATCAATAACAAGAAGTTTATTTCCAAAGAACTCAACTCAAAATTTAATTAACTGCATATGATATTTTCAAATTAAATATGAGTTAAGGGGTTCAGTACTTGGATTATTGCAACAGTTCTAGAGTAAATTTATTTTTTACTAGACTCAAAACAACAACAGCTAGAATAAAAGCCCTTTTGAACTCTAAAATAAATATACAATTTAATGGAAATATTCATTTTTTCTGTTGACAATATGGAAATTATTTGCTTCCGATTCGAATTCCCATTTGTTTAAAGGAATCAGCAAGAACACTTGTAGATAGGAAGCACAGAACAGGTCAGTGATGCTGGAGCTGTGAGGGAAAAGGAAATCTTAGCAATGAAATTACCATTTTCCTATATATCTTTCTGGATGACAACAGCATAAAAAGTAAAGACAGAGTAACCTACAGTGCATGATGCCCATTTTGCAGTCATCTTTGAAATAACAAATCAGATATCCCAGACACATAACAGAGAAGAGAATTACTTGAATCTCTACTCAGATTTTCTGTTTGTTACAGAAGACAGTTGGCCAGCATAATAAAATGAAAATTTTGTCCAAAAAGTTGCCTTATAAAAAAGAGAAATAATGACGTTCATATTTATGGCTACATACAAGATGTAACTGACGTTGTGCTGGGGAAAAAACAATCAAAAAAATGAAAACCAACCATCCACCAAAACATGTAAAAAACCTGCAAGAAAAACCCAAAAGGAATGACAAGACTGTGGGAATTCCTCAAAATTCAGAAAAAAATCAAGGATTAGATTCTAGAAACCTGTCTGGTTTAACTATTTTGATATTCACATATATGCACTGTTCAAACAGAAGCAGTGTCAAGTCCTTTTCCACTATTTCTTTTGGTAGAATTACATTTCTAAAGACAAAGGAACACTAACCAATGCATTGTTAAGGCACTGAACAAATATTGAGCAATTTTTTTTTTATGCTGAAGCATCATTCATTTGCAAAAAAGGCAATGAATATGCAGACAGATGTCAATATGAAAGGGGTGAAAAGTTATGCACTGTCTTTCTTTTCAAAGGGAAAGAAAAATGCTTTTCTATTGTGAAAACTGCTTTTCCTTTCAGCTGCCTTTGACTCAATCTTCTTCCAAGGGAGACTTTATTGACAGAAGAAGCAGGACACAGACACTGAGGTTTTGGGGAGTGAGGAGCAAATTGCTTCTCCACAGACCCTTCTGCAGTTTCCCTTGAAGAGTATATACCTTAAATCTACAAATCTAAAATTACAAAACTGACCAAAACATCTTGCTTTTCCATTTCCTTATGGCCAGCTTTCTGGTCATGACTTCTATGAAATGGGAAACAACGGACATAAAATCAATTTTCAAGCATTTTCTTAATAGCAGTGGTGATAAAAACAAGAAGCCAGGAAGCAGTGGTAGAAAAATAGCCAATTTCCTTTTATGACTTGTTGTGAGACCTTGAAAATGGAGTCAGCAACAAGAACTGAAATTTGACATTCAAGAGATCCTCAGGGAGGGAAGATGAGAGGACATGCAATTATGGAGGAAGCTGAAGTTTTTCCTAGAACATAGTAAACTATTTTTTATTTTTAGAAAACCATCATAAGACAATAACTTTTTCTAGAATGTTGAGTGTAAGAGAGGTTTTATGAGGCTGTTAAAAGAAGTCACCACAATTATGTACTGATGTGCAAAAAGAGGAAATTATATATAATCGTAAGCATAGACCAAATAGCTGATGTGAAGCCAGGTGATAATTGCTAAATTATATAAATGCAAAGTTATTGTTATTATTATTGGTGGTGGTGGTGATGATTAGTTGTTTTACTTTGGCACATTCCAGGAGCTACTTTGCTAGGCACACTGTACAAAGTATAAAAAATGTTGTCTGTGCTAAGAACGAAATGCTTTAAGGTCACACTCTGTATTTTTTGCTTTCCCAAGTCAAGAAGTTATATTTAAAAAAATCTGGGTAGCATCAGAAATTCATTAAAATCAGCTAACTACAGAAGCATTTCTAAATTTTCATTGTATATTTTCTGTTCCCATAGTCCTGTTTATTTCATTATCCTAGTTGCTTTAGCCACTGCAAATAGAAATTGCCATCAGCCTGAGATGCTGCTGTTCATTTCTGCTGCCCATGTAAGTTTGGGAACCTGTATTTCACATACTTACAGTGCTAGCAAGAAAGAACAGATTGCCCAGAGAGGCTGTGGAGTCTCCCTCACTGGAGATAAATATTCAAGAGGCATCGGGATACAATGCTGTGCAATCTGCTCGGTGCTTGAGCAGGGAGCTTGGACCAGATGATCCACTGGGGTCCCTTCCAACCGGCCCCACTCTGTGAGTTCTGTCATCCCATGGAAGGATGTTCCATTTTTCCAAAAGTATCATGACATGTTCCCAAGTTCTGTGGAAAAACACCACCAGGTCTTCAGGAATGACACAAGTTCTAGGATGTTTGGATGTGCTAAATGTGAGTTCTTTTCAAAGTTTTATTAATTTCTCTTGAGTACTGTACAGCCAGAAATGTAGAAATGTGTAAATTGTACAATAACTAGATACAGAGTAGAGTATTACCTACAGTCAGTGATATTCTGTGAACAATTTATTATTTGGCAATGCTTGCAGTGAAGACACAATACCAGGAAGAAACTTTGGGATGCACACTGGAATCCAAGCAGGCAGAATCCGATTTTCTTCCCCTGTAGGCTTTGCTGGTGCTATAAGCAATCTAAGTAGGAACTAATTCTTACCAGATATTTGAACAGAGCCCATCAGAAGGGGGCTGATTTCAGGAGAGACTCTGAATGTGCTACTGTAATGAAACCAGTAAAATTAATGTGCAGTTACTTGTGGCTTTGCCAAGCATAAGCACGACAGCTATGTCCAATTCTTACCATCTGCTTCACTGGAAATAAAACTAAGACTGTATGGAACACTTTTAAATCCCTTAAAACATATTAGGTAACAAAATCCATAGTACAAAACTGATTTCAAGGACAAAAAAGGACAATATTTCCAGAAGTTTGCTGAGTTTTTTGGGTTTTTTTCACAGAAAAAAATCTAGTACTCTATACCATGTATGTTGGCATAGTAAGATCTTTTGCAATATGGGTGTTTCAAATACATGTGGTATACTAAAAATGTAAACTATCATAAATATACGTCACATAAAGTAAATACTCTATGGTGTGTAAGAGGTTGGCATTGTGCTAAAGCATGCTGCAAATAAAGTGAATGTGATATTTAGGGTATATATATGGGTTCATATCAAGTTTCTGTAAAAATAACATAAAGTCTCTCATTTAAAACCTCTTCAGGGAAAAAGCAGAATATTAATTTTCATGGTACTTCATTCCAGTATTTTCATAAGTATTATATGCCTATGTCTACATAAAAACACTGTTACATACTAGGACCAATATAGCTGAAAATCCTCCATGAATTGAACAGAAATCTTTCCATCCCCAAAGTGCCAAATAACAAGTCAGCTCAAATGAATGGTAAAAAAAGCATAATTATGCGGACGTTCTAATACCTGCAATGAATTTATCTTTGAAAGCTTTTCATTGTTTGTATGCTATATTCCACTTATAAATAAAATTTTATAGGGTGCTATATACCTCAAAAAGGGTATTTAAACTTCAAAGAAATACATATGTTTGTTATGTTACCATGGACACGTTATACTGCAGAAGTGTGTGCAATTGTGATGACCAAACCCCCCATATTTATGGAGTGTGAAAATATGAATGATTGTTTTCTTTACTCACAGCATTAGTTTAATTATGCTTTTACATATTCCAGTAAAATTTTCACAGAGACCTATAGTCTGATAAACCAAGTTAAAGACAGTGTTCAACACTAGGCCTTTTACACAAGCTTAACAATTACCAGTATATTAAAATATGCCCCAAATCTTTGTCTATCATAGGTAACATATGTTGAAGGAACACCATCAGTATTAAAATAAGCAATGTCAGTCTCCCCTGTGACTCTGAAGCCAAGAAAAAAATGGTGACATACTCTTCAAGGAGAGATCTACTCTTTCCTCCTGATCCTGATTTCCTGATCTGCATTTCAAGCCACTCAGGTGTATTCCTAGGCTTGTGCAGACTATTTCTGCAGCCCAGGTACACCAGGCTTTGCCTTTATAATCCAGATAAACGGCTATGGCCTATCTCCAATGCAGTATTACACCTAATTCCTTTCTCTTGAATAATAATTTCCTTATACTCAGCACAGCACATTCATCAGCACAGATCAGACCACCCTCCCTTTTTCCAGCATCACTTAGATTGGTAGGGATTCCAGGAGGTCTTTAGTCTCTCTTCTCAGAGAGGGTTAACACATAATTAAGAGCTATTTAATAGGTCAGGACTTTGTCCACTCTTAAACGTCTCCAAGAATTCAGATACTGTAACTTCAGTGATGCTGCACCAGTGCTTATTTATGCTCATGACATCAGAAACTCTCATGCTTCCATTTATGTGCACTGTTTCTCATTCTCCCACAGTGCACTTCAGTAAAGAGCGTGCCTCTGCACTCCTAGCAGTCCCTAAAGTCCCCTGAAACAACATCTCTTGAACAAGCTCAGCTCCCTCAGCCTTCCCTCACAGGATTTCAGCCACCTTGATGGCTCTTTGCTGAATTTGCTCCAGCTGATCAGCGTCTCTTTCCTGTACTTAGGGGCCCACAACCAGATACGGTGTTCCAGAAACTCTCAAACAAGCAACACACTGAAGTGATTAAGCACTTCCCTCGTCTAGTGGCTACAATCCTATTTTCACAGCCAAGTACCCTGTTAGCCCTCATCACAGCCAGGTGGAACTCGTATCCAATTTACTGCCCATGCTCTAGTTTACAGCCCCTCAGGGGGTTCCAGCTGAGCTGGTACCCAGGCAGTCAGTCAGTGCCCAGCCTGCACTGGGCAGGGGGTCAGTCTCTCACAAGTGCACAACTTTGCATTTATCCATGTTCAATATTGTGAGGTTCCTGTTGGCCCATTCGTGTATCTTGGCAGGTTCATCTGGACAGCATCTCTGCCCTCATGAGTAGCCATGAAGTCCCCAGAAGCTGTCATATGCAAATTTGATGAGGATGCCTTCTGTCTTCTTCTCTAAGTCATTGGTAAAATACTAAACACAATCAGTCTCAGGACAGACCCCTTAGAAGTTTCACTTGTGACTAGTCACCGAAGGCAGAACATGGATGGTGGACCTCTGCATTTTGATCCAGCTGACTTTTCCTCTACCTAAATAATCTACCCATCAAGACTAATGTCCAGTTGTGATAAAAAGGTGGGAGACCATATCAAAATTCTGAATTCAAAGTGGATGACACCAATTCACTATGAAAATCTGGTGAATTTCTAGAACAGAAATATTTGGATCTCATTTTCAGCCCCATTTGTTTATTTCTTCCCTCTTTGTGACAACTGCCCTACATGATAAGGAGCTCCCCTTTTGAGCCACTTTCCATCAACCACAAATCTTGTGCAGTCTAAAATTTTGATTAAACTACTTCATCTCCCACTTTCTGATGTAACCAGGGAGAAATCATAAAATACACCTGAATATTCACCTTAATATTCAGAGATTAATTTCAATTGGCTACTCTTCCAGCTCTCTGGTGAGTACTTTTCCAAATATGTGGATGACTGATTTTCCAGAATTGCTATCAGAAAACCAAGTCTGTGCTTGCACTTAGTGTATGGATAGCAGGGGTGGTATGTTTCATTAGGGAAGGAATGGAGCTTCAAGTACAGAGGAGACAGAGATTTTCACCAAAGCAGTGGCAGACTCCTGGAAGACAAACTAAGTTGTTAATTCAAGATCCACATTTGCCACACTGAAGCATTTTCTCATCTGCCTACAATTCCCCAGAACATTTAATCACATTCATTCTCAAAAACCTACGTACATATTTAATTGCTTGATGGATCAGGGCCTTGAGTGAATAGGGCAAAGCTGCAATGCAGTGGAATGACTGGGACACCTGAGGCTGTAGGACCCATCTCATCCAACACTAGACATCCAACATTTATAACAAAAGCATATGTCTCAGCTAGTTACTATAGCCTCCGTTCATAATTAATGGAGAGAAATAGACACTGCTAGGGTGCAATTCATCAGTCTTATTTTAAACATCTGCTTTAGGAAGAGATGAATTACATCCATCAGGTGCATATTTTTCCCTGCTGGTTAAAAAGGGGACCAAGGTAGCTACCTCACAGGCAGCATCTTTATGTTAATCTTGACCAAAACTAAGCCTCTGAATGGACTCAGAGGGCTATAGAAAACACTCCCAACAACTTGTAGTTTGCCTCTGAGTCTTATTCTGATTCTTGATTCCTAACTTTTGTTCCTACCTGCTGCAATCTGGTCTGTAGTTCTCAGTACATTTTCCATCTTACTTGCCCAAGTATTTGGCCCCATCTTGCCTGCACTTTCCTGTTTCTGTCCCCTCACCTCAAAGTTAAAATCCTGGTAACCCTAACCTTTGTCTGAACCAATGTTAGGCAAAACCTTGTGCCTTGCCTCTTAGGCGTAGGATATACAGATGCTTTGTCTTCTGGGCTTTCCTCTCAACTTCCGTGTAAGGTATTTTCTATCTAGACCCTAGCATTAACATTCCTTCTCACTCCTGACCTTGATCTTTCTTAATCTCAGGCTCCAGCTTGCACGTCCATCTCATTTCCAGCCTGTTTTAGCAGCCATGTTCTATTTACAGTAATTAGGATGTCAGCCATTGGAGTAAGGCTGTAGTTTTTGCCGTGTAACTTTATCTGCACGATAAATTACAATATGATTCCATGAATATGACTATTAAATGTTCATATAAAAAAATGCAAAAGTAATACAGACCATGGATGGAGCAATGCACTTAATGGACATTGAGCATAGGGACAAACCTCAGTATCTGGGTATCCATCTACAAACAATGTATAGCTACAGCTGTTCAGCTTTTCTTTAAAACCTTTAATCATTTTTCCAAAAATAGCCTCATGATTTTCTTCTTGTGTCCTCCCTCCACGGCAGTTCAGTTTTTACCCATCCAAGTGTCTCTGTAGGTTTTTTTACCTAGTATTCTCTACCACTCGGTATCAGTAAATCAGAGATGGTTTGAGCAACAGTTACCATGTTCCCTGAGTTCAGCAAACACTTAACCCCAGACAAAGCCCTCTTTAGGAAGTTCACATGTGCTTTATTCTATCAATCTGGACTGCCAGCTGGAGCTTTCTCAATAGCAACCAGCTTCTGATGAAGAGCAAATAAAATTCTGGTATTTGCAGATGGACTTTTGTTTCGTTTTCGTGGCATCTCCTTACAGTTAGAAACTGGGTGATTGAAACCCTCCATAATCTCAGTAGAGCAGCCATTTACTACACTCCCCAAAAAACTGTTTTGCTACAGTACCCAATGAAAAATCTTAATATTTACCAGCTCTTACAGTAAGCAGAGATAATGCTAAATTATGAAATTCAAAATAAATCAAATTATTTTGTCTATTAGTATGGTATTTTTAATGAAAACCCAACAGATTATTAAATGCAATTGCAATGAAATAAAAAGGGGGTACAGTGAAACACACCTTCTCCGTCCTTGTCAGTGATAACATTGCCATAGTAATCTATTCATCAGTGATCCTCTCTCTACACTCAAAGCTAGCTACACAGTATGTGCTTTTCCTTGTCTGATAACTAAACAAGACTCATAAAAAAACCCTAAAACATTAAGCTGTAGGAAATGGAAAATTAATTTTTAGAATCACCTCACCTGCACCAACCCCCATTTCCCTTCAAAAAAGCAAACAAACAGACAGAGAAAAACCCCAAGCAAGTTTATCCTTTCTGATATGCCTTTTGTCATTAGCATCCAAAGGGCCCCTGCTACTGCCCTTTTCAAACACTTGAGCATGTTAATGTCCATAATGGTGACCTAATCAGTTTAGGTGTGTCATCCAAACAGTTTCACAGAAGCAATTGAGAGGATGTCTTTGAGGACTTGCAAATGTAGTGTGCTTCAGCATGCCTGCAGAGCAGGCCAGAGTGTGAGGGATGGCAGCGATGTTGTGCTCCTTCTTGAAAGCTGCTGATCTCTTGCACAAAATTACATTCTAATACACGACTTCATTTGGTATTTAAATGGATAAAGCATGGCAGCACCATTAGATTTAAGTTCTGTTAGGAGCTGGGAGATGTTCTTCACATAAAATCCCCAATTTTGAGCTTGGGGTCAGAAGTTATACCCACGAAATATAACTTAATATAACTTGCTGGCAAGGCATAAAGCTGTGTAAAAATTGGTGCTTGAGTTCTTGCCCTGCATATGACAGTAAATGTCTTGCATGTTGGGAGCATGAGAAAATTAATCCTAAACTAGAAATAGTTGATTTTTAAAGAATAGAACATTAAAAAATAGCTTACAACACCTTTTTTGTTATTTCTTTTATATTAATTAAAATAAATTATATTTATTTAAGAAGAATCTGTGGAATTGGTCTAGGATGATACTCTGATTTTATGCAAAAATGGCTGAAGAATCTGGTATTGATGAGGAGTAAAGCCATGTGCTAAGCACTTTCGTTCATTTGGCAGCAGTGACTAACAAAATTACTGAAGGTCAAAGTTTTTACTAGGAGCCATATTACAGTCTTTTATCTTGTGCACATAGTTAGGAAACACCAGCAATGCATAAACAAAACATCTCAATAAAAATTCTCCAGCTTTCAGTACTCCACTAAGTTCTTCAAAATATGTTTTAATGTGAGGAGGCAAAAAAAAATCCAGAAACAGATGTTCTTCCTTCCTCATTGGTTCAGAAAACATTCCCCTCTAATTCAAGTTCCTCCCACTCTGTATAGAGACTACTTTTCAAACACAGTCTTTTGTTCATTAGTGAGGAAATGAAAACCTCATCAGACAATAATATATCCATAATTGACAACAATAACAACGAAATGAAGACACTACAATGGGAAATTACCTTTCTAGGAGAACTATTATGTAAAACACCTAAGGCTTGAAATTCTTTCTCTTTTCTTCTCTTAGGTTTTCTTAGGTCTGTGCACTTTTTAATGAAAGGGACATTTGGATTGAATGAAGCCATGGGCAAAGTAGCCTCACCCAGGCAGCTCCAGTGAGCATGGCCTAAAAACCCATGGGGTCAAATAGGGCCCATGACCCCTGCAGAGCCTGCACTGTCTCTCTTGTCCTGTTTTGTTTAAACGCACAGACACAGTCTAAGAGTACAACTTCTCGATTTTTTTAAGGTACCTTCCTCTTTCATTCGTATTTATGTGAAAATTTTATACTTCTGTGCTAAATTAACAATGAAATTATCTTCTAGACCTTCTTTCAGACAAATAAAAATGTATCAAGGTCTATTTTGTCCATGATGCTACCTATTTTCAAAAGGACTTGTTGAATTATTTTTAAGATACCTACATTTAACCACACGGGGCAGAATCCCAGTCTGTGAACTGCTTTTTTCCCCCTTGCACATAGACTTTCAAAGAAGTTCAGCATTTTCTGAATTGTATGAACTTCATGGCTTTCAGGGCTGTGTATGGATTAGCAGTGTAGCCTTGCAGTAGGTCTGCAAAACAAAACAGCTGATGTAGAGTACCTCACATCCACAGTGCAAATATATCCGTGAGAAGTTAATTTAGACCAGTCCTTGTATTGCTCAAAGGTTCAACACCTGTCTGCAGTAATTGTGCTTTCAGTCTTCCTTTGGAGGACATAATCCAGTTTGGTTTTATCCTAAAGGAGTCCAGTTGATATTTTCCAAAATGACTACATGATGTCAACAATCCTTTTTTTAAACCCATGAAACAATTACACTTCAGCATACAGATGAACAGTTTCAATCAAATTATTTTATTTTGCAAGTGAGTAAAATTAGCAAAAATTCCAGTGGACTGGATTTTATTATGTTTTTATTCAAATTACCTAGAATTGCTTGTCAGGGACTACATTATTTTGCTAACAGTTAATTTTAATTTAGGTATTTATGATGGAATTGAGAGGAGAAGGTACATAGGTCTTACTATTGACTGACAAACAAGGTAGTACTTTCCTCCACACAACACATAAAGTGTACATCACCTTTGCTCAGTGAAAAGATGTTACTCATGCTGTCTGGGGCCAAATCTCCATATCCAAAATAAAAAGAGGCTGTAGTCAGTCTGCCTGTGAGGGGACTACAGGCTGAGAAGCAGCCCAGTGGTAAGGAGGTCCAACAACTCAAATATCTTCAGGAGTCCAAGATGTTTCAGATGTGTCATCTGGTTCTTTTAATGGCAAAGTGATTTAGTTAATTTTTAAATTTCAGAAATGCAAGCGAAATTCACCTTTAGTTGAATTTTCAAATCTCATTTAAACACAAGCTTGGGACTTCTTTCAACTCTTGAAAGGCATTTTTCTTTTGTAAATGATCGTCTGAGCTGTTTTCAAATAACTTAAATGAGCACAGCTCCTAGGCTTTGTATAAAAGTACAAACAAACAAGAAATAAGTACCCTGAAAATTGTGCTCTCACGCAATGGTAGCGTTCTACCCACATGCTCTTGTCTCTCACACTCTGGAACAGCACCTTACACTGTTAAACATATTTTCTGCAATCTCCACTGTTGAGAAACAGTTGGATGCTTCAGTTCTCTCAGCTCTTCAGTTGCTTTTATTCTTTTAGCTACATGCTATTATCATGAATTATCTGATTTCAAAGACCAGAAAATGTCTCCTTTTGTAATAAAGCTGTTCAAGCTATTTAAAATGTGTTTTCCAGATTATCAAGCGTTTTGTCACGTTAGAATCTCACTTTAACACAGATAAGCCACAGCTTCATCAAGTTTTATCTTGCCCAAACTGAGCCAAGGGCAGGCTGACTCACTGACTAGTAATAGAAAGCATAGCTTTTCATCTCAATGTCACCAGCTGAAATTCAGCAAAGGTCATCAATGATAACCAACTGAGTTTTTGATGGCCTTATGAAATTAGCTGATGATCTAGGTACAGTGACTAGTGGACAGGTGTTCTTATTATAAAAACCATTATACCAATCCATAACCTCTCTTGCTAGACTCAACTGAGAAATGATGAGCTAAATGAGGCACAGGTGCTCAACCTTTTCCTCACAACAACGGGCACCTGAAAAAGAAGTTTAAGGGCATATTGCCAGGGATTAAGTGTGTCCCACCTATTGTGAAACTGAAAGACTTCAGACACTTTAGCTATTAGTCTATTCATTATCTTTTGTATATACCACATTATTTCAACTTTTGGTTTAGGATAAAAAAAAAAAAGAAATAAAAGATACTGACTCAATATAAAATTCAAATCAACCTAAACCATCAGGGCTAATTAAAACATTCCACAGCAAGACAAAATAATGGGTGCAATAATATATAGTTGAACAGTATAATTTTATAACCCTCTACCTCTATCAAATTCCTGCTATTCTGATGCATTTTCCATGTAAGCCCTTTTCAGTGGAAACCAAGACATCTGTGTTGTATGAGACAAGACATGCTATGGAGTTGCTTGCTGCAGCTCGATTTTAAATTCTATTTAAAAGAAGATATCTTAATTAAAAGGAATTATAGAAAAACTTTGTCTCTCCCTTTTAGAGAAAAATTTCTTCTGACGCTGTCAAATGTCATTTTAAAATAGTTATTTCTACTTGCCATGTACTCAGCATTGGAAGTTATTTTTTCAACTTAATTTTACAAATTCAATTAATTATCAGCCTTTTAGACTTAAAAAAAAATTCTAAAGAGAGATACTGCCAAGGTTGGCTCTAGATGCCAGAAACTCATTGCTTCTTCCTGAAACAAGCAGAATACATAACACTTTAGCAATTTTTCCTGCTCTGTACTTAAACCAGATTTCCCCGGGGCTTACAAAACTTGTACTTTTAGTGGAGACTTTTAGCTCATTCATCAAACACATGACATAAACCACTCTGTTATGCACCTTCAAATCAAAAAAGATGAAAAAGAAAGACGAAAGAAAGGTGCACACAAAGGTAAGAGTGCTTACTGAAGGACAAGCTTCTTAGTGCTTGGCTGTACAAAAACATGTTCACACAAACAACTGTCGCAGCAATTATTTATGATTAAAAAACATGGGAATGTTGTGGTGACTTTGCATTAGAAGTCTAGTATATGTCAATTGTTTTATTCATGATAAACAGATCATTTAGTTGGAAAAATCCCATCTGCCTAGATATATCTCTTATTATTTATGAGAACCATGTTTAGGAATGCAGGCAGCACATGTGCATAATTAATCCTGAAGAGAATTAGACATTGTTTGATTCACAGCTGAATGCAATTAGCATTAGGAAGTTTACATATGTTGGCAATAACACAGATTAGCAACTAAAGTGCTTGTTAAAAAATTTAACCTGAGGCTGCTGGAGCAGACCTCTCTTAATGATGCTTTAAATGTTGTTGATGAAGTAATAATCAATTTTGTTTTATAAATAGTAAATCAAGAATTTAGGTCTAATTAGCTGTGCTACAGATCACTTCACTTACATATCCAATGTACATGTGATGTGTACTGTGAACTTTCTCTGAGTCTGGTGTGCAAACAGTTGTTAAGGGAAAGATGCGATCCCTTCTGTATAAAAAAAGAAAGAAAATAAAAAGTCACAGATGGGGGAGAATGCGATGTCTGTGATGGGAATGACTTTGTGCTCCTGGCACTCAAGAAGGAAAGAGCTTTTCCTTTGTTATTTCAGAGCTTTTTAACTGAAAGATGAAGAAACAATGCCTTGTCTGCCTTTTTAAAATATAATAATTAGATTATAATTCACAGTCTGTGAAATGAAGCTCTCTAATGGAGAGGGAGGAGGAAGAGAGAATATAAGTGATGAAAGTGAGGAGGCAAAGTAAAATTGAGCTGTAATTGTTTTCACTTCAACTTCAAGAAGTTCAACATTAATTAAAATGTTTCTGCACCACTCACCACCAGATTGGCACAAAAGAGGGCTGGCTGGTGTGTGCAGCTGCTGACTGGCAGGGATGTCAGCAAGGCAAAGCCAGGAGGATTGCAGTTACACACACACACACACACACACTCCCCTGACACACAGACAGATACTCTAAAGACAACCTTGCAATTAGAGCAAGCAGTTCTGGTTTTATTCAAGGAGTAGGTCAGAATTCCTCCCAGGTAAGAAATCTATATTTCCTAAAGCACCCAAAACAGTTTGAAAATTTCTCCAAGATATCTTTGTCATCTTTTTAGCTCAGAGTTTGCTTTGATTTTCTCATTTTCAATTATATTTATTTGTATGGGAAATGTCCAGAGAGGTAAACTTCAGGTGACAACCTACCATGACCTAAGACCCAGCAGGAGCTGGACCCACGAAGAGTTCTCCTTCAGCTTTTCTGTCTTCTTACCCTCTAAACATTTCTTCACACAAGCAAGTGCTGTTGGGGGGTATATTGTGGGGGCTGTGCCTCTAATCACCCTTTACACATCCATAGAGCAGCAGAGGCACCACTTATTACCAGTGAGTTACAGGAACCTGCTGGAATAAACTGTGGCTTCAGGTACCCTCCTTTAATGTGAGTCCCCGCACCTAATAAAAGGATGAGTATTCCTACAGCATAAAGTCTCCGTTCCCTGGCAGCCTGGGAAGCTGAAGTCAAGGTGGAATGGATAGCCAGGAAAAATTTTAAGTAGCTGAAGGAAGAGGGAGCAAGTAGAGAGCCAAAACTGAGGGGACTTCGCTTTCCACAGAGCCAAAAGAAACTCATTTTGTGTGTGACAGCACAAACACGGCACTTCCTTACTCATGGACACCACTGCCAAGACTAGATAATCTTGGAATTGAGTCAGGGCTAAAGTGGAAAAGGCATTTGAGCTTCTAAAAATGAGAAGCAAGCATTCAAGAATGAATAAGAATTTTCGTCAGAGGAAGAATGTGGAGTACAGAGCAGTTTCGAATGGCCATGCATCCTTTAGGGAGTCGTGGAAAAGAGCAGCTGGCTCAGAAGATTTCCCTGGTGAATGGCAAGCTCTACCCCTAGATCCAGAGGGGAGAATTGAAGGATTGAAGAATTGAGCCTGGGGAAAGCCTGCACATATGCAAAGGATGAGTGGCTTCTTTTTAAATGATTATAAGTGTTGCAATTTGTGAGTGCTGCTCAATCTCATTATTTAATATCCATTTTATCAGTTCTGTAGGCAGTGTGGGGAGCTCATGATACTCCTCTCAGTCACTTTGACTGATCAGACTGTATCAACTCAGGTTTCGTGCAGAAAAAGTTATCTGTATCCAAGCTTAATTCTCAGTATTTTGTGTGTTCAAGTCCTATAAAAACAGATAATTCTGAGAAGACATGAGGAGACATGACAGTAGCCTGGTGCAATTTTAAGAAATTTCCAAGACACCTTCTGTGTTTATCTTTGTTTGGCTGTAGAGCCAGATGAAAGGAATAGATACCTTGTATGTAAGAAGACTGATGTGAATTAATAGACTGCTGTATCTCACAAAAAAGGAAGGAAGGTAAAAATGAACAAATGAACTTTGACTTTTCTTAAGTATACAGGGCAGCTGGGCTCTGACTGATGTTTACAAAAGTAGATGTGTTTGAAGCAGCACCACATGGAGAACCACGAACTGTTTAAGGGTTAAGCAGGAAGAGCCTTAAGAACCTGGAAAAAATATCATCTCTAAAATGCATTCATCACCTTTTTCTGAAAAGAAATTCTCATAAGCTAAGCGAGAGATAACTTCTGTACAAGGCGCATGAGAAAATTAAGAATTTAATCATAAAGAATACGGACAGAAGTAGCAGTTTTGATGCACGACAGTGAACAGTTTCACTGCATTCAAACATTAATGATAGTAATCTATTGGGTAATGAGAGGAACTTTTCTTGTTTTCATGCTGTTCTTGCTTACAGATGAAGAGGCAGATTTCAGGTCACTAGAACTCCTACAGTGCTGACCCTTGCCTCTGTTTATGAGTTGAAACAATAAAACCCTTAGGCAGGTGCCTGACTTCAGAATCCTGAGTACTGCTGTTTAATACTGAAACAGGATCCTTGATGTGTTTTACTAAATCCATGAATAACAGGAGTATTTATAAGCACTTTTCAAATCGAAATAAATCAAGCTTCCAACTGAGAGAAATTTGTTGAAAAATAAGGACTTTGTACTTCTTCCTTCTTCTAACATAACATACTCTCTAAGATGAATAACATAAAAAAGGGGAAACACCATTCCTTTTCTTCAGGTGGTGGACTGTTATATTCTTTTGCAGTTCTTTGCTGTATGCACTTGGATAAGTTAAATCTCCAATGTACACAAGCAGTACCCAAAGAAGATGCTATTAGTTGCAGAATAGCAGCACCAACATATTACACTTTCAGCTCATTATAATAATGTGCATATTTTCTTTGAGCAATAGGAGGAGATATCACAGTTTAAATTATTCTGTGTTGGCTTTTGGAGGACAAACACTTCTTGTTGACAACTATTTGATCTGTCTCATAATTCTGTTATGATGACAAAATAAAACTATACTTTTTTCTCAATTTCTGTGATCTTTCACCTAGATAAGAACCAACACCTGGCATCTTTTCAAATTTTCTTTTTTTCTTTACATCAGTAGCAAAAGTTAAAAAGGTAACATGAAAAGAAAGATGAAAAAGGAATGCTGTTCAAATTGGAGGACTGCAGTTTCAAGTTTCAATCCTGTATCAAAACATCTCCGCCTCATCTTCTTTCTCAGTCATCACAAATGAAATAGTACAAAGAAGTACACAAACATCAGTGCAATGCTGTGTGTGTACTGCTATCCAAAAATCACAGTTACAAAATTATACCTGACATATCAAAAACTGACAGTCACATCCTCAAGATTTTCTTCTGTTCATTCCCATGGACCTTCTTTATTAATAAATCTGACACATAAAAAGCATCTGTATGACTAAAGTGTCAGTTACTGGAAAGACCGTTTTGATCTACTTCTTAACTTTTAGAAGAAATATTCTCTTTTTTATGGAGACAGAATCTGTTCACTGACTGCCAGCTTTCAAATGACCACCTCTTGAAGTTTAATTTTAAGTTTTAAATAAATATTGTATGCATGCAGAATAATTATGATGCTCTAGAGAGACTGTGTATAATGACATTGATTCTTTTTTATCTAAAAATGCCAAACCCTTGAGGCAGCAAAGTCTGTATTTGCCACAGATATATGGATGTTCATTCTACATGTTAAATTATAATAGCTTCTTCATATTTCTCTCACTAAGTCAGTAGTGAAACTTCCATTGTAAACTTCAATTTCCAATTGCTTAAAACTTCCTGGTAAAAATTGTCTTTGGCCAAACATTTGATATAGAGAATTTTAGCCGTGGAATAACTTTTACTGCAATAAAAGGTAAGTTTTAAATTCTGAGATAGTGCTGTGCACCTTCTGAAAAGAAAACATACTGGGTTTGAATGAATGTTAACAGTCATTTCTGAAATAAACACTGTCTTTCACTGATAAATGTTGTGGACCTGTTATTCATAAAAAATATACAGCTACTTCAGTATAAAGGAAAACTGAAATTGCTTATTTAAGTGTTAAAATTGGCATTTGTGCATGGAAATCAGCTTCTTATTTTAATTCTGTTATATTTAGCATATCTAAATAAATTTTCCGATTTCATAATTAGTCAACCCTCCCCAAATTACTGCAAAGCCATAGACAAAATTCAGTAATGTGCATAAAGAGAAATCCAAGCTCATTTTTTAATCTGCTGTTTGGTTCACTGCTTAGGTTAGCAATCTTTCTTCAGAAAAAGTGATTTCTTTTACTGAATATATATTTGGTCATTCATATTTACAAATCCTTTAAAAAAAGACCAATGTCTTGAACACCTGCATTTGCTTTAAAACTGCCAATAATGATAGTCTTACTATAATATTATTATTTTTTGTTCTCAATATTAAAAATAACAAAGACATAATTAACAATAATGTTACTATTAATCACTAAAAGTTCTTAATAACCAAAAAAAAAAAAATCAGTAAATATAGGATTAAAGGAGTCCTTCATATCTCGACCCAGAATGAACCTTTTGGGAACAATCATCAAGCACTGAGAATCAGGGGGAGAAGGCTCTGAAGAGTACAGTAAGTACCCATAAAAATTTCCTTTGCAACCTTAGCTTTCATCAAGTTCCTTGAGAGATACCTTTCTTTCATTTAATTGCAGCTAGAAATTATTCATCTAATGCTTTACTAGATATTGATATGAAACTCCTACAGAATTTTTTTGGGTGAGAGATGGGCATATTAGGAAACTAAGTCATTACACCTATATAAATATCTATTTTATGGTAGGGGAGCATGTCTGTTGACACTTAAGCATAGTAGATTAGATGCCTAACTTTTAGGTGGTTATTCTTAAAAGAGAGAGTTCCATCTTAGCATTTTGAAGTAAATAATGACATAATAATAATAATAATGATATTAATTATAATATCCTAACCTTTCAGTAGCTATTACTATACAAATAATTCAACTGTGTTTAGACAAAGTTGAAGTCTAGCAGAAAACACATCAAAACATGGGTGAAATGTGTAGACTAAAACTGCAACTTTTTCCCCATTATACTTCATGTGTGGTTGGTTCAAATTGTTTGGTTATGGGACAGACAAGAATCAAGTGCCTTTTACCTCAGAAAGTTCACAAAAATTCTCTCCAGAAGCACGTACCCCCATAAGAAAAGGGTCTTTTCCTGCAATCAGGCTCCTTTCCCATGGTCTTGCCATCCAATCCTCAGCCAAGGTCCAGAAGGACTCACTGCTCTCCTAGAAATTCTTCTAAGGTCAGAATTAACAGGACTATGCCGAAAGCATCCCATGTATTAGTCATGCAAATTTTGTTTCATAGAGAGTAGGATTCATTTATTGTGAGAGTTCTCCACTTGAGCAGCTGAGGTCCTTGTATGCTCATGGAGAGAAATAGTCTAGAGAGTAATTCATTTGACTTATATTTCATACCTGTCTTGAGAGAAGATTAGTCATTCTCCAAAACAGGTGTTTCTTTACACTGATTACAGAGGGAATATAAACCATAAAACTCTTCTTGGTTATGCAGCTATCTGTGTCAAGGACCTCTAAAGTTAGAATACTGAACTCTATAAAAAAAAAAAATACAACAAACCAGAAAAATAAAACACAAAATAACAACCTCCAACAACCAGAAATAACCCCCCACTAATTTTCTTTGTTTATTCATGAATCCATTTCTGTTTTTACTTTTCAAAGTTTTGTTAGTAATATCTCTTTTATTTATTGCTAAGTTAATTTAATGTTTCATGCAGTATATTTTTTCATCACGTATTTTGAATGTTTCTCTGTTCTAGATACAATCTTCAAGAGAACCATTGTTGGACATGCAGGTAGACAAAACATAACTATCTCCTATAGTCATCCCCATGTGCTGATCTTTCAACTTCCTTCCATCTAAAAAGTTTTCATGGATTTCCACTTTAAAGTCTTTGCATAAGCAATTGAAAGTATTGTGACCCAACTTTTATCATCATTTTAAGGTAAAATTACCCATCAATTTTATGAAAAATTGCTCCAGAAATTTTTAATTATTTGGCCCAGTGTAGATTAAGATGAACATCCTTGTTTGCAATTTTGTTTCTAAGACTCACTTCATTTTTAATTCACTTAGTAGTCATTGCAATTTTACTGAGTATAATTGTTTTGCTATTTATGTGGCTGTTGGAAGGATTTTTATAGGCTTCCATTATAATTAGACATACATTAACAGACATTTAAAGCATGTTACCATTTTTAATAAAAATTGAAGATGGGGTCTACTAAAAAGGAAAAGGCCTAATGGTGAAATGTGAACACTTCATTTTAAGATGCATAGCTTTTAGCTATGACATTCCTATAATAGGAGGTTTTTGAATATCTTTGACCAAGACGCTGACCTGGATTCAGTGAATGATGTACTGTCTAGTTAGGTACCTCTTAAACTGAAGTGTCCTCTTGAAAGGTATTTGGTCATCCAGGGATCTCCAAGACCTGTAAGTAGGTCAGATAATACCCTCATAATTCTAGAAAACTCCAGAAAACCAGTAGACCAATATTGCTAGTCCAAGAGAGGGAACTTTTTCCCTTGTCACTTTTATGGCAAGGTTTCCAGCTAAGAGACTATTTGTGGAAAGAATAGACATTATACCCATAAGGACAGGCTTGGTGATAATCCACCACTTATTGAATTTTTGGTGGTCTAGAAAGTTCTCTAATAACTGCTGTTAGACTTAAAGTGCCTCTCATTAATGGAGTCAGTACGGCTATCAATTACATCAGACAATTTTTTACCATGAGTTCTGGTTTATAAAGGAAAAATGTTTAAAAGGTACATTGTATTCAGTCTCTATTTCAGATGCATGAAGGCAAAGAAAAGGGCACTAAACAGTGCCAGAGCTGTCCTTCTTTCTCTAAGCACACTATTTATGAATGTGTATACATGGGGTAGATGAGTCTCTTCACTCTTCCATATAACATGAAATATTTCTGAAAGAAAGTTGCAGAATAGCCTTTCCAAAGGTATCTTATAGGATGGTGGTTAGGAACCCTTGCAACTTCAAGTCAGCCATCCTTACTTTTCTTAGGAAGGGAGTGTTTGCCAAAAAGAAATTGTGATGTTTTAGCACACAGATAAAGCAACGGTGTGACAACACTTTCCTCTCTTTGCTTTTCAGTTAAGGAACCAAAACAGAAAGTCATGTGGTAAAGACACTCTTATTACTACCTAGGCTTAGAAACAATTTATTACTCCTCAAGCCTCCATGCCTTAAGTCAGAACTAAGACTGCACATAGCATTGGAGCTCTATATGACATCTGTGTAATTTTATTTTTTTTGTGTTTTTGCAAAATACCTCTATGAAATAATTTAAGGGGTTTTTTTGCTTGTATTTTCCTGAGAGGGAAAGGGAAGAAATTCTGTCATGGGTTTATCTTGAGACCTACCAATCAACCTATTGTGGGGTCAGGCTCACTTTCTAAAAATCTTTCCATGTTTTAAAAGTGCTTTACACTTTCCTCTCTCACATCCATACTAGTTATAACTAGGAGAAATCTTGAAAAACACCCCACAGTATCTTCAAACAGACCCAAAAAATTTCAAAACATCATGCTGCATTTTACATAGGCTTATATGTTAAATTAATAGAACAATGTGAGGATTATCTAGCAACATATGAAAATGTTATATCTCAGTGCAGATTTGTATTTTGATCCAAATTTGTGTTTAACAGCTTATTCTAAAACAAAGTAATTTTAATTATTATATAATTTTACCTACTAGACAAAAAAGCTGTTTAGGTATAGAAGAGTTTCACAACTCTTTGGTGTACCTTATGTTCCATAAAAATTTAAGCCAAAAGAAAAGACAACAATGAAACTTAAACAAATTAGCCTCTAAAGACTTATAGTGAAAGCAAAGCTCAATTCAATTGGTCTTTTTAAATTTTTTCCCTAAAAGCTAGAGATTTTAAATGCCTATACAAAGTAGAGAAATTAATTTAAAAAATCAGTCAATAAACTTTAATTCATAGTTATTAAGCAACTATCTTCTCATATGTTTTAAGAAAGTCTAAAGAAAAATCCCATTCCTACATATTATTAATCACCAGTTAGAAAATTCATTACTTTCTTGCTGCGTGTGCTTCAGCCAAGGAGTTCTGCCTTGGAGTTCTGCTTATTGTTGTTGTTGTTATTATTATTATTATTATTAATAATAGTAATAGTAATAGTAATAGTAATACTAATTAATAGTAATAGTAGTAATAATATAATATCCATTTTTTTCCTCCTCCTGTTTTTAACAAAAGAAGAAGCATTTCCAGAAGAACAATTAGCTTGTTTTGTGACACAGGACTCCTTGGGGATACTTTCAGAGCACTACCAGAAGTAAACCTGTAGGACAGAGTTTCAAACAAACTACACTTCTACAAAGGGTTTTTTTCCCTGTGCCATGTAATGCACATGGGGAGGTATGTATTGTGGAAAAAGAAAGAAAATTAATAAATAGAAGAAAGACAATAAATAAATGTAATGGTCTTTAGTGGAAGTCTTATCTAAATGCTATTCCCTTAAAAGTGATAATATGTAAGTGCAAGTCCTTATCCTGAGGTATGTCTTATTCTAGACTGAAAGCAAGAGGCTCCAGGTCAGACCTATGGTGACTGAAAAAGTGCATTCTATTTATTCATATATCTTAATGGGAAATGTGTATTTGAAGAGACTAAAAATCTGTGAAAGAGCCAATTACTCGCAGCTTTTTAATTCTGGCAATACATTTGGAACATTTTCATTGTTCTAAGGGTTAAAAACCTCACCATGACAATGATGAGCCTTATTACTCAGTCAAAGTAAATGGATCACCATATAACCTTTCAGAAATGTTCTTCCTTAAGCTATTAAAACATTCCATGCCCTTAGATGACAACAATTTCTCTGCCTTTTGAAATTTCTTTTCTATCCTGCAGAGTTCATAGAGATATGCTTGGTTAAAATCAACTTATATAAAACTATGCACTGTAAATTCTGACACTTCTGTTTGAATCTCTTTTCAAACACTTGTCTTTGCTCACCATAATAGATGTCAGTTCTTCTGATGTAGTTCAAGCATGAGCTTCATATGAAGACTCAGCTATGTCTATTGCATTTCTGAAGCTACTACTCACTGAAGTTTTGTGCTGTTTGACATCAAAGATAGGCAAGAATCACCTGCTGAGTTCACATGCATGGAGCAAAACATCTTCAAATCACTTGTGCTAGACAAAAGTTTTTCATATTAAGCTTTCACTATCATGTGGACTTAAAGACAAATGTAGTCCTTGTTAAAGTTGCAGCATAGTGTTATTAAACTATGCATCTGGGCCTCTTGATTTATGGAACTTTTAAGCAAAAGATAATAATCTGGCTGATTTATTTTTTGGCATCAATTGCAAAGCATTCTGTTGCATAAAAAGATTGTTTTTCATTCAATATGCAGTGATTTAGCTTAAAGGTAAAAACAATTTGAAAGTGTGATATTCGCTAGCTTAGTCAAAAGCCACAGTGCTCTACTTTTTCAAACTTTAATAGCTGACTTTTTTATCAAATTGAAAACCAGAAAAAAGCAACTGTTAAAACATATATTGTATATAAAGAACATAAATTAAACAAATTCCTATTCTAAAAAGTTCACAAATTTGATTTTGTATAAGTTTAATCAAATAACATGCTGAAAAATAAATAGAATGTGGAAGAAAAAAAAATTTATGAAGGATCAAGAACTATTGTATAATGGATGTGAGTCTAATGGAGGCTAATCAGTGTAATAACTGTGCCATAGTTTTTAATCACAATGACTCCAGTGATGACTCTGTATGTAAACCAGATTCAACATGAATATGCATAGGAATTAGATTTTGGAACAGTTGTGTATGAAAAGTGTTTATAATTAGCCCGCATTTAAATGTCACCAAGTGACTGCATTAAGTGCAAAGCAAAACACAACAGGGCGTGTGGCTGTTGTGAGATAATTGAATGTCTTGGGTGTGTCAGCTCAGTCAGCAGATGCTGAGATGTAGTTGCCAATTTTAGCAGACCGATGGTTTTAGTATTATAGGGCCTCCAGTGTTTCTTATTCGTTTAAGTGCCTTGAAATGAATTCAAAAGAAAAAAATGTTTTTCCCCTAGTATTGTTTTCCCATTTCTTTAGTATACAGATCCAAGTGAGCCAATGTGCCTAACACTTTCCAATCTCTGCTGTTGTTCCATAACCTCAAGGTTAAAACCTAGCAGAACAGATCTTTAACTCACTCCTGACTATTTAAATTTTTGGTAGCTAAATAAAATGCCTTCTTTGACACTTTCAATATTAATATGTTTCTTGTTTTAAATACATCTCATATTTTCTGACGATTTAATGTCTTACAAATAGACAGTGGTTTTAGGCTGTACTAGGTGCTTATATGTACATACAGATAGATTGAACATTTTTTTTATGTTTTATACATGCATAAGGAACTTTTAAATCCCTTTAAGGTCTCTGGTACTTGTTCTTATGTCACAGGGCTCAGAGGTGTTCCCAAGTATCATGCATTCATCCAAGCTTTGTGCTAATCTCATTGTGCAGTGAGATGCCAGCAGATGAACTTACCTTCCTTTCTAACTGTCCGCTCCTCAAGCCTTGTTTTTCACATAAAAGAAATCCATGCATGTTAGGAGGAAACTAAGTCTTCCCCAGCAGTAACTGTGGAACACCTGAAATACTTGTAGAATATCCAAGATTTACCAAATACCAAATTGCAAAGCTTTGGAAAAGACTGTTTCATTATAGGATCAAATAAACAAACACATGAGAGTCTGCCAGTAAAAGCCTCCTAGCCCTTACAGACCATAATATGACCTTAATATGCACAAAGAAGGGTCCAAAGTTGGAATTATAATTTGTCTTGTGAAGAACAATTGTGCTAAGCAACACAGAGTAGGAAATCTGGTGTTAAGGTGGTTGAGACAGGATATGGGCTGCAGATTACGTTGCTTTACTTAAAACACAATCAATGTCTTGCCTTTGTAGTTGTGGCTCCTTCAGATCTGTCAACACTAATTTAATATCCCACTCTTAACATGAATTGTGTTCAATATGAGGCATTTCAGGATGTATTTGAGCCTGTGCTCAGATTTAATTAGAAATGAGAAATATAGCAGATGGAGAGAAATCACTGTTGCACAATTGGGCCATAATGCAAAGAAATTTCTATAACAGTTGACAGTTAAGAACTGCTCGATTAGCAAACCACAGCAAAAGAAAAATTATCTACAAATAAAATTAAAAAGCGGGATAACATCTGCTCCAAAGCCTTTACAAAAATCTCTTATGGAAACAGGGAAAAGGCTAACCATGGCACCAAATACTGCCATAGGAAAACTAGATTGCAGTTGCGGTATTAGAGTTTTGCATCTGTGAAGCCATTACACAAGTGACCCTTATATTTGGCTTTCCTGTCAGAAGAACTCAAAAGAGATATTCTGTTATCAAAGAAATAAACTTCAAAGAGAGTCTTCTACTATTAGTTTTGCATGGTATAACTCTGATTTGCCCATATTTTACACAACAGAGGCACATTTCTGTACACAGGAACAGTATGCTGCCCAGATGAAAATATTTTGCCTTTAATGAGCTTTATACACCCAGTCATCCTCACATCTGAGTCCACAATACACAGAAGAAGTAAGCAACACATTAAACTAAACTATCCACAAGAGGAAGCACAAAGCGCCAACAGCGGGCGGGTCAGCAATCCCTCATTTGTGAGGTATCAAAGGCTGTTGATAGATCTAATAAAATTACTCTGAACATCTGACCTTTGTCCATGGCCAGAAGGAATGCAGTTATACAGTAGGGGAAGGGAAACCACTGGTGACAAAATGCAGTTTCAAATAAACTGTGCTTCTACTGGCAATTCTTCTTTATCCACTATCATGTAATACGCAGAGGGATGCACAGTATGTATTTAGAACAGGAAATGAAAGTGAAAAAATGGAAGCTAAAACTGACACTAACAACACTTAAATTGCTTAATGGAGATGCTGTGTACATACTCCCCCAGGCAACAGATCCTTGTAAGTGTTTAGAGCTCCTAATTGTACCATATGTCTTAATAAACAGCAGGTTACAGAAACTCCAGGTCAAATGTTAGACAACAGGAAGATTTTGCCTATAATTTATTCAAAAGTTTGATTGTATCATTGCACATTAGCAGGAAATCAAACCTCAGAGTTATGAAGCTAATTATACTGCCAAACATCTCTAAGTATGTGTTCATATGTGTGTGTATTTGGATAGCAATATATGTGTGTTTTTGCACAAATGTGTATGTTATATTATTATTTATATATACATTTTTAGAAAAACACGTATAGCTGTTTTTTCTTGGGGCTAAAGGCATCACCAACAGACAGCAGCAAGCTTTTTTCATGTCTGTGGTCTATTTATTTAAGCAGCAAAAGAATTTAGCACCCAAATATTTTTTTTTTTTTCAAGGAAACCACTAGGAAATTTTATTTGATTATTTTACATCAGACATAGCTTCTCTGCCCAAGTAGTTCTCTACCTATTTTCCCTCTCTGTTTTACTGGGTTAAATAACAGTTCTATAATCAACCCAAGGATCTCTCCTGCAAAGCGACTGTATCAGAGGATCCAACACAAGATTAAACAAGCTGTTTAAAATAACCCAAACTTCCTTTTGTGCAGACATGCAGGAAGGAAATTACATTGAGCAATACTAAATAAATAGCAGAGCTCCCTTGGGTTTCAGGGTGCTCTTCCACAGGTTTGCATATTCCCATGCTGCTCTGCTTGTGCCAGTTGTCTCTGGAAACGCTGTGTCCATCCTATCAGTGAGCACTGTTTTGATATTATCCTAGGTTTTTCCAAGAGAGAACCTTTGTTCAAGCTTCAGAGCTCTCTGGGTATAAGAAACTTCATCACTGACATGATCCATACACCCTGAGCACTTTGACAAGTAGATACAGGAGGAACCACTATCATTTGTGGGAATGCTGCCTCCACGTTAGATCCAAGGATGCTGAAATGCCTTTCATTCAACTGAGTACCTTTGTGGCTATAATGTGAATTTATGACACCAAGCAATTCACAGGAACATGGCTGAAACACATACAGAAGTGTATGGATGATAAAGGTAACTAGGTTTAAGACTGTTTCCAAACTTGTTTTCAATTTCCATCCTGTTAGGAAACATGAATAAGCTTCATAAACATTTTGTGGATTGGTGTAACCTAGATTAAAAAGCCAAAGGACTAAGAGCTGCCCTACAACAGTAGCTGAAAAGAAAATAACGATAAACCACATATTCCATCTCTTCCACAATTTAAAAATTAAACAGAAACCTTTGAAGAAAACCTCTTTTTTCGGTCCTTCTGAAGTTTCTTGAAGAATAATATAATAAAATTTTTACAAGTTATTAATTGGGGGAAAATTTGCATCTCAAAATTGTATAAATTTTATGATATTACTCTTAAACCAAATGAAATTTAAAGCTATCGTGGACCTGTGGCAATTAATTAATTATTTAATTGCCATAAGTGGTTTCTACAGAAAATCTCTCCATGTCCAGATTAAAACACAAAACACCAAACAGAATTAGCTAAAATTTGTGAACCCAAGGAACAACACCCTTTCAAAGAAATGTTCCAACTCAGTCAAGGGGTGCTGCAGGAAATCTGTGCCTGTACTTTTTAGAGCACTCATATGGCCAACATATCAAGAAGCTGACAACACAATGCACCAGCCAAAAGCCCCTTGTCATAGCCAGACATTTTCTTACTAGAAAAAACTAGTCATTGTGCCCAATGGTCAAAACTCTCAAAGCCAAACAAACAAATAGACAGTTTTATACACAGAACCACTCAGATTCTATGAGAATCTATGAAATACTCCTCTGAGGTTTTGGTCTCCACCCAAAACAAAATAATTTGTTGAAACAATCCTTCATCTGAAAAAATAAGCAAGCAATTAAGCAGGGACAATATGCATAATAAAAATTACAGATCTTAGTTGTTCAAATGTATCTGCTAAGATTGTAAGAAATCTTGTTATTCTTCTAAGTATATATTTTAATTATGTTTAGAATGGCAAAAGAAACATGCAATAAAATGAAAATTTTGAAAGAAAAAAGTATTTAAAAAGTTACTGTGAAAGGGAAATATGCCCTTTTTGAGGTTTCCTATGGAACTTTCAAGTGAAACAAACACACTTTTATTTAAAATTTGTTTGCAGATAAAGAAATGCAGGATAACCTGCACTGTTGTTTGGGGAGGACGAGGGGGAGGGTGTAGGGAGGTTAATCAAAAATCTTACACGAGGAACAAAATCAGGTATTGATGGTTTCTTTCAACAGCCATTATCTTATTAAAGTAACTACTAAAATCTCTTAATACAAAGGAGAAAGTAAGGAAAGAAGACATTTTTAAAAAAACATTGAAAAATGGATATGAAACCATGGTATGAATGAGTGGAGAGGTTTGCCATAGTGATCTGTAAACTTCTATCGTGATAGTTGATACATACTTAGAGTAATTTCATTAATTGCAATATTTGCCAAAAAGCTAAAGCTTTTAAAATTATAACTAGCTTTTGTCAATTTACCTTGTTACATATTATGAGAGGGAACCAGCAATTTATCACTAGACACCACAAGGACCACTTATCATAAAATTATGTAGTATGAATCCTCCTGAGTATACAAGACCCAAAAAGATCACAAAAAGGTCTTGGTTTGTTCATTTAAACTCAGATGAAAAAATCCTATGGCCTGGTTACATCCAGTACAAATATATAAAATGAATACACAATGTAAATATTAAGAACTCAAAGAAAATTTTGGTATTTTCATCATAAATAGATATAAACATATACAATTAGACAATGGTTATATTATTCCATTCTTTAATGACACATCATTGTCTACAACATGAACTGTATTTCTGTCTTTATCATATGCTGGGTGTTCTGTCAATAAGGAAAAGGAAGTAAGTTTCCATCCTTTTATTCTGGAATAAAAATAAAATTTTATGTATAGCTAACAAGTGTCTGGGAAAACTACCATGTAAAATATAGCCTGTACTGGAGCAGTGAGTGATCTAAATATTGTAAATGATCATCCTGCCAAGTGTCACTAGACACTTTTTGCATTCCATTCTGGAACTCATTTGCAGTAACAGCAATACAGATCATTTGGAAAGACAATTCTGCTTACAACATATTTTTTCAAGACTCTCTTTAAACAAGGCAGATAACACCTTGCACAGTGATTGAAAACAGAATCCATTTTATGATTAAATCTGGCATTTTCATTCTTCTACATACCAGCCAGAATACTGAAATCAAATAGTGGAGGAGATGTATCCATAGACCTCAGCTGAATAACCCCAAAACATCAAACAATATGGCATGCATTACATCCAAAAAAGTACTGGACCTAAGGATGAGGTACACAAGATACATTCAAAAATGACAGAAAACAAATTTCCTCCTCATCTTTCTCTATGACTTCTATCTATTTTCTTTCATCATGACATCACAGGGAAAGTCATTGCCTTGCTTACCTTAATATTTATCTTTCACATGGAGAGAGACCCAAGTCATCCTGCCAAGGACCTTGTGACTCCTCTGACATATGTCAAGGCCACAACCAAACAAACCAGTGGCCTTTTCCCCAGCACTCACTGTTTTGAACAGTGGAAATGAATGCAGCCCATGATTCTGGATCTCTTCTCATAGCATGCTTCACCCATACTCAGCCTGGAATTTTTTTTTCCGTAACACAAGGAATGTTCACAACATGTTGGCTGCTGCACATAAAATCCAGACATTTCAGATCCTCTATAACAAACATACGGGAAATTAAGACAGCTGCATGGAAAGCATGACTTTCTTTCTATCAGCTGAAAAGAAAGTTACAGATAGCTGGGGACACGTCCTTCAGGACAGAGTGGTCAGCGTGGAGGAACAGCGTCTATCACACAGTGAGGTGTTCACTACAAACCTCAGAGTGATGAGATATGAAATACATATGCTTCTCAAGGAATCCACACGTGAAACACAGACAGCAAACCACAATCACACACTTCCTATCTCAAAGACTGGCAAAGCAAAGAGAAACATTTCTGTGAAAGAAGTGTTATGTCCACATGTGCCACCTGTTAGCATCTGCTGGTGGATCACAAAGAGGTCAAGTGGGCTGCAGTTAGAACGTTTTTGGGTTTTAACATATGGAACTATTTTCAAAAATAAGTTGGCACCCTTCCTCTCTCAATGATGAGATCTGTCTGCAAGAATATTTTCTCATTGTTTTTGAAAAAGTGAGCAAAACAAGAAAGAAAAAAAATCTTGAAAGCAGCCATGCCAGAATGATCTACTTTAGCCTGGTGGGACCAGTACCACTGGGCTTTTCACACAATGAAAATGCCTACAAATTATGTAAATGCCATTAGGCAGACACTTCATTACAGCAACATATAGACACTGTTGTTACTGTAGCTCTGCAATTCCTTATAACGTAGGAATTCTCAAAAAATTATGCACACTCTAAGACAATGTCTGAGAAATTCACAGTTCAGAGTGTATAACCAATACTCTTTCATGGGGAAATAAACTGATTTCTGGTGGGGTTTTATTAGAAATAGGAAATAAAGGAATTTAGTGACATGTTGAAAGCCACTTGAGCAATCTGAGGCAAAATGGAAAACTGAACTCAAAAATCTTGAACCCCAGGCTCCATAAGATAACCAAAAATGATATCTCCTGTTTAATATTAATACTTCCTGTGTGCTTGGGGAAGTGATCAGAAGGAACGAACAATTATGCAAACATCAGGAATCAAAAATATCCATAGAAATAAGTGGGGAAACTTTTATGTCCAGAAGACACTGCTGTTGCTGCTAGAGATAATGATAGTGCAGCTCATCCTGACACTGCTGAGTGGGACGTAATGTCAGTTCTGGATGAGGAGCTGCACTGCAGCAAAAATTCTGATCATGAATCCCATGATACCATATCAGCATTTAACAGGTCTGACTTTCATGCCTAGGAGACAACTGACTAAAATTCCAAGCAAAGAATCAGAGAAATCATTGTCAACTTTATTTAAAATGTTTAAAGAAAAAGACTAATTATTATTAACTACTGATCAACTACAGAAAGATATGGAAGAGTAAATCTAATCTTTAGAGGAAGACTAAGACCCTGCAGAAATACACGTTCCTTAATTTTAAGCTAGATTTTAGTGCTGCTTAATAACATCTGTATTTGGCATGTTTAATTGCCGTATTTTTTGCTATAATACTAAAACCATGAGTTAAAATTGAGATTTAGCAGTGTTGAGAAAACAGTTACTGTTTCCTTATTTGAACAGAAAAATCATCACACCACTATTATATTCAGATAACCAAAGACTTATTTACAGGTAGTTAAGACCATCACTCCTCTTGGTATGAGGAGGAGGTGCTTTGCAGCCCCTAGATCCCCTTGTAGTCACCTATGAATATATAGATATATAGATATATAGATATATAGATAGATAGATACTTCCCTTCTTTTTAGAGTTTTTGCTCTTAGCAACTGTTGAATACCTTGGTTTTTCTTTTAGGTCAGTCTTCCACATCTAAAATTTAGTCTTATTCTTGAAATATTTTTCCAGTTTTTCTAGATTTTGTTATTACTGTTGTTATTTAGTTTCATAGTGCTAATGCATGAGGACAGAAGTCTATGCATGCAAGTCATATGCATGACCTTGTACAAATGCACAGAAATGTAGTCTCTTAACTGATTATTCAGAGATGTTTCATAGTTAATAATGTGCAGATTGCACCTACTTTTGTCTGTCTGCGGTATTTGTTAATTTTGGGGTTTGTTAATTTTAACAATGTTTAATTTCTAATTACTATTTCAGTTCTTTTTTGAAAAAAACCTCACCTATAATTCTGGGTTGGTTAACACCTCTATGAGTTCCAAGAGTTCTCAACAAAAGTAAAGTAGACCTGAAATTATATCTCATATATCTTTAATATGGAAAAAAAAAATTTAAAAAGAGGTGGTAGAGCCATATGAAATACAAGCCATTACACTTGTTTGATACACTGGAATGAAGAAAAAGAAGGCACAAGTCTAATTTTTTTTAGCAAATCCTTTGCAGTTCACCTTTAAACTAAAGGTCATCGGGTGAGAATCGGTGTGTTTGAAAGCACTTGAACTGCTTAGGGAGTTCGTCTTATCTGTATTATTCATACATATTTGACGATTATAAATCACAATGGACTGAAATATTTCTGGTCTTTCACATCAGCAGGCATCCAGAGAGCACTGTCTTTTATTTACTGACCATGTTAAAAATGGCACACTTTTTTATTATTTTATAATAATATGCTGTCTGACCAGTTCAGAGAGATCTCTAATAATGTCTCAGTCCAACCATGGGTCTCATTATGTTGGTAGGAACTGTCATGCAACTGTGAATGTGCAATAAGTGTAGAGGTACAGTAAATGGCAGAAAAATATGAAAAGCATTCTACTTTCAGATGCTGCACAAAGCTATTTATTCCTACTACACTGAATGAACTAAAAATTGAGGAGAGAAAATGAGAACTATACTTCATGGCCTCCTAAATTTAAACAAAGAGGATTTAAGGATATGTCTTACAGCAGAAAATGAGGGACGTTATACAGTGCAAGACATGCACTTAGTATTTCTTATATTCCACCCATTTTTTTTAAAGCTCAGCAGCACATTGATTTCAATGTTTAAAAATCAATGTTATACCATGACCTAGGTAACAATGTAGAGAGTACACATATTATTCATAAATAATGTGATTCTGCCCCAAATCCAACACTCTTACTGCAGGCATGTTCTTCCGACTGTGGGCTCACAGATCATTCTACAACAGTACAATTGTATCTCTGGATTTCAGTTTATAGAAACCAGAAATATTTGTCTTTTCATTAGATTTTATGTACTAAATTAAATAAAGTATGCCATATAAATGATGCCTGGATTTCCAATGAAATTGTTATACACCATGACAAACCAGAAAAATGAGTGGCTTGTTTGAGGATTTTGATGCACAGCTAAGAGAATTTATTATATCTTCCTAACCTTGGATCTGGCCTCCCTATTTGGAAGTACAAAATTGTCTACAAAACGAAATGAGAGATGAATCACCCATTTTCTCTCTGTCTGTGTCACATCTCTGCTGCTTCTGGCATGACATTTCTTGGAGTGAAGCAGAAAGAGAACTGTTGAAGTGCCTTTCACTTCATTAACATACCTGTCAACAACATCCATACCTACTTCTATTGACAGTCTTCCATTGCAATTCAATTTGGTTTACCACATAGGCCTAAATCTCATCCCTATGGTGAATACTGCCAAAAAATCAGCACTGTGCAAGGAGTAATTTTTTAAGAGGCTTGGACTCATTCAAATATTGCCTGCATGCAAACAGGTGGTTTATAAACTAGCACTGTCCAAGTACTAAATAAAACATTGTTCTAAAAAAAAAAAAAAAGGCTAGAATATTTTTGAAAGAAGAGGGAAAACAACACCATGTCATTTCAATCAATATAAAACACTATCCCAAACCCAGTAGTTTGGGCCTATTTTTTATAATACAGAAGAGAGGGACAAATTCACAACTGTCTAGAGAGCAGGTTCCTTAATTAATAGCCCAGTTGGTGGGAAATTCACCCAAGCTTTGCAAGACCTCTCTTCCAACCAAGACATATGATCCTGATCTCTCACCTGCCAGGAGACTGTAGTGAGCAGCCTGCCCCAGCAGAGCTATCCAGCCCCAGGGGCTGATCCACTTTGTATGTGGCTCTGTGGGAGAGGCTGGAGCCCGGCAATCACTGCTGTAATGCACATTGTCTGCAGTGCTTGAAAGCCTCCTTTCCTTTGCTCCATGAATATTTAGGTACCCCAGGCAAGCTGGAACAACTTTCCTCAGAAAGGTGCTCGTTCCAGCGTCGTCCTGAATCAGACAGGGTGAGTTTGGACCAGGGTCTTGTGCCTCTCAGGAAAGCAGCCTACCCACCATGCTATTAGGTGTTCGAGTGTGGAGCTCCTGAAATCCCTCCTGTGGGAGCAGTGGCACTTGCCATAATGTATTTAAATATTAATTGAGCAAGAGAATGTGAATGACTCTTTAAGCCTGACTAGCAGCTAAGGTGCTCTCCTGGGACATGGGAGCTGCGATTTCAGATACCCTCAGGCAGAGTAAGGAATTGAACCCAAGGCTCCCAAGGCTGCATCTCTCTTTTTGCCTACATCTGAAGCCAGCCTGAATCCATCCAAAACCAACTGAGGTCCACGGACAGCTACTTGCTCAGTGAATTTATTTTTCACCAAGAAATGTCTACCCCACTTAAAATCCACTCCCCTTTTGCCTGCCTGGTGAGTCAAAGGTCCCAACATAAGGCACCTCATTGCTCCTGTGTGTATGTGTGACTCTTCACTTTTGAAATGTTAGCACTCTTTTGAAGTGCAATTTCCCTTCATGAGTCATCAGTAAACTTGGACTGGTCAAGATGGTTTATTTTAAGAGTGGGAATTTTACATTGCCACACCGATAATGTCACCTGTATAGAATATGATATTGCAAGAGTGCATCTGAAGGTAAGACAAAAGACTGAGAGATCTGGGGAATGAGCTGGGGATAGCTCCAAAGTCCCTTAATGTCCTTTTAAAAGGGAAAACAAATATGGGAATGTCTTTACAGTACGAGTTATGTACTTGGGCAGAAACTGTAAGCCCATTCATGTCTTTGAGTGTTCCACATCTGAAGGAGAGTGCTGCACATCTGTTATTCCACCACAAGAGTGGAATATATTATGAATTTGCCCGCACCTATCAAGCTGAGGGGGAGTTTCACTGAGTAAAAAAGGATTTTCTTGCCAAAGTGTGTATCCTTTTGGAAACTAACTGGGGCCAACACAGATGTGTTGAGCAGCAAAAATCCCTCTTTGACCATAGTTGCTTTCAGAAGAAGCATAATTTTTCTGCTGCTGGCAAGGAGCTGTTAACTCATTTGTATTATTTTCTGAGAAGCAAGAGAGGACACTAATGCCAAGTGTCTCAGTGTAATTGCTATTTTAATGCAATTAAGGGACTAGGATAAAAGAGTGATGCCACATGCAACTGTGCTCTTAACCTGTGAGAACTTTGCAATAAAGCATGGTGAAAAAATACAGTAGTATGAGGGGAAATTAGCAATGAGATCTGTGGTCTGGGTTATTCATTCAGTAGAAGGCAGCAAGGAGCAGATATTTTGATGGCTTATATGAAATGATGTATTCTCAAAAAAATGCCTAATAGTCCTTACCAGCACATTTTTGGCTCTCTTACTACTCCCAGAGTAATTTAGCAAAGTCAGACAAAGTTAAATACTTTGTACTACCTGAGACAGTCTTCTACATTTAATATTGAGGCAAAACAAGCTGCCAGCTTGGGACAGCCTGACATGTCCTGATCTTTTCTCTGTTTGATCTTTATATTAAGAGACCAGTTTGTTTTCTATCATTATTAAATGATCATACATATAACACATAAAGAGAAAAAATGCTAAATGTGGGTGTTCTGGCTTCTTAGATCTACTAACACAGATTAAGGCATGAATTTCCATTATAAGTAGAATTGTACAAATAATAAATTTGTTTTATACCTTCACATCAAAAATAAAACAATTAATTTGGGCCTCAAAGCAAAACCAAATAAACAAAATCAAACAAGCAATGTATGTTTGTGGATATTTTGATTTCTCTTTAATTTATCCTGCACTGAGAAACATATATCTTTCAGTATTATTTTTTTTAAGTCCTTATTAAAGCATAAGTATTGTCAACTTTGCAATAAATTATTTGAAACATATCAGAGCAAAATATCTGAATATTGTTTAGCTTCTCTCCCCTCTCTTGAGCTCAAGCTATTAAGTGAAGACAATATAAATCATGTGTTGAGTTTAGCCCCCTGAAGTTTCATTTTGTGCTAAATATATTCTTAGTAGACCAATAAAAATTAAGAACAGTCAATATCTTTCCTATTTGTATTTTTGTCTTCTTTGAGATGATGCTGCTGGGCTGAATTTATCCTCCAAAGATAACAGATTGGGAGATATTTAGAATATTAAAAATAAAGTAAATAGTAATTATAAAAACCGTATAGTTTTCATCCCTAGTCAAAAGTCAGATTAAGGCATTTGCAGCAAAAATTAACTACCAATCACAATGTTACGTTCTAGAGGGTATTTAGAACAACTAAAGTTTCTTCACATGCTATACACAAAACACATTAGAGACAGAAATCAAACCATCATATCTTACCATTACACTATGATCTGCTCTCCTTTAAACCTTTTGTTATGCCAAATGTACAGGCTGAAGTGGACTGCCTGATTTTCAAGGGCTGAATGTTAAATCCTATACATGAATTAATTGTCAGGTCCATGCCATTTTTAAAGCACTGTTCAACAGGTATTAATCTATCTGCTGATCACCCAGAAGGAAGCCTCCATTCCACACAGGAAATTATTAGCCAGAAGCACATATTGGAAGGTCGTCTCTTGACTTTTACTGAACAGCTCTCCTGACACAAAGGGTTAACAAGCAAAAATCAGTGTGATTCAAAGAGATTTGTCTTCAGTAAACGAGCTACATCCTTCTCTTGTGAAAGATTTTGTAAGATAGCAATCCTGTACAAATACCACTGGTGCTTTTTTATCAGCCAACAGTGTCTGTAACTAGCACAGTTTATGGAAGTAAAAGGATTTTATTGAACATCATATTTGCACAGTTATCAATAACTTCATACACGGGCCAAAAACTGAAACAGTGAAATGGGTCTGTGTAAATGGAGGAAGAAAGGAGAAAAAAAAAAGGAAAAGTAGAGGGGATGATGGGGGTTGTTTAAGCACCGAAACCCACAGTTCCAAGGAAAAATCTGCAGAGGTCTACATGTACACATAGGCATTGACTGAGCAGTTTTTCAAAAGGCTCTGAGATCTAAAAGACATATATTTTGTTAATACTACTTATGTTTGGGTAATATCTTCTTATTTTATCTGAACAGCATTTGCACGTGCAATGCATAGAGAATATACACCGGCAACACGAGAGTTTATATTTAACACAGTTTCAAGATATCTAATATTTTGTCAAACATTTTATAGGTTTTAGCTCAGGGATAAATTTGAAGCTGGCTTTTCCCCAGTGAAACCTGCAACAATAGAGAAATATATATTGAAGGAAAAGAGAAACTAGGATATTGAGAAAGCCTAACAGAAATCTCACATTTCATTTTATACTTAATAATTACTTTCTACAGATCCCTTTGACTGCGAAAGCTTTTATATCTCAAAGTTTTACTGCTCAGCTGTGATGCTGAAAATCTCCAGATTTTTTCCTTGCTTCAGATTCTAAAGTATACATATGGTGTGTTTTCTGATGTGAGAGAGTAGTTTCAATTTCAAATAGCAACAGCTCATCTGCCAATTCTTTACGTAAGATTTAACAGCGAAAAACGTTCTAAGCCAACCTGTAAAACTCACTATTGAGCAGGAAACAGCTAATTTGTCCTTATACAAACAGAAACTTCATGTTTTGTTGTATAACTATGGCAACTTCTAAAAATTACTCATCCAGGACTTTTGTTATGCTATGTTCTGACTCAGACTTATTAGTGTTCACTTCCTTCAACTTCCAGTACAGTATCATCTTTCTAAAATGGCTCTGCACTGCAGTCACAGGTCTGAATGTCCCTATCCAGCTGACTATTAAAAATTACAAACACACAAAAATTCTGTCTGGATGGGTGGGAGCAGTGCCTGTAAAGTCCGAGTTTCAGCTCTGTGCTCTCAGATTGTTAGGTTGTGGTCTATTACGTTGTGACAAGACCTATTTTACATTCAAAGTAGCAAAATTGCTATAGTATGTGACAAGGAGATAAGTACACCCACCTAGTTTGTTCCGAAGTGGATCGGTTCTCCAGAGTGTATTAAGCCCTTCCAGATTTATCCCCGGCGGCTGGCTCTTTGCCAGGGCTTGGATTCTGCTCTGGTGTGCAGTGTGCTGAGTATTCCCAGGTGCTGGTATATTTTTATGCCTTAGTCCTTATTTACAGTTTTTCTAAGGGTTGCTTTGAAGTCTGAACAATCGCGATGCAGTGCACTACAAAGTTCTTTCCACATCCAGCAATCTTTTCATGTTGCCTCAAGTTAAGCCATTTCTAAATGAGAAAATACGAGGATGAGCACTAATAAATTGCAAAAGGAAAGAGCCTGTTTCTTGCATAAAATTAATAATTTCAGTGTACCAGAAGCTATGTGAGCAAGCACAGAACAAGATTAATAACTTAAAATAATCATTCACTCCATCTTCACTTCAACTCTTTCACAATGGCTTCTAATACAGTACTACTTTTGACTTTATAGCTCCCCTTTTTACCGGCCCTACTATTATAACACTTGACATGCTTGGCTGCCATGGTGTAATAAAGAGGGGTAAAAATGCATTAAAGGTCCCCGGTGCAAATCCTATTCAAAATTTTTCAGTCTGGAATAGGCAGCACAAAAAGGCAATACCGGGAATTTAAGGGTCATAAAGTAGCACAGGCACTCAGCTCTCCAAGTTTCAGTTAACTTTCTAAAAGCCAAAGCAACAATAGCAAAAGCTGTAACAGCACCTTCAACTTTCTTTTGGAGAACAGGCACCCAGAGAATTGTAAGGGAGGGCAAGCAGGGAAGGGCGCACATTATGCTGCAGTGTTAGCCAGCATCACTCATATGTGACTCTCAGCAGCTGTCTGATGCGAGTAACTGCTCAGTGCCCGGGCAAACAACATGGCATGGTAGCATGCTTCACACCGTGAGGCAAACAGCACTCTGTGGAACAAGAAAAATCAGAATAAAGCTCTGGAAAATCCATCCAATGTTTTGGCGGTTCAGTGCATTCACTCCTCAAAATTAAATTCTAATTTCTTGCAGTTATTCTCAGAGATTCTTTTCCTATTAAAAATGTAAGTTTCTCAGTTTAGTGGATATTTCTTTTTCAAAGCTTTATTTGACAAAATAATATTAGTAAAAAAATCTTTAGAAGTATGTATTCATGGCTCCAAAGTGGTTTCATTAGTTTGTAGAAAACACACCTTACTCTATACAAACTATAGGACTTTGGTCACCAGATATTAAATGTGTTTATACTTCAGCAAAACTGTGTTTTTAAAGAGGTGATAAATTTGAGAAGCCAGCTCTGGTTTACTGGACAGACAAAAGACAGACAAACCTAAAGTTCTGTGTCCAGGTACAGGGCATCCAGTTATGGAGAAACCCGAGATGTTTAGCAGTCTTTTCCTCAGGTTCACCAGGTAGGATATTAAATAACCAAACAGGACTTGTATAAAGACAAATTGCCTCTACAGTATGATGTACATTAGCATATTTTGGGGGAGAAATGTGCCTCAGTTTGCTAACTGAGGAAGGGAATATGAGTGAGATTCAAAGTCCATTCAAGTTTCTGAAATGCTCCAGTTAACTTCTACAGCTTTCAGAGGAGACATTACACAATTTCCAACAGAGAGTGACGCTGTATAAATGGAACAATACTTTAATCTGCCTCAAAAAGACATGGAGACTAAACCAGAGGAGAAACAGCAGAGAAGAGTATGCTCTATTTTACCATCACAGGAATGCATGTATAACAGATAAACATCCTCCCTTACACACTGGATCAAGAGCCAAGGGAGATCCTGCATACTTGAAGCCATCAACCACTTAAAACTGCTATTGTCAAAGCAATTTTTTACAGCAGACTGATTTGTATGCAGACCGTTTTTAATAGCACAGAGTTTTGGACCATGTGTTAGAGTACACAAGTGATTTCCAAAAGACATTTGAAATGTAAAAATTCAGGAGGCTGCCTCCTTCCTTTCTCCCCTTCCCTGCAACATGCATACACATGCACACACGCACCATCAACTTCCACTGACATTTCTTCATTACTATGAAGAAGCTCAGGCTCTCTTGAGGGATTTTGCAAAGCACTGCTCCTCTTTTTAAGTGAGGCTACACTTACGTCTCTCAAAATGATTTCCATAAGTTTATATTCCATCAAAACACATGATTTCAGATCTTAAGGTGTAGAAGTAGTGTTAACAAGGTCCTCCTATGAAGATTTTAAGCTCTTTTGAATGCAATTTCATTCTTTCTGGTGTCTTCTGCTCGTCAAATTTGCACAGGGCATTGGGATATTCTTTGGCATCAGAAGGTGCAGCTGGGGAATAAAATGTCCTCAAATCTACACTGCTGAACTGAAACCTTTGCTTCTTCGATCTAGAAAAAGGCCATACCCTGGGTTCAGTGTTATCAAATCATGATATCTGCAGGAGATGCCAGCTTTCTCTAGGAAGAGTAATGTTAAAATGAATTAAATTAAATTTTAAAATAAAGTAAAACAAAATAACAAAAAACTAAAATGCTGCCCTCTGCTACCAAGCTCTATCAACTCTTTTAGGGTTCCGCTTGGTCACCACATCATTTAGGGTAGATACAATGATTTGTCTTTTAAAAACTAGCATATTAATACAGAACCCCGTTTCCCTCTTAGCTGAGCACTGACAGAGGGTTAATATTACACTAGGTTAAGATTTTTGTGGGGTTAAACAAGAACCCTTTTTTCCTGCTGTAAAGCTACTAGAGCCATGCAGTCCAGCTGTAAGCATGCTCATCAGAAGAGGAACTCAAGAAACCAGACACTTTGCAATTCCATTTCAATGCACTTTCAAGGTACAGTAGCAAAGGTAACAAAAGGATGTTTATTTCCTTTGTAAAACAGACAAAGGAAGCTGCAGTAGCACTTACTCTTTAAGTTTCAAGATAAGCACGATACATCCACACCAGTGACAAGAAAAAACAGAGATGCTGTGAATTGTAGGGTGGTCTGTACAAAAAAATCAATATTATGGTAATGTGTAGTAATTCAGTATTTCTGCAAGAAACTACTATTTCAACAGTGGCACCAATTAATAAAAATCTAAAAATGTTTTGTGAATCTTACTTGTTCCATCTATAGTCACACTTAAAAAAATTAGTTTATAAAAAAAAATCTTAGTTATTTTTAGGTAGTACCACTGTAGGAAAGAAATAGAAATTAGTTCATTTTCCCTTTATGTGGTGCTGTAAGACAGCAAAATCTAGTGGGATGAATAGAAGAATAGAAATTGGGGCTTAGAAGTTTTATTTCTTGCTCTTAAGATGACACACAGTTTGAACCTCAGCGAAGAACAAAACTCCCTGCCTCATCTTCACCAGCTGTATGGTTCGTAGAAGTTCTGCAAAGCTTTGGACACCAGATCTATAGTGTAAGGCTCTCCATAGTGGGCAACAAGTCCTGCTCTTGCCTGGCTCCACAGAGCAGAGTCCCAGACTGAGCATCATCAGATGGCATTTGCCCAGGCTCTGTTAGTCCTCGCACACACTCCTTATGGACCATATTTACTGCGCAAAGACATGGTGTCCCCAAGCACCATGTGGTGAGCATGAAACTAAAAATACATATGTACCATTCTTGCTTTGTTTCTTTTTTATTCTCAGAACTTACCTATTTTTATGCAGAATGCTCTTTCAAATTTTCATCTTTTTTTTCCAGAATTTTTAAATTCCACTTTTGCCTATGGACAGAGCTTTTTTAAGTGCAGAATTTTGTAATGGAAACATACCTCTGTTTGGAGGACTAACTGCAGTCCATGTAAACACATTTTCAATCTCTCCTGAGGAAAAAATATCCTTTGCAAATAAGATAATTTAAGAGAGTTTAATGCAGAAGCATCTTAAATATACGGAGTACTCCCATTATAAAGCTTTTTAAAAAGATGTCTTCATGTCTAGGACATAGTTTGAGCACTGGAGAGTGTATCGGAGTTCCAAGGGATACAGACTGAAGCCACGAAAGTTTTCTAGCATTAGGTGTTAATTCCTAAAATTAAGTTGAAATTTTGAAAGAAAGAGACATGTTTTTTGTGGTGGGCTTAGCAGTGTTGGTTAACAGTTGGGCTTGATGATCTTAAAGGCCTTTTCATACTTAAAGAATTCTGTGAGTCTGTGAATTCTCCCTCCCTTGGGCTTGACCGTTTTGCAGAAAGAAAAGAGTAGCTGCTGCAGTACCATCCATATGACTGCTCCAACATTCATTCACTCAACATGACTCCCTTTTTGATTTTTCTGCTGTCTCCACCACTTAATGAAGAGAGCACAATTCGCAGTCTTATAAAAGATACTGAAATACTTCTACAAAAGGAACTTCAGTATTCTCCGAGTGCTCTACTGTGGTTCCCTAGGAAAAATGTCATGGGATAACCACCCACTTCATGCACTTCATGTCACCCACTGACAAATGCAGTGTCTCCCTAAGCCTTCATTCTCAAATATGCCCTAAATAGGTCTGTTTACACACAAGGCACAGTAGCATTGAGACACTGCCATGAACCACGAAAAATATACTGAAAAAATTTTCCCTGAACTTGCATATTTTGTAATTCCCAGATCAAATATATTCACACAACATTCTCAAATGATTCAGACTTATTTCTAGAGAGTGATCTTGATGACTAAAATAGGTCATAACTGCAACAGAAAACTAGAAAAGCTGCTAATGTTTAAGGTCACACAAAAATCAGGGTGCTGGGCTATTCGCAAAAATTTCCTGAGTTAGGCATGCTGGTCAGTCCTGTAAGATATCTCAGAGAAGTGCCAAGCTGTCAGATGTAATTGAAAATAGTAACTCTTCGACATGCAGATGCAAACTGAGGTTTAACACAAAATCCTGGAGTTATAAGAGAGGACCCTGCAAAGTGAAGTAGATCAAGAAAAGAGTTTTAAGATTGTCCTGCAATAAACAAAAAGTTGTAATTCTTAAATGCATTTGCACTCTAAGCAATTTCTATCACATCTGAGAGAAAAGCTTCATCTCTGCTGTCTTGATCTCTCTTTGTTACACATTGTCTTTTCTTAAAACCATTCCTCCTCCCTCTGAATGTTGCTTGACCTATACTTGTCTTCATGTGAACAAACTGTATTACTGATAAGATTGTAGGGACGTAAATTCATCACGTAATCAAAGGATAGTGATTTCAAAAATTCCAATACACAACAAAATAGTAACACTTGTCTTAAAACTATGCATAGAACAAAGCTTAATGGAATATCAAAATTCTGTAATATTTTTCCACTTGGCTCTGTGTCAGACTGGTGACTTATCTACATTAAATTCAGTTTTGGAATGTTTATGCTAACTCCGTGCTATCAGATTTTGCATGTATATTCTACCTTTTCAGATCAAGTTATATTGCCATATTAACTGGAATTGTGAATTGCAAAGCTTCATTCTCTCATAACATAAACTTCCTGAGCTTTCCCTCACTTACATTCACAGATACTCTACCACTTTTTGTCTAGGGATAATTTACATTATTTTAAGATAGATGATATTTTAGAACTGAAGACTATTTCTCATTATTAAAGTAATATTTAAATTGGCAATGAATATTATAACTCACTCTCCAGTTAACATTGTATAGGCATAACATCTTTTGGTACTCTAAGTCAAATTTAGGCACTAAGCACTCTCCATGATGGGAAGAAAGATATAAATGTTAATAGATTCAATTTCTGTGGTCCAGCTAGGCATTCTGACCACATTCCATGAAGAAACACAGATGCTGATTGTTTCCTCTCCCTTCATCCTGAGAGTGAATTCCATCATGACAATCTAAAGCTATGGAAAAGGAGGCTCTGGTTCACCCCAGCTGGCCCCACAGCCCAGACCCTGACCACAGCAGTACTTCTTGGGCTGTCATAGAGCTGACAGCCTGGGGGAGCTCCATCTTTCATTTCTTGCTCCAAATTATTCTCTAAAAAAAAAGCAAAACCAAGATAAATTCCCCTTTTTGCCAGCAGCAAATCTATTTGATAGATTCATTGGCAGGAGGAAGTCAAAAAGCCCTGCTACCATTATTTAAAAATGTACTTTAAAATATTCAAAGCTGTGTTAAACAGTTGAAATCTCTTTGGAAACTGGGTTGAAGAAATACTAGTGCTCAAGAGCTCAGTCCAACAGGCCACATAGCCATGCACACATTCAGTTCTTAGGTATCTGCTCCAATGCCATCCTAGATCAAGCCCTTTTTTCCTCATTTAGGACAAAATTTGAAAATGTATTCCACCATGCAGTGCTATATAACTCAGCTCTATTTGAGAGGACTAAGGCAAGAGAAAGTCATTGCTGGCAAAAAAAAAGCAATTAAAAAAGAATAGAACAGCCTTTGCATTATCCTGTCCTGTCCATTCTATATTTTAGACTGAAATATACTTGTTTCTAAGATACTTTCAAACATATTCTTTTGGTTTCCTTTGATATGACTAGTGCAATCTGATGCAGCACTTCATATGGAATACAAATGAAAATACTTGATTTTCTTTGGGTTTCTTTCTTTTAACTTTTTTTTTTAACTTTATTTAAAAAAAAAACCCTAGGGAAGAAAATATGAAAATAATAAAAGGTTGATAGCCAAACCTGGTGGAAGCATATGGACAGTCATGTTGTATTTTCACCTATGGCAGAAAAACAAGCAAACATGAACAAAGCGACATAAAAAATTAACTCATTCAATCCAAAAAATGAAATAACCTAATCAACTGTGATCAGCTGAAAACATGGTTTTGCCTACTCATTTGTTGTCTCTTAATGCTTAGAAAAGTTTTCAATTTTTGAATTGAAATTCTTCTGTAATTCTACTCAAGGTAACGTTTTAAAAATCAACAAATGCCTTTCAGTGAGGAATGTGAGTATGAGTTGCTCTATCTGTTCACATGAAACACCAAGAGTAATTTAAAGATACTTCATCTAGTCTTTGATCCTGAATTAACACTGTAATCATTACCATAAAGCATAAGAAAGAGAAGGAACTCCTGTGCAATTACCTGTATGGGTACTTCTTGGAGATCAGAAATATCAGCAGAAACCTGAGTCAGAGCAATTTGACGAGCACCTTGTAGGTATCACAGTGTAAAGATATAAAACCATGTACCATAGGAGCCAGTAGAGGGTGCTTCCATTTTAGGGCTGGAATAGAAGTGGGACTCAGGGACAGGAGCAAAGGAAGCCTTTGGCTATCTTTCATTTGCTAAAATATTTGTCCCTAGTTCAGATATCTTTTATTGCTTTGTGAAAACAGGTGTTTCAAACATAAGGTGGCTGCAGAGTCAATCATATGTATATTTTAAAAAAACACCACCTTTCCCAAATCTATGTGTATTGTGTCATAAGATAAAGATTGCATAGTTTGCATGTCATTTTTTTTTGTTTTTATCAGATACAATTGCCCTCACTTAAAGCAAGATAAGCTTCATCTAGGCTGTGTTTTCAGTGCAGCGATTCCCACTCTGAGAAGCAATATGAAGTGTCACTGACATCCTTTAAACTGCTGTTTGCCTTTGAACAGTTTTTTTCAGATTTCCTCAGGAATTCTCTATAATGAATATAACACTTTACTGGCTCTACATCACCACTAGGGATGCTTAGACCAGATGACCGAGTATACTCACCAGCAAAAAATCCCCAGAGCGATAAGGCTTCCAAAATAGCATATTGTCTAGTTCAAGGTGAGCTGTACAGATAAATACAATGACCTTAGACTTCCCAGTATGTGCCACTATTACTTCAGATTCCTTTGCCTAGGGAAGATCAAGGTCTTTAATTAAAAAAAACCCAAAACCAAAACAAAACAAAAAAAAACACAAAAAAAACCCCCACAAAAACAAACAACAACAACAACAAAAAAAAAAAAAAACAAAAACAAAAAAAAAAGGGAAAAAAAAAAAGACAGTCAAAGTTGAAATTTGTAAAAGCAGCTTTTATTTAGCAGCCTAAATGAAAATTTGCCTGGCAATGCTGGTCCTGATAGCCTGACTGCCAGCTCTGAGAGCCTCACGTTGACGGGAATCACAGCCCGCAGAAGAGCAAACCAGGAGCACTAAAAAGGATCAGAGGTCTGAGCCATGAACCTGGCGTCAAGATTTTTTGTTTCCCTTTATTTTTATGTTTAAATTAAATACTTGGAACACATTTAAATTAAATACTTGGAAGATTAAATTTCAATAAATATGTTGCGAGAAAACACATTCTGCAGTCCCGCCGTTCTTTCACCCAGGAACATTTATCTTGAAAAGGTAGCACATTTCCTTGGACAGGAGCCATTCCTGGCAGCAGATCTCAGCACTCAGTAGGAAATCCATGTCTTTGAGTTCTGAACTAGCCCATACTGGAATTAAAACACAACACTAACAGTCAGAATCAGTTGTTCTTGGTGGGTAAGTGTTTTATAACTGCATGGGGACATAAGAGCAGAGCTCTGAGTTTAATTCCTTTTTTACAAAATGCTGTGATTAACTGCATGACTTCACTTATTGTTAAGGTAACAGATGGAAGTGCCACAGTGAAATATTTCCTTTTTATTTACAAACAATGGAAAGTCTTTCTGCTGATAGGAATTAAAACATTACAGGAGCATTTGTTCCACAAGCTTAAATTCTTTCATGCTACCACATGCATTTTTCATGGAAAGTCAACATCTTTAACATTTTTGCACTGTCTGAATTTATAATCCATAACTTTTTTCTGATTCCTGTTCAAATGAATTTGCTTAAAGAATTATGTACCTACAGCATAATGAGCTAATTAACTAAAGAACAAAAGGTGCCTTCTGTTATATATGAGACATAACTAGGTCTCAGACAGAGGCAACACATTCTTTATTTTTAAAGGCAATCTGTATTGCTGATTTTGATGTCAGACACCCTGTATCATTTTGTACAGTGACACAAAAGGACTGATAAAACATTAAAATGAAAATTGGCTTTAAAAAAACCCATGCACCACATCTTACAACCAGTATTATGAATTTTGAGAGGTTTGTAAAAGATGTGCACTTTGATCAATTGCAGGATTTCTAAGAAAAAAAATCACTTTTATGCTCTTTGGCAATAGTACTGAGCAATGGACAAAACTGACAGAGACAGAAGCTGCATAAACAAAATAAGTCAGGGATTTTATTAAATATTAATTCTATTAATTCAGAGCAAAAATCTTTGTTTATTATTGTATATTAAAAATATATTTTCTTTATTCTAAATCATTTCTCCACAGACACAGTACAACTTGTCAATGCCTGTAAAGATCTTTTAGCTAGCTAGAAATGCCTCAAGCACAAAGAGCAGTAAAATATTTTTAACACCATAGACTTAGATCTCACCACATTTAACAAAATATATTACAATGTGGTTAAAAGAGAATGGTAAAGAACACATTTCCTTTAACCAGCAATAATTGTCATTGTACCATTAAAAGACATCAAAAGAATTAAAAACATTGTGCAATGAAACTTGGCAGATTCTGTGAGCTGTTGTAAGAGCACATTACCTGTGCCCAGTGTTCACAAATCAGTACATGAAGCAGAAGGATGCTGGAAGTACACTTCCACATACACACCAAAGAAAAACTCTCATATTCCAGAGTTCCTACAGGAATTACAACAATAATTGCATTGTCAGTATACAAATTGTGTGGATTAGAGTTGCAGACTCAACAATGACCACTCCACCCATGACTTTCTGGGTCCCTTACACACCCTCTGTGTGAGGCACAAGGTTTTGGATCCTCCTCTGCTATGGGTCAGCTCAGCCTAAAGAATTGTGATCAGCTGCACTGCAAAATCACAATAAGTCTCAGACTGTAACTGTTTGTTTCTCTCTCTTCTAGGTGTTTCCAGAAGTCAATTTTAAAAATGAAGCATTCTCCTTTAGGGACATTCATCACTAGCCATGTGTTTCTGTTAAACCTAATCTCTATACCTGCAACATCAATAGGATACCATCCTCATGGGATAGACTTCCCACTATCCTTAACAAAAGCTCATATTTATCGTACCTGCTGCCTACGTCGGGACAGCAAAAGGCTTGAGTGCCTCTTACATATAATTTCATAGTAATTCCCCTTTTTAAAGCTGTCTTGCAAAAGAGATCCAAGCATCATGCAGAGGGGCATTTGATTTTCACCTATGGGCATACACTATAAGGATTTTTTAAAAAATGTCAAAAGGCAGCTATCCACCATTTTAATTTCTGATTTTACAGAAACTAAAGTGGTGATTAATACATACCATCAGAACTAAGGAAGAGTTTCCTATCATCATTAATAACTGTCTTCCTTCTCTGTGGACATTCATTCACTTGGGGCAATACGAGTACACACGCAGAGAATCAGAAACTCCCTTCCCACTGTCATCTAAGTTTCACAAAAGTTCTTATCCAAAGGTCAGCTGCCAATCAGTATATACATATATACACACATGGGTCCTTGGTGGGAATAAATTCCAAGTTAGTTGGCTACAAGAGCATATAGGTACAGCTTGAGGTAAAGAAGAATAAATCTTTTTTTTTATTCGTCCTTTTCTCCTTCCTAGATGATGGGATTCTCATATATCCATGTATGATGTGCCTATATGTTTCAACAATAAATAGTGACATATAAAAGTAAGAGAGAAATTTTAATTAGAATATTTAAAAAACATTAAAATGCCTCTGCATAGCAATCACCAACCTCTATTATATCTTTACTGTGAGGTCTTCAAACAGATCTTAAAATCAACTTAAGCAGGAAAGGAGGAGGCTTTGCTGGGCCAATTAGAGATGTTGGTAATATCTCTGTGATAAAATATTTAAGAAGAAAATCAAAACAAAGGGAAGCATTTTTTTTAGTCAGAGAAGAGGAGGCCGTGGTGAGACCATGGTGAGGCAGCTGTGCCCCTGCAGCCCGTGGGGGTCCATGGGGAATGCAGAGATCCACCCACAGCCCATGGG